>JAOEFI010000006.1:16946553-16962824 GCA_034621735.1 Anopheles plumbeus
TTTCTGTTGCCCCACCGGGTTGTCCTACTTTGTGCCAATTCGCTCAGTTTATCGATTTCCGCCGGTGTTCCTATTTGAAGCACCTAAATTAATGCTTAATTAGCGATAATTGAGGGACGGGGTGTTGAGACAGAGGTCAACATAATCGGTGTAGCGGATGGTGATTGGAAAACTAGAACTTTATTGAAACGTTCGGTACGCGCTTCAGGTTCCAGTAGATGGCCGCGTCGACGATGCTGGTGCCGCGCAAAAAGTCCACCGCGACCACGTTCGCCGTCGGGCCGAGATCCTCGAAGTACCACTTGGTCACGAACCGGTTCACAGAGTCGGCCATCTTGCGCAGACCACCGTACCGGTCCGTGATGACGCCCCACGGGTCGGGCGTCAGTTCCGCCATGTCTGCCACCGGCCGGTACGAGAACTCTCGGCTGTAACGAAGAAGCAACCGGCGGGTGTTCTCCCCGTTTAAGGACATCTTGCATCCACTCGAGACGCGCAGGTGGTATACTTACAATCCCGCCGGATGGTGCACCTTGAAGAGGTAGTCCTTGAGATCGTTCACCTTCTGCACGTTGCCCCAGCGCTGCTGCACCGAATACCACACCACGTGCGGGTACGACCGTACCGCGAACTCGTGATCGTAGCAGAGCAGCACCGTCTTCCCGCTGGCCCATATGTCCCCGAGCGTTCCGTGCCACCCGATGGCCGGATCGGCCATCACCTCCCCAAGTGCGGCCTGCAGGAAGGCGATCAGCTTCGTGTGCACCTCGTAGCCCTTGCCGAACCCGACCGGGAACTCCTGCACGTCCACCACGATGATCTCGCGCGTGCCCAGTGCGTACTGCTTGATCTGCTCCAGCACGTGCACCAGCGGGTGCATCCGCGAGATGCCATGGTTGGCCCAGAACTGGTGCGTCTTCGTCTTGTAGTAGCCCACGCGGAGGTCGATGTACCGCACGCCCTGCAGCAGCTGCGACCGGATGTCGTCGTCCTGCGTGAGCGCGTACTTGCTGATGATCGTCTCCTGGTCCTGCGGGTCGAAGTTGCGCTTGTACGAGGCGGAGTCGTGCGTGCCCGGCAGGAACAGTTCGCGCACCCGGAACGCGCTCAGGTGCCCGCGCAGATCGTTCATCCACGTGGGGTACAGCTTCAGGCAGTGCGCCGAGATGACGGTTCCGTTCGGGCTAACGAAGTATGCGTAGTAGCCGTAGCAGCCGGTCGTCGTGGTGACTTCATTCATGAGATCGTAATTAAATTTGATGCCTGTGGAAGGAAACGTAGAGGGGAGAGAGATTATTTCCACGATAACTGAGAACTCGCCTCTGGCCGCCGTTTAGTACTCGTGAGAGTTTTCCCCGCTCGTAGACTACACGTAGACTAGAACACGATTTAATTAAGGTCCCATTAACATTTTTCTTCCACCGCGGGACGATCAGCTAAGGCAGATCGTGATGGCGAAGGTATGTGAGTCACGGTATCTAGACGTGATACCGGTCTTGTTTCGAAGTTGTACTGCATCTGTTATTAGTTTGTTAGTATGTAACTTTGCCTCCGCTCTCTACGTCTTACCCTCGTTTTCTCTCTTCCCCCTTTTTGTTTTGTTTCGCGGTTGTTTAGTACATCTGTGGTCAACCGGTTTATACATTTCGCGTTCTTGGAACATGATTCACTTAACGTTTGTATTACTAGCGGCGGTTTTTCGAGCCAAGGCTCTTCTACTCTACGCGTACCGTACTTTCCTGCTAACCTTAGGATAACTTCTTTTTCTTCGAAATAAAGTGTTAAATTTTATGTAAACGAAACCGAAGCTGAATGCGAACCGTTGTCCTCCTGGTTGTTGTGGTTTCCCCAAAGACAGGTGTTTATATAGTGACTGTGGGGAGTTTCAGAAGAAAACCTGTCTCAAAATGAACAGAACCGTAACCGATTCCGATATGGCCAAATGTAGTCGCACCACACTGGGGAACGAGGGTTTCGTTTCTTTCCTTTTTTGTTCCCTTGTCGTGCATAGACAAGCGAACAGCATTCTCTTCAATCGTCCCTTTTCTGGTGGGTTCCGGGCGGAAGCACAGTACAGTACAAGATGCTATCGCCAAAAAGGAAACGCACCGTTTCCAGACGATTGCTAAAATTGCTTATCATGGCAATCTAATCGATACCGGGCGGGTGGAACGGGTCTTGTGGAATGAAAATGCCAATTTGGCACAACCGTACTGGCAAAAAGGGTACGTGGACGGCCCGTTCTAATGACCGTTTCAATTCGTTCTCCTCTGATTGCACCGAAGCACAACTGTTGCCCGTACGTGACGATTGTACTGAGCATGTTTCTTGCTCCACGTGCAACAGAGTAGGCGATGTACAGAGAGCGTGGCACATAAAGGACTGCCTTGGTATGCGACCGATCGGATGCAAATCCCGTCCGAATGGGGTTACGGGATAGTACGTACGATGAGCATTTATTGCAATGTTTAATCGATCGATTAAGGGTAATGCCTTCCCCGAAGGACCGTTTACACAAAGGGCAGCGCAAAAGATTACCGCTCACTCGTGTCTGTTTCCCCCCCTGTTGGGGCTCGAGGACAACCTCGTTTCTTCGGCTCTTCTCATTATCTCTAGATGATGAAAGACACACAATTGTCCTCATTAAACTCGCATCTGATTCTATTAATGGACGAAAACAATGGATCCCGAGGAATGCGCATGTGGCCGGGTATGTTTGCTAAGCAACTGCTCAGTATTTGTCTTCTTGAGGCACTATTTACATCCTTCCAAAGGGCCATCTTTTCACAATCACATTCGCTCCGTCCGTTTCCTTCCAAGTCTCAGCGGACGAAAGCTGAGTCTGGTGTGAGTTCTTGCTACATCCCACTTCACTTCCAAACGGCTTCTGCTGGTGATGATGATTTCCGTTTGCTAAAGGCAATCCATAATGCCAACAAAACCACAACAACATCAACCACCATCATTATGTCACCCATCATCCACAGAACACCCACAGCATGTCGCACGACCGGCACCACGGGTTCCACGGGCAGGCCCGAGATAGACGTCGCCGCTATCGTGCGGTTGCCTGGGCACGTGTCCATGCCGACGATTGTCTGGGTTCCGACGAGGGACTTCGGCTGTTCATCTTCGTCATGCTCACAGCTTCGTTCTTATCGCACCCCCACTGGGAGGCAGCGGTAGGGGCCGCCAGGCGACGATGGGAATCACTTAGTAGGCTTCTTCGGCCCCACCACGAGCGTCTCATCTTGGAGCGGTTATGGAATCACTCTGGCCACCCAACACAAACCATTCGCCGCGGGTCAGAGTCAGTCGATGCGGGGGGCCTATTACCGGACCACATCACATTAAGCAATCAGACCAGCGTCTACCGAGTGGGGACCGAAGCCCGAGCTCCAGCCAGCGAGTTATTTCGTGAATGGATTGGGCGAAGACGTGGACGCGGGTCCAATATATAAACGCCATGCCTTCGACCCTCATACGGTGCCGGACTCTTACCGGTCTTCGTCCACCCGTTGTTGTACACCGGCTGCAGCGAAAATAGAACTTCCTTCTTCCGGTAGCCGAACTCGTCCCGCGCCTCGTACACCCAGCTGACCTCCATCTCCGTTTCGGCCCCCGAGTAGTCGTACTCGGTCGTGCCCGCTACGGAGACGCTATTTTCGGTCGTACTCCCATCTACGCGGGCAGTGGTCACTTCCGGCGGTGCAATGCTCGTACTACCTACACTGCCACCCTCGGCACCATCGTCCGGTGCGACGGTGCTGCTCGACGATTCTGCGGGTTTGCGCGTGTAGTAGTAGTAGCGCGGCGCGAACGCACCTATCGCGTACTGGTCGGCCAGCAGAATGTAATTGGATAGATCGTCGAAATTGCGCCACGCCAGCTCGAGCGTACGGGTGCGCGCGTTCACCGTAATGTAGAGATCGTCCATTTCCGGCCGGTACACACGATCACCTGCGGTGGAAAGCGATGAGCGATGAGAATTTGGCTGTGTGGTGTGGCCCGTCGCCGGTCAAACGAAGGGCAGGAAGAGTGGAGGGGTTGGGGGGTGCTTTACCGTGACACCCCTCCACTCCGGTAACTGTTTGATTGACAATTTTCACGACGTCACAGTGAGGTTTGTTTTGGGCCGGTGGTGGTAGTATTTACCTAGAGCCTGCTGCACCTGGCACTCCGTGGTTGTGGTTTGCAGAAGCGTCTGTAGGGCCACCAGCAGCAGCGCCGCACCAGTGCTGACCGAGCGCACCCTGTTATTGTTGTGTTGTGGCGTGGCGAGGGCCATTTCGGTGTTTTTCGCGTTGACTGGTGGTTTTCTTTTCCGACCCCTAAAAATTCCCTCAACCCTTTGGGCTAAGCGAAAATTTGTTGTCAAAACACTAACCGAAGAAGGGTGGCACGATGGCCCGCGAACTCTACTGCTGCACCAGTTGTTTCACTTATGGCCGAGCGCGAGCTGCTGCGGAACTGCGGAGTAGAGGCTCAACACCCGCGAAGGTTCGTCTCACACGCGCGGGCAGCCACTGCGTAACTGAGACTGGACCAGACCGCTCGACGGCTCAGCACCCCCGACGGCGCTGCTGTCGCTGGACGGACAATTGGTGTGCGGCGACGGATGGGAGACACTCTATAGTACACACGACACGGCTCCATCCGTCGCGATCACTCTCCATTTTCCAGAGAGAGAGAGAGAGAGAGAGCGCACCGCGCGGCATGTACACCATGTAGAATGTATGCACATTGTGCTCCTCTTGTGTGACGCTTTTTTCCCCTTTCATCACTTCCAAACTGGTTCGTCGCGTGTCAACGGTGCTGGTTACGGGCGATAAATCATGGCACCACACAGCTGCCCGCGGCGTTGTGTCAATGTGCCATCATTGGGAGCGATTGGATGCGTCAAATGGAGGACTTCTCCAAAATATCATCATCTACCACACACGCGGTCTCGCGGAACCAAATCGAACTGAAGGGAACTAAAATGAACGGATGAACGCAATTATCACCTTAGCGACATTCGTGTAGCGAGCCTAATTCTATGTCTAATTAACCTGCACCTACCTAATGGCCAAGGTGCGTCAAAGTGTTGCAGTGCCAGCCAGCTGCTAATTGTATTAGAAGAGTGGTGGCAGAGTAGATGGCAAACAAACTGTAACTGAAGTAGCGAATGGAAAATGTCATAAGATTTGTTTTTTTTAAATGTCAAGGCTTTAAAATAAAAATTTCCATTTTTAAACATGCCCTATATTTACGCAATGCCACTGTGGTCCACCGTCCGTCACAATCGTCACCGATGACGCAGACGATAATTTCGCACACACTTTCGCGGTTCCTCTCTCTCTCCCTCCTCTCTCTTTTTCACTTCCCTCTTGGGTTCCACTTCCCTTTCCCGCGATACCCTTATCACTTTGCTCCACATTCTTTCAAAGCGCGATCGATACAGAAGGGTTCGGGTGTATGGGCTGCTGCAAAGCACGCGGAACATGCATCACGCTCCGTGACGGCCTTCCGCAGAGTGGTGAAGGGAGCATGTTGAGGCGATGGGGTAAGCCGGGGATGACGATAGTGTGCTCGGATGCTGAGCAACATTTATCATTAATATGCGCGACAACTTTCTTCTTTCGCGCCCCGAACACGGTGTCGTTACACGTTCCACGCTACGGAAAGCAACACAAGAGTTGATAAGTGCTACGAACGTGTGCACAGTGGGACATTGCTTTTCTACGCACCAACTTAATTCCGTTGACTGAAATGATTATGTTCGGTCAGGGATTTGTTGCAGCATGTTTTACTTCACATACTATTCGAACAAACTTAAAATGTTGTGACTTCTCTACACTTTTACCAAAATATGTCTCCTTTTGGAATATAAAACCCAACGATCTGATCGACACGCTACGTTCCAAGAATGTATCTGAGCAATACAATTTCGCAGCATTAAATTTATGCTTTTAGTGCCAAATGTCGGTATTGCCCGGTGAAGCAAAAACTACGCGACCACGCAACACACACAACTCGTCTACCGACACCGGTTAATCAAGTTGTTTCATATCGTATCAAACATCACCTGGCAGGCCCGGGAGAAAGGACTTGGGACGGATTCAATACTCACGTACCTGCGGAGGGCAGTTTGGTTTTTTTCTTCAATTTGTTCCTCCGGTTCGGTGGTGGATCATTTTCCATGCATGCTTCGATGGATAACTTTTATCGCTGATTAGTTTCTTTTCGCTTTCCTCGTTTCTCACCTCTTTATCGTTTTATCAGATGCAGGTCAGCTGCTTTATAGGCCGCGCCGACCCGAACGTCAGAAACGTCCGATCGAATTAATACCCTACACACAGTCACGAAACCATTCCGGTCGGAAACGGCAAACTTTCTTAACCGCGGGCGCAAACTCAACCACAAACTCCACCACACCCGGAGGGGGCTTACAACTTTCGCGGTGCGTATTAAATATCCTTTCGATCGACGTCATTCACCCCATCGCGTCCCGCATGGTACTTTCTCCTTTCGGAACCGCAGCAAACACTCGGAACCGTTCGCGGTTAAGGTCGCCACAGGGCATTGAACGGCACAGCAGGGCTGCTGCAGGACGGGCCGGGGAGCGATGCGGTGCGTAGACGTCCATAATAAATGTTTGCTTCCGGTTAAGGCGCGACATACTCGAAAGCGAAAGGCCACCACCGTGCGTCCGCTAACCGCGGCATGAACTTCCCATGAACACACATCCTAATGCACATCTCGCCGGCGAACCTGCGGACGTCGTAGGGGTGCAAACAATACGCCTGATTATGTATGGGACACGTTCCGGAGGCTGTCGACGGTAGAGCACCGCTTATTGATTCATTGGATTATTCCGACGAATAATCGGATCCGCCAGGGTGCGTTGTTTTCATGATACGGAGTGTTCTACCGGGACGTCCTTGAACTAATAACATCGACACGTTACACCGTGGATCGAAATGTAATCACTGCTCTCGGTAATCGGGAAACTTATCCGACGAAAAAACCATAAACTTTGGGTTTTCTCTTCACGTGAGACTCCTATTATCATTAGCGAAGGATGGGTGGAATATTTACGGCAATAGAATAGGCATAATTCATCTATTATCGAATGTGAGGGGGAATTCCTAATCCAAACAGTACCTCAACGATCGATCGTTCACCGCGAGACTGTCGCGTGCGAATGTTGTTGTCGCATTCCGTGCGTCGTTTTGCAAACAAAAGTTTTCCTCATATGAATAATGCATGCGAGAAAATGTGTTACGCCCGGGCAGATGAATCTGGTTATCGTGTTTGAAATTGAATCTGCTATCCAACGGACAACAAATGGAAGCGCCTTAGTAAGGGAGAAGCGTGAGACTTTTGGGAGAGAACATCCTAGATACGGGCGGGGTTACCGTGGTCTCGGAAACGAAACTCTCTCCTCCCTATCACCCGATGAGAGTTAATCCTATGGAGAAAAAAAAGTGTAAACAAATAAGATAAAATAAAGCACAAACACAGCTTTGGCAGCATTCGGAAAAAGGGCGCCATGTTGATTGAGCTCGTTTCCAAGTCATGCTCGAGCTACTTTACATACTACGTGTATGTGCCGGCCCTTTATGGGACAAGACATGTCACGAGGAATGAACATCGAATCGAATGTTCCGACATTCAATACAATCTGATTGAACATATTTTCAGAGGATGTAAGTCGCACTTATTGGTTTCATCGTTTTCTTTTTCTCTCGCTCTCTCTCACACACTCTGTATGTGTGACAGTTGGCCCTTTTTGACGTGTCATGAATTTTTGGTGAATATTTCAACGCACTTAACATCGAGGAATCCACTTCCAACCGAAAATATTTTGTCGTCTTCCTGGCAAGAGAAGTGTAATTTTTTTTTTCAATTGCTTCATAAATCAATTCTCCGTTCAAGGTCTCTTGTGGTTACATGGATTTTGTTTCTGTATTCAAGCGAAGGAATTCTTCACATTTATTTTTCAATGTTTCGTGTCGTTTCCACGTTAGGGGAGGAAATCTTTCCCAGCGTCTATCAATTTTGACAATTTTCAATGTGTAACGACGTCCTCTCGAACGCCCCCTCGCCATGTGCGGGACCGCTACCGTTACCATCAGCCTGCGTGGGGCGAGTTTTCCGAATTCCCACGTCGCGCAGTCTGCACCAACTCGGGAGAAACATTTCAAATCAAGCTGTTGAATTATTAATCCTACCGGCCCGGACAGTGGCCCCCTTGGGAAGAGGCTGCCACCAGCTAGTGCTCCTGGTTGAGGTTTTTCCGCAACCGCTCGGTGGGGCGTGTACGACACGCAATATGAGTCCCGCCGTTGAACCGGTAGCGGCTTCGGGGAACGGCTTGCCGCACACTTCAAGGACCTTCCTTGTGCTTCCTCGTGCCTCTCGTTCAGTCGTCGCAGGGACTGACAAAAGCCGTCCAATCCACTGCCGAGCGCCAGCGGCGTTACGTTTCCGATTTCAAAAGAAGCACTCGGTAGCGGCCAGCGATGTAGTTGAAGTTCGTGCGCTGCACTTGACGTGTGCATTACTCGTCTGGGAAGGAAACCGCCGCCGGGCGGAAGGAAGCGGAACGACGAGGACGAGCCCCGACGGTGGTTCTTCGCGAACTAGTAGCATAAATGGATGCAGCGAGGAGTGATGCATCGGTGAGAACGGATTCCCATCCGTCTCGTCAGTCGAGCTGAACTGCAAGAAGAACTCAAGCCGAACCGCTCGGCATCACAAGTGGTTCAGAAAGGGAAGGCAGACATAATGCACTTCCAATTCGTTATTAACGTGGATTATGTTGCGAAGTGCTCGTCTGCTTCGCCCTTTCCGAAGTCGGACAGGGTTGAGTGTTGAGACCCGGGTCATGCTATATGCCCGCGAAACCGAGACGTGTTTTGTAACGTAAATCAACAAGTCGAACCTTGATGAGTCTATTCTCCGAGCACTAGTGCAATGGATGGATGGATGGCATTGATGCTGGATGAATTGATAGCACTGACGGCACTTCCCTCTATGCTGGGCGCCTGGGGGCATGGCTCAAGGAGGATCCTAGGAGCTCACTCCCATTCTTTATTATTAACGTACGTATTGAATTCATTTTCAACGCTCTAGAAATATTCAAGAAGCTGATGATGGTCAAGGATTGAAAACAGTTTTGAAAAAAATGTGCTGCTACATTTGTCTAACAAATGGATCATTCGAAGTATGCGCCAGACAAACTGTCAAAGCAACATTAGTTCCAGAAACCCTACCAACATTCATTTCCTCCTAACCCATATCCTTCCATTAGTTAAGGTTCGCACTCCTCCCTACATTGTACCGTTGTCCAGTGTCGGGAACGAATGCTAGGGTTTTCCAGCGGTTTAACTTCTCGCCCAACTTATCGACTAACTTGCTGACAAAGTGTTTGATTAAATGACCTGTCCTGTTCGCCGGTAGGTCAAAAGATCTTATCCATCGCCATCGTTGATGGTCGGTAGCAGCTCTCGGAAAACTCGAACCAAAACGGAAGGAAGCCACTAAAATAAAATTCCCATTGCCCATCCGTAATGGCAAACATCACCCGGAACTTTGGCTACGGCCGTTTGGCAGGATTTTGAATTAATTAACACTTTTCTATTATCCTGCAAAATCCACTTTTGGATTCATTTCGATTCAACTCGGGGCCCGCAGTTGGATGAGAGTTGCGGCATTCGGCGCGCCGAAGCGGAAAAGCAAACAACGGAGGACCCAGAATAAGATTGCAACTTTTTTCCGGACCTGCTGATAGGCGCACGAAGCAGGGACGCACCATCATCCATCTTGTCGGGATACCGCGTGAGTGAACCCACGGAGCGAACTCCGGAATGCTATTAGCGTTGGCCAGTGCAATCGCCGGCGCAAATTGAAACCCAGGTTCATTGTGTGCTTTGTGTTTCCCGGAACGAGTCTCGCCCCTGCCAAGGACCTTACAATCTTAGCCACACAATCTTCTTCGCAGGATCTGGTGGGTTCGGGGTGCTTTTGCTTGCTTACTTACTTTTGCCATCCACCTCTACGTCGTTACTGTCCTTCATTACATTGCCGTTGTTATTGAATTTATGAAACAAGCAGTACAAGGGAGTTCCTTTTACCGCGCGTAAAGAACCACCCCGCTCCCGTCAGCCGGGCGAGTCGTAAAAGTCGGAAAATTGAAAGATATCAAAACAGATTGAATTTCTCTTAACCTAAATACATCCCTTGGCCCGTCGCGAGCTGATGCCGATGATAGTGTCGGATTGGCAGGTTCTCCCATCGCTGTAGGGATCCTTCGCCGTAGCACCGTCGCCTCAGCCGAAACGCGCTGGCATTCTTTCGCCACTCAAAAAAGGGGCTTGCTTTTTTTGGTTTTGTTTATTCACCCTCACGCTCAACCGCCGTGGCCGCACACTGGAGTTTGATTGAGATTCCGGCGGAGTTCCGACACCGGGTGCTGCGCAGCACGCCATCGGTTCCTTCGCTTTTCGTCTGGCTGCGACGTCAAGGGCAACCCCCGGCCCCACGGTTTCGTAGAGTCAACATACCGTTGAATTGAAATATGATGAAGCGTGTATGGCGGGAAAAAATATGAACGTGCCCTGACAAAGATGATTCCACCAAAGTCGTAGTCGAAGTCTGAAATGAAGTTGGGAAGTAAAACAAAAAGACGACAAAAAACCCGGAAAGATGATGTCCACCGCTTGGTGAACGGAAGAAGGGGCCGACAGTGAACGGACGATGCAAAATCCCTTCAATCGTCGAAAAATATGTATATCCGGAAAAACGATCGAAGCATCCCGCGATGAAACCTCAGCAAGCGGGCGGTCGGGTTCTAGCCCGTAGATCCCGAGGACGACGACAGCAACCATAGCTCGGCGATGAGATGATGACGCGCTGACGTACAGCTGGAGAACATTTTTATCCCATTACCAACCATCCGCGCAAAACGGAATGGGGCAGCTATACTGCGTGCCCTAAACCCTGAACCCTGGATGGGTTATAAGATGGCGCTCCGTCACTAATGACGCTCATACTGCATTATCGTAGACGAACGAACTGCGCTGTTTTTGTATGTGTGTATGTGTGTGTGTGTGTCTTCCTTCACTCGCTGTTTTGGTCTAGTGAAAATCCTTTTCCTACGCAATAAAGCATGACGCTGGCTGCGAACTGCAGCACAAAAGCAGGCGAGAAAACCACCCAGTCAACCGCCCGGTGGGAAGGAACGCACCGAATGTTGTTGAAGAGCTGGATGAAAGTATTTAACCGAACGGGCCACCCTCGGGGCTTTACCATTTATGAGCCAGAACGCGCGAGAGTTTACCTCTTATCCTTGCAAACAAAATGGGGTGGTGTACAACCCTTCGGTGTAAGTCAGAGGCCGTCTGTTCAACTTCACCTCCCCAAAAAGATGTGTCGGCCAGATGCTGCTTTCGGAGGAGATTCTTTTTACACCGTCGAGATCCTCTTTTTTGCTCATTTACTCCTCGAGAATGTTGGCGTGTCCCGCTTACCCCTTTTTCAAAGGGTCCTTAAGCAGACCTTAACTTCTTCAACCGTCCCACCCGTTGGTTGGATGTTTTAACCACGGATTTCACCCCCTTTTTATGTTGCTGTCGTTGCGTCGGTTGGTTCGCTTTTGATAAATATGACACATACACATACATATCGTTGGGAGGATTGTATGTCAAGTCGAGAAGATTTTCCGACGAGACTACAACAGACTCCCGTGGCGCTACTGGCATATCGTTATATGTTTCAGGAGAAGCGCTTCTCCGTCTCATCTGTCACTTGAAACGAAATAGTTAGTAAAGGAGCTCAGAAAAGCTGTTTGCCTGTCGTAATGGTGTTTTGCGATTGAGTTATCCCTTTTTTGTCCGTTTTATTTTTCCAATCTGGAGGATTTTCTTTACAAGCGCATGTTTCGACGTTCGTTACTCATGTGTGGGGAAATTTTTTTGTTTATTTCGTTTTTCGCCCGCAAATGAAATCTAATCTCCGGCTTTGAAAGTTAACGCCTGAACACTCGTCCATTTATTGAAAATTTATGTTATTCAATCACTGGATAGGTTGTTATAGAGACTGTTAGTAACAGGACAAATCTCTTGTTCAAACACATTTCATGTTTCATTCGATACGATCGGCGCAAAACATTGATTTTCCCCTTGTTTCTTTATAAGATAACTATCAATATGAATGAGATTTTCCAGCGAGTGTTGAATTAAAATAATCAATACTGTGATGCAAGTTGTTCCGAGCGTCATCCGCACGTGACGTGTTATGCGACCGCGGAAAACACCATCATCGATCGACACTGCGACCTCCCCGATTGCACCGTGATGTTTATTGTCCGCGGTTTATCAGGCTGTTCAGTGTGGTCCACAGCGACCAGCGAAATGTGTTCATGTTGGGGCGATGCATTTATTGGTTCACCCGTTGCATCATCACTTAATTTATTTTGTTTGCACGTTGGCGGTTTGTTATTTCGTGTTACTTTTTTTTTGTTGGTGTACATACATGTTCACAGCTCTGCTACAACCACAATGGGTGTAAATAATTCAATGATTCACACTTTCGAAAAATGCGGTTGAATGGATGGTCCAACTTTAAAACTATAAAAATAATGCTTCACCATTTTCATTGAACTTCATGTTGTTCCCCAACATTTAGGGGAAGGTTCTCACTTTGAAAATCGTCGTTTGAAGGTTTTAAAACAATAAAATCAGTGTCATATATGAAAGCATTACTTTAACATTGAACGCTGGAAGGGCATAAGAGCATTCACTTTCCTCCTAATCTACCAGCTAGTTCTTTAACGGTTTTTCGACCTCTCCGCCAAGGTCTACGCCATTATCCTTGTATCGGCACCGCTGCGCCGCGAACGAATGTCAACATTTTGGACCGAAAGTAAAATAAAACCCCGGGCACAATATGGCGCACCGGATGCCATCAGTTTCCAGTCGTCGTCGATCCACTGCGAGGACATTCCCGAGCACCGCGTCGGATGGTGTGGAAATTCTCGCTTCCGGCTGTCAATTGCTTGTCAGCTGAAATTCCCAATTGTACTAATCGGGCCGGCGGAAGCTAGCAGGCAGTGGCAGGGGCGTCTCGTGGAGTTAAGAAAGTACGAAATTTTGCCGTCAGTGCAAGTAAAGTATCTTCCGGATCATAGTAGAACGAATTGGAGATTCCGGGCGAAAAAAGCCAATCATGTTGGCTCAGCGAAGAATCCACCCGGAGCAACTTGAGCTCCACCGTCTTAGCCGAACGGTACGAATGCTTGCGCTATCACGTTTCGGGAGTTGTTTATCTTGACTCCATTTCCATCAAGCCTCCCCTTCTTGTTTCCCGGACCCCTCGGGCCAGGCAGCCCTTCGCACAGAGCCCACCACGGAAAGCGAGTGACGATTCGTGCGCGGAATGAAAACCAGAAGCGAAGGCGCGTATTTTATCGATTCGATACGATGCCCCTCGCCTCCGTTGCCGCAGGGAAACGTCTTATGTAATACGCTCCTTGTAATACTTCTTCCGCCCGTAAGGAAGGCAACAGCGACAGCCTCTAGCCCGGTTGGCCCTTAAAGGCACGCGTATCGCACCGACGTGTGGCAGGAAGGGGTAGTTCTGCGAGTTATAGTGCTTTCATGCCTTTTCTCACCCAATTTTCTCGCCCCTTTCCGTTCCTCCAGAAACTCGCTTTGCACAAGCATACCAGCGCTCCCTTGTTTGTAGAATCCAACAGGCGCATACATGAAACACTCGTAATAATGAATGTAATTGTAAGCTATAAATCCGGTATTGTTTCACGGAACTGGAACGGGAGAAGGAACGCTAGCCGTGACCGTTGAACCAGCTGAACTTTCTCTGGCCAGCACCAGCACAGGGAACACAGGGAACATAATTATACGGCGATGGAGGAAGAGTGGTCCCACCGAATAAATACGTGAAAAGTGAGGCAAAAAAAAGGCACCGTAACATGATGGTCATATTTCGCTGTTCGTTCCATCGAAACCCCCACAGGCAGTAAAGTGTCGGAAAATCTGCAGACCGAGGTACGTTTACACGAAAGGCAGAACCGATCGCAAGCACCTGAAGGGTAGGCAAGTCGCCAAATGTGTGTGTGTGTGTGTGTGTAGAACCGTTGGCAGTTCGCCCAGAGCATACTGCTGTTGCTCTTGCGGATTTGTTCATCATCGACCTCGCGACCTGTTATCAAGATTTTCACACATCTCCCGCCCGGAGACGCCGTCCCGGAACCTTGCGCATAGAACATCCGGGCGTACGGGATTTGCCGCATGACGTGTCAATGCTTTGAACTTTCGCTAGAACGACGCCCCCCCCCCCATGCCATGTACTGGTACAGTGGCTCGGGCAGCGAGATTATCGGTGTGCCATTCCTGACGTTGACGATGCTTTTCTCTCCCGTGGGATGATTAGCAGTGGATTATTAATGTGCCAATTTAAAGCCCATTGTGACGCGAACGGACGTGCCAATGTCTGGGACGGGGATTATCTTTACAACACAATCGGGTAATAATAATCGGATGAGCTTTGTTTAAACATCATCAGCGTGTAATCCGACGCTGCGGTCCTGCATTGGCGACAACGCTGCCAAAAGAAATGACATTTTTCCAACCTACCACACAAACAGCAAGACAAGATGATAAATGTGGCACATTATGCGGCAAGGTGATATCATTGTAGGGTTCGAAATCGTTTTAAAAAGCAGGAATTAGGAATTATTTACTCCGGATACATTTAATGGATTCGTGTACTAAACACCATGACCATTAGCGCATGGTCACTCATGTCTATAATTACACACCCAAAATAGAACACACACACATACCTTTTCCGACTACCCCTCTGGGTCATTAGGCAAAATTTAATTCAGTTTAATTCTCTTCCACCGTTTAGCAAGTTAAGCGTGGTCAAACTTCATTACACATACACACGCACACACACGGATCCAACGGAAGGGCATTAAAATCTGACCGACAGCGTTTTACCAGTTGGTGTGAAATTTTCCACCTGGTTCCGGGACCTCGCAGCAAGCGCCACGGAGAGGATAAGAAGCTGGTGTGGAAGGTGGTCCTGTTCGGCGCTGCTCGCTGAAAACCACAACCCTTCAATGGGTCTGGCTGAAGGTTGGCGTCATTTAAATGTTGGCCGTATCTCGGGGTGAAACCATGGTTCCGTGGAGTTGATTGGGTGGCCATTGGGAAGGGCCGCCGCTGGTCCGATCCCGGCCGTCGGTGGGCTTGTAATTAAATCTTCTCTCGCTCTCTAGATTTGTCTGAAATTGAATCCTTCCACTCATCACGGCAGGACCTTCGGTACGGGGGGGTTATGCTCCGGCTGTGCAGACAAGGGATGTTCCTGCGCACCAAGTCCGAGCGTACGGTCAGCTGCGGTGGCCAAAGTCCGTAAAAGTCAGCGAATAATTGGATTTATAATTATGAAAATCTGTTGGCGAAGAATTCCTGCGTGTTCTCGTCCATCTTGGACGGAATGCGGAGGGAAGAGAGAGGTAGAGATAGAATAAAAAGGGCAGTGGTAGACGCCGTTAGATACAGCGTTTCTAACCGTTGTAATAAGCTGATCCAAAATTCCATTCCGACCTAATATACCCCCCGGAACGACCCAAAAAACCCTTCCGCCAAGAGTAAAATGATAAACAATTTCTTTGGCAGCAAATTAAGTTTAATTTTATGCTGAGAATAATCAAGCAGTCCTTATTGCTTTTCTTTGCTTTGTGGTGGCAAAATGCCAAACAAGAATCTTCGATGTACGCTCCCGAGATCCTCGTGGAAAGCATTTCCTTCGCCGATCTACGTGACAAGAAGAAGCATCCTATCCTTCCACTATCGTTTTAACGTTAGCAAGCAAAGGATGTAGTCAAGAACAACAACTTAAACACATGTACTGGGCACCAATTGGGCGACAGGTAAAATTCATTCATATATGCAACAGATACCCTCACAAACACGCTTTACACATCAAACGTGTAAATATACCTAGCATTGTGTTCCGATCGTTATGCAAACCCTTAAAAGCTCATATTACCCCGGTTTATTTGCTCCACGAATCCAGACCCGAGGAAGGAAAACAACTCTCCCGATGAACAATGTTAGATTCGTTTCAACAAACTTCAATAGACCGAAAGAAGTAAAACATTCAACGGACCTTGCCAGAGAATTGGGGGGGGGGGGGGGGGGGGGGGGGGGGGGGGGGGGGGGGGGGGGGGGGGGGGGGGGGGGGGGGGGGGGGGG
>JAOEFI010000006.1:16970700-16991242 GCA_034621735.1 Anopheles plumbeus
CCCGAATGTTTGGTTCATAAAACCGAAGTACCCTTTAATTTTCTGCTATCTTTACTTCATCTTTTTCCGGGGATTTCACTCGTTCGACACAGCGTAGAGTTTTTCGTTTTACATCGTAGGTTGGACCAAAAGAACTTATAGTAAATCTTGTGTGAGCAACCACAAATGTGGATGTGTCGAAGGGTGTGCAAGGGTACAATCAATCCTCAAAGCCTCAAATTTATGACTTTATCCAGTGGCACTGGAACACGCAACTACGCACGCACTTCTGGCGGTTGGAGCTGATTGGTTTTCCTATTTTTCAACTGTTTTTCCCTCGCTGAAAGTACGCTTCCTATATTTAGAATTGCGGTTCTTGGCAAGATTGTAAACATATCACACCGCACCAAGCCAAGCCACAATCAATGAAAACGTTTTAAGCTGAGATGATGGTATTGGGTTCCAATTAAATACGTCGTACACAACTGTTTTCGCTGTGGAGGAGAATAAAAAACTCATGGACAAGAATTAAATTGGTTGAAGAAAAGATCAGAAATTTTAAACGAAAACATTCAAAGGAGCTAACACATTGGCAGTTGCAGTAGCATCATAGGAAACTCGTACCAGTGCCAGAGAGACAACACTTCGTTTGCGATCATTTGGCGGAAAGCGATTCGCCCTGTTTTCCTGGTTTTGAAAAACCAGTTGTTGTTTGCTTTTTTTTTTATTAGCAAAAAAATTTTATACAATATTTACGATATAAAAACGGTTGCCTTATATCTACTTCTCTCGTCCTCTTGGTTTGGTCTTGCCGTACTGTAAGAAGGTAAATACTTTAAGATTAACGAGTTGAAACCTCCCATCAATCGTACGGAAATGGTTTAGTATCCGCCTTCGTATTTCAACGCCAACAGCGGCGCCTGATGACGTTCGATAACATTTCTTTTGCATCCTAATTTCTCTCGCTCCCAAGCGGCACATAAACTCCTACTAGTCTACTGCTCCTTCTCGACCGTCTATCGACGTCATGGGGAGACTCGTCCTCAAGAGGCCCGTAGGATGTGGTGCCGTAACTGGTAACGAAGAGGGAAAACTAATAAAAGACAGATACCCCGAGCGAGCCACAAAGTGAAGGGTAGGCTAATCAGGTGAAATCGACGGAGCAGTGGGGCGGGCAATCAAAATGTTGCTTTATTTAAGGCAAGACAATGATCGGGCAGGTGGTGGAAAAGAGGGGTGTGTGCGCATCAGAGGGGGTGGAACGTCCCCGGGATGGGAGGTATTAATGAGCATTAGCTGTGTTGTCTATCGATCGTTTATGTCACGACAATGATCTGCCCTGTGCTTAGCGCTGTCGCTGTGGTAAGAAGGTTTCGCCGCCGGGGGAAAAGATGGATGAGAATAAGCGAACTGTCGGATGAAGGACGGCCAAGAGGAGTACGATTGTTGGGTGCGAGATGGGTAGGTGCTGGGGCTACTTTATTTGCAAGCACTTCATGAAGCCGGACCTTCCCAACCGCGCATGGTTTTGTCGATCGCTGTCGCTACATTATCACTGACGGAATGGGCCTTAGACCAGTCGATTTTGCTAATCAGCTTTTGTTGGTGGCTGATGCGTTTGCTAAAAACGGAAAATATGGTCATCCGCAAGATTGGGGAAAACAGCAAAAGAGTCTCCTTGCTGAGATGATCGACTGAGACGGTATGAGCGGTCCGCGAATCTCCGTCGAGCGTAGAAAAGGTCGAGGTTATCGTAGAGCACGACTCTTTCCATTCCATGAGCCAGTGTGGTTTTCGATGAACGGGAAGTCACGAACGGCGATATGACTTTTTTAAACTGTGCATTGAACAATGTTTATTCAACGTTTTTGAGTTATTAAATTTTCGATTTGTTGGAGAGTGATTTGATGAACATTAAAATTGTTTGATCTTTGGGCCTGGGGAACTGCTTCAATCCATGATATTTGCCTGCGTAGTAGAAATTGAGACAGAATAATACTGAAGTCATCGTCAAAGCCCACTACAACTATTATAACCGTCTAGTGAAAACCTGCTACACTCATCTAGTATCACTGTAAACAAAAGAAAACATACAAGAAACAATCATAATATGTGTTCCCGCATCGCAAGCTGCTTTGTCTTGCCGCTGATTGCCGATGCAGACGAGTTTCGAACGCTTTGAAGTCGAAGATGACCTCAAACCGGGGCGACTTCGACTTCGGCGCAGCGCAAATCGTCTTGAACGAACGCATCTCAACTCAGCCTATACTGATAAGGGGTGGTCCCATCTTGTGAGACGTTGGATGCTCGCCTTAGGGTCATGTGCTAGGTTGAGCCGTTCGGCTGTGTGGAGATTTTCCTTCAAAATGGATTTAATATTCAACAACGGAAAACCCAAATTGTCTATAATCAAATTCTGTGTGAAGGTGTATCATATGAGTTATGCTAATCCTCACCTTCAGTGAATTTTTCTGGAGATTTGTCGATGCCGACGAGCGATAAATTGTCATCTATATGCGATGTACAACAATTTTCCATAAATTAAAGCCTCCGGTTGTCGTGGCTTAGGCAGGAGGAGGTTCACCTTTCGGTACGGTTATCATGTTGGGTCGTTTATGAAAAATATTGTTCGCTTAACAACTCAACCGCCGGGTATAGCCTGAATAAAATGTATACAGCTGAGGTTGGATCAAATAAATATGCGCATGATTTGCATTACCTCCACCACCACCAACAGCACGACTGAAGCGAATTCACTGATCACATATTGGTATTGGTGGACGTGGAATATTTTGGGACATTTCGTTTTATTTTTGCTTTAACTAAAATATGTATGCACATCTGCATTCCGATACCGACGGAATCAATCACTCCTAGCAGCATGCCGGCGGAAAGCTTGATGGAAAGCCCTCGTACGTAGCGATGTACGACCACAAACAACAAGCGCCGATGCTAATCGATTTTGCACCACCGCTGTATCGGAATGGCTTGCCCGAAAATACACCCAAACTAAACAAAGGCCTCCGGCGCAGCATGAAAATATGCACATTCCGTTCGTCCACACGGCAGCACGCGCACTGCCACCGCGGATGGAGTTTTATGTGCAGGTGGGTTTCATTCAATGAAGCAAAACTTCCCCCGAAAACGAGGAACCCTTTTTTCCCTTTTCTCGAAACGGTGGTAGGGTTCGTTGAATGACAACTGGTGTGCGTTTTCCACCCACCCTTGCTGTTGCCCGTGCTGCGCCATAAACACGAACCAACCGGTACGCCAATAAGGCAGAGAGGGAGAGCCAACGTAGCCTCGTGGCCGCATCTACCGCATTTTGGAGCATTTTTTTCAGCACAATGACCAGAGCGATTTTCCCCCCAAAAGGGTTGGAGGCGTGTGCAGTTATTTTCCCTGTTTTTGAAAAATTCTAGTTTGTTGCCATGGGAAAGGAAAATGCGTGAGCGTGTGTTTGTGTGTGTTTCCACCCCTCTTTCTGGTGGCCGTTGCTAGCGTTATGTTTATGCTCAAGTGGGTTGATGGGTCGTCGCGTGCTTGCATTGCCGGTAGGGTGCTGATTCTCGCTGCGTCGGTGTCGGTGATTTTGATTTGCTTGTGACCTAGTGGCTTGCATTTGGAAGAATTTTGATTTGTTTTTTTCATTCATGTTTTGACAGAGCAAGAGAGAACGAGAGACAGGGTTGGAAAGTCGTTTCACCGAAATCAGCTGTCACGTTGTGTGACACTATCCTTCGGCTTTTTCCTTCTTATTTCAGCGATTTAACCCTCTTGCTTGGCTTTAAGTTAAGGCTTGCTGAAAAACACTGGTTGAGGTTGATAAGGAAAAACGTATCATACAAAACTCCTTGAGAGAGAAAAACGCCAAGGGAAGAAACTCTACGGATGAAACGTGGCTCATGTTTTCTTTTGCAGCGTATTCTGCTCGCTCTTAAAGAGCATACATTTGATTGGATACACGCGCTGTTCTTCGAAGACTTCCTGATAACAGAAACCCACTAAGCTGAAGCAGCATGATTTTGTGGTGGTGTCACGGTCATGCCCTTCCGAACCGTCCAGTGTCAAAGTCGATATTGGTGGCTCTTGTTCCGGGCTTATATCATTCGCTTTATTCCGACGCAGCATCTGCGCCCGCACATATGTATTTCCGAGGAGCGTATAATTTCGGATCGCTTTAACGAACAAGGCATACAATCAACGTGAGCGATTGTCATGACGCCGTGGATGGTGCAGATGATGGTGGAATGTTCGCCCCAACCCACCAACAAACAGATAGCCACTTATACGCGGATCCGTGCCATCATAAAACGATGCCTTCGATCATTTTTGTCTATCTTCGCATCGGTTTGTCTATCACAAGCCAGAATACATGGCATGCTTGGGAAGAGACGGCCCAGTGTGTGTGTGTGTGTGTGTCTGTGTTTGCGAGAGAGGTCAGAGAGCCATACAATAAATATTAATTTAGTGGTGATGTTGATTGCGATTATGACGACTGAGTTGTAGATGCTTCTTCTGCAGCCATCACGTGTTTTTTTGCTGTGGGCGAGCTTTTGTACATAACAAATACTCCAATGATTCATTATTTCGTGTATTCTCTACAAGCGTCCTATATCCTGGTGTCCAGCCTTCTCTCGCCGTTGGAACCTTACCATTGCATTCCTATTTTAGAAGAATGTCTTCCTGGGAACCATTCCTGCTTTCTGTCTAATTCGAACTTATCGGTTGAAGTAGGACACAAAGTGGAGCAAAATGTTTACTCCAAAAAGGACACGAAATTGGCCTGGAGAGGGGATGATTTTCGGTCCATGGTTGGTTCATTGCGTGTCATCTATCTTTCCGTGGTGTTGTTGGCAGGACTGTCGACGGAAATGGTGGACCAGACTCGTCCTAATCCTAATGCCGCAAAATGTCCTATACGATGGCGATTGTGGCATTCGATTGGCGTACGATAGTGGCGGAAGCTTTATTTGTCAAATTATTTGTCTTGTAATGCGATTGGTATAACAAACGTCATTTGGGGACTTCGTTTCGCGTTTCCGGAACGCTATAGAAGATGTTGTGTGTTATTAAATTATTGTTATTCCAGATGGAATTGAAGGTTGAATGATATTGCGTTACACTGTTCCCTTTTTTCGTGTTAGCTTCTCTTCGAGGTCATCATCGAATTGGATGACAGTTGCGGCAAAACAAGTGACACTTGCATGTTACCGTGTGAGCATGACAACATGACCTGTAACCTGTATATTGTTGAAGTGGAGTGGGGAGCGTTTTCCGAACACAAAAAACGGGTTTCAGTTCAGTTTATGGGAAAATCAAACTCCAAGAGTCGCTGCAAACAGTTGGTGCGCTTGCACACTATGGGTTATTTTAATCCCACATTTCGGTTTGGGTATCCATGCACGGTTTTATTGCTCTGCCTTATTCGAATTCATGTAGCAGCAAGTGTTTCCGTATCGATGTTTAAAAGACTCCGAAGACAGAGTCCCGGTTTACCTCCCCCTGGTACTCCACGCATTACCACGCAAATTCAGAGGATGTACTGTGTAACGTGATACCGCTCCGCTGCCCGGTTTGGAGTGTGCTTACACCAAGGCACCCTCGTCCCAACTGCATGGTTCCTCGCTTCAAATGGTTCCGTCCGGGCGGTCTGGGAACGCGCAGCTCCCGGGTCAATTGACACTGACACCATCGCATTATCACCATGGAATCCGCTCCCAACCACCCGTCCGCCCCAGACGCTCACTTCCCTCTGATGAACAATAAAAGCGGAACCCATTTTGGAGCCAGACCAAAACACCCGAGGAGGCATACATTGGTAGGGGTGAACCGTTTCCGGTGGTTTCTGGTTTTGGAGCGATGGGACGTAGTTTGTTTTAAAATTCCATCATCATCATCATCATCATTATCATCGTCGGAAGCCTACATCCCCATCTCCCCTAAGCTGCTTGCTTGCCACCGGTGCTCCGCCTCCGGGTTTCCAATGCGTTTATATTACGTGATTGTAATTGAACTGGACCCCAGCCGGGCGTTCTGACGTTGCTGAGGAGTAGGCCAAAGTTTGGTGAAGGCATAAAGGGGGGAGTGGGCGGTCACCTAGCAACACAAAACATTCCCTTTTTTTCTGGATGATGATGCATTGTTTCCTAAATTTGGGCCAGCGGGAAAAATGGCCGGGTATCGTTGTGGTCACCCGTTTAAGTATTCTTTTCTGCTGTTCCTTGGCGTGTTGGATTCGTCGCTTAGGGAAAATGTTATCGTTTTATATTTAGGGTTAAATAGTTTATGCTCCTTCAGGCGTTCATTTCGTTTCACCTTTTTAACAAAGCTACCTTTGTTCATGTGTTTATGGCCTTGAAATGTTTCCCCTTCTACGGTTCTTCTGATGTAGTAGATGTGCCTATTGATGAATTTTTGTTGACTTGCGAATTCTTCAATGTTGGGACAAGGAAATGTTGTAGTTTGGAGGGACAAATACCCTTTCACCCTTCGAGGTGATCAAATTATTTCGAAGAGAAAAAGGGCAAATTCCAACCACATCACATTCCCAGGGTTCTATGGGAGTGTAAAATTTTATTTACTCAGATAGAAAATGGAGTTACAGCTCACCAATTCAGAGCGATTGTATGTGGGCTGGACATTCAATGAAATTCTTAATCTTACTGCCTAGTCGAAAACCCCAATCGTCGCTCGCAAAACCCTTGTTTGTTACCTAGCATTCGACGAAGAAAAAAAAAACGCACGGCCCTTAGTAGAAATACTGCTGGAGAATCCGGTGAGCATTTTCCGATCATACGCTCCATTTAATTTCGTATGAGATTTGATTGTTTTCGGTGGTTTCGAAAGCTCGAATTCCTAGCTCAAATGTGCGGTCCCTGCCAACGGCTGCGGCTCATTGGTTCCATTGTTCCGGCGCTGCGTGGTGTCGGAAGTCATCTGGAAACAATACTATCCACCCGGGGATTATACACGGTGTGAACAAATCGATTTTTGGCGGCGCCTCCCTCGATGATGGTGCGGCTGCCTGATTGTTCGGCGTAACGCAACCACTTCGTGATCTACTTTTGAGGTTCCGTACCTGTTTCTTTTTCGTGTAAAATTTCCCGTCTTTCAACGAGCCAACTGGGGGAAAGGGGTTTTCTCGTTTCCGTTCCGTTCGGTTCGGTATGTTTTGTATGTGTACGTTGCCGGTTCGTTTATTCATCCGGCGACGTTGATTTTCTCGGTTGGCCATTTTGCAAGCTTTTCGCACGCGACCAAATCATTTCGAGCCGTCTGGTAAGATGCTTCCCCGCTGCTTAAGTCATTGATTTTTATCCAAAAAGGTAAATAGAAATAACAAAAAACCTCTTCAATTTTTAACCTCCCGCCTTCGAAACGCCTTGGCAACCAGCAAAGTATACGTTCACATGCGGCTGCAAATTGGAAACCAACACGACACACGGTGTCTCTCCCCCGGTGGATTCGTGTTGCTATTTTTGAACTTTTTGAAGGACATGGATCCGATTTCTACGTGTGTGTGTGTGTGTGTGTGTGTGTCTGTGTACACCGCGCTTTGGGCCGGAGCGGATGTAATAGAATTCTTACGTGCTGATTGTGGGGCTGAATTTACACCGCAGGGTAAATCCTGCCCAAAATTCGATACGGAGCCCATCAGAAAGAGTGCGGGTGTGGGAAGGAGAAGAAGAATGCTTCCCCGAAGGAACCACACGGCGCTGAGATGAATACTGAGCAGTGGAGCGACCACCGGAGTGTTGGAAGAGTCGTTGTAGACATCGAACACTTAGTGGAGTTGAATTTGAGTTTAAGGGAAAAACATTCTCGCTTTCGTTCACTGGGGAAAACCGAATGATCCTTTGGAGGATTCTTATTGATTTTTTACTTCAATTTTTGCCAAGAAAAAATCAGTGGTTCTTGTTTCTTCTTCCTTGCTCGAATGCTGATAGTTGTCGTTTCAGGGAAATCTTCTTTTTTTTTGTACAATACATTCTTTAAAAGGGGGACAACTCGCTAACTCTGTTGGGTTCGGGACACGGTGGCAGTGATTGATTATTTGTTGTTCCTCCCACCGTTGACGCAGTCTGGGGAGGAATTTGTTGGTGTGGAAAACGACTGGTGAAAGAATCGGACCATCGAAAGAAAGGCATTCGGAGAGTGAGATTTACGTCCGCCCCCTTTGGTCAACGTTGACACGCTGCTAACTAACTAACTAGCAACGGTAAAGTGATGGATTTGCTTGCAGTAGAAGCAACCGCAGGTCAGCGCGGCAGGTCGAGCAATGAGAAAACTATGCGACATTTCATTGGCGCGAAGCGAATATTCAAAGATGCCCCTTCCGGAACAGTTGGAATGAGTTTGCGAAGATTGATGAAAGAAGGCAAAACGTTTCTGTTTAACTCATTTGCTACGCGTTGCTTCGGGTGTCTTCCTTCTGCTTCATTTGTTTTCCCGCCACTTTTCCGCCACTAATGAACACACCACTCTATTGTCATGAGGTTTGGTCTTTCGAGGTGAGCCAGATATGATACCTATTTTTATCGCTGCTGACTGCGTTTGGTGGCACGAATGCTCCGCACTTGTGCTCACCTAACGCTCTTCACCACCCTAACGCTACTCCGGAGATTTCCAAGATTTTCGTGAACCGCCCGTACCCGCCCGTGGGGCCACAATTGGGACCGATCCGGCCGACGATTGGACGGCAAATGGTCGTAAACTGTGGAATTGATTGGCATTAGAGTTCGAACTTTGTTTCAGCGTCCGGTTTGGTTGATATTGCCATTTTCCTCCGGCATGTCTCTACTGTCGTTCCATTAGAGCAAATTGCGGAAGATTTCCCAGGGCACTCGCTGTCTGTCCTGCTCGCTTTTGCTGTAGCTGTAGCGACAAAATATATGTCGTAATTGATTTGGGAACGAGATCAGTCCGTGATTTTATGTGACGATTATGCCAATATTGTTTTCCCCACCTGCATCTCACTTTCCACCGCCACACCGGCGTTATAAAATACAGAAAATCTCGAACTAACTTCAATTACTTAACTCAAAAGTTAGGCAATTTGTGTTTGTGCTTACTACGCAACGTCAAAAAGCGAACAGGGTTATTTTCCTCCTTCCAACAGTATTTGCGTTGTCTCCAATATTTGTGCATTTCTCTCACTGCATGCCGGGAATGAAAATTATCTGTCTTGGGTCATACCACCAATATTTTTTGTGTGGGCTGGAGAAGGCGATACACGTACAATCAAACCGAGCCTCGGGTGGGAGAATCAGAGAAAGTTTGCTTTTCTGGTTAGATCGAAACGGAGTTTTAGCATGGCGGGAAAAAGTCTCAGCAAGAATTTCTTAATGAAATCATTAACTTGCGGTGGTACGTTACACCGGTCACAAGTGAGTGGATGATCGCACCACCGGAAAGAGCAGAAGAAGGGAGGTATGCACTGAGGGCGAACATGTTTTCCTTTTGCCGCATGCTCGATTTTTTGCGCATCGGAAAAGGGGTATCAATTTGTGGGAAGTTTCGGCGTGGGATGTATTTTCTCGCCATTCTTTGGTTAGAAGATTCTTTCGGAAAAATGAAGCGAGCTTTCCGAGAAATTTTCTTTGTGCACGAGTGTGATAAACTTTGCTAGAGATTTTGTTTTTATATAAGAATTGAATTGCTCAAAAAATGACGACAGTTTCCGGAACAGTCTGGAATTTCGTATTTCAAAATGTTAGCGTTGAAATCTCTTAAGTGCCAAGTGCCTTAAGATGCCTTGTTGTTCCTTTTGAGATGAATCATATGATGGCGTTTTCCATTACATGGTGGAAATGGAAAATTTCTACCCCATTTCGGATTCGCTTTAGTTGACTCATGAAGGATGACTCATCGGTGGTACAATGTTGCCCTGCCGCTCCGTTTCAATATTTATATCGTACATTCATCCAGTTCACCTCTTCAAACGTCTCTTCCGTGATATTTTAACTCCACTTACGAGCATGGAGATGATGCGTCCGAGAGAAAAATGGGATTCCAATGATTTCTAATTTTATCCAACCGCGATACACGCGGAGACCGCCATTTCGGGAAGTTTCATCGAACACAGAGTAAACGTGCCTTCACATTCTAATTGTTTTTTTTTCTCCCTCTCTCTCTCATTTTAGGTAAGTAAGGTGTACAGCACTTTAAGAAGACATATACGAGCAAATTAGCGTACGGTGGATGACCGGAAAAAAAAACTCACTGACGGTAGGACGGTTTATGTTTGGTTGGGGTTTCGTCTTTAAAAACCACGGGAAAGTGTATCTGGAAGACAACATCCACCGAGCACTGTGGACGGGAAAGTTAAAGCCTGATTACGCAACCGTGTCTTCCCAGTAGTTAATTTATATTGCTGGGAAAATAGATTCAGAAGAAAAATCTTGCAAGTAAAGTAGATCTCGGAATTTTGTGCCTGCAGAAGGAGTAGTTTATGCTTTTTTATGATTTCTGTGAACCACTGCTTTGCAAAAGCAAAGAAAGCAACTTCGAGCATTTAAATCTTTTCCGGAAAGAAACGTTCCTACAAAAGCTTATTTTGATTGCATTTCCATTGCCAGAAGCGTAAAGACTTGTGAATGATTTCAGTTTCTAGCTTGCTCTTGTCTTCTCATAGACGGGTTTAATTCATGCCCACGAGAATTTTCTCCCACAAACGCAATTGTATGTTTCGCAGCAAAGTAGTGCAGTTGTTAATTATAATGAATCGGTAATTCAACGTCCGATCAGACAAGCACTTGCTGGAACTCGATGGCGATCTATGAAAAGTTTCATGAGCTAACGCGAAAAGAAGCATCTTCAAAGAGCAATGCACCCGTTTTTGGTCGCTGCTCAAATTGATTTAATGGAAAAAAAGCGTTTAAGAGGGCTCGGTTTATTATCCAATTATCCAGCCCCCGTCCAGCTACCATTGCATTCGTTGAATATTAACTCCTGCATCAGTATCTAATGTTCTCCAGTTAACCATAAGCTAGATTGTTCTATCCGGATGCCCTTCGCCAACGGACAGCTGTGGTAGTACACTTTCATTATATCTTCATTATCTCCTCGGAGCATATCCAACATGTGTGTGTATGTGGGCGTTTAAATGCTTCGGTTGTGGTTTTCCATACCCGTGCGCATGATTGGAGCATGATTAATGTGGCGTGTGAATGCTGCTAGTGGGGGAAGCCTGAAGGAATATTTATAAAAGACCGACAACGTTCTGTTGATTCCGATAAATATGTGTGACGGCGATTGGAGTTCAAGGGGAAGTGAAAAAAAAAGGAAAATAGGACCCACCCGTTGTCACCCGTTGTCCGGGGGCAGCGGCAGGGTCCCATAATGTACAGCTTCTTCGGTGTAACAGCGCGCCGCCACAAGCCACCGGCATCAGCAGACAGCATTGAATATTTAATCGCACCGCAACCGCAGGGACCGCTTACCTCTCTCATACCTTCCTACCTTCCTGCTTTTCCCGTTGGATCGATGGCACAAAGCCACAAATGATGACGGCGGTAATGATATAGGATGTGTTTCGTTTGTTGGTCGGTTTTTCAAAGCATACAGACCCGGGACGTTTGTGTGCGTTGGGAGAGGACACAGGATGCCTTTCTTTTTCAATTATCTCTGGATGTTGGTTTCTAGGCAGGTTGCCTAGAATTGATGGGGTTTAAAAGTCTGCCCCGGAATATCCGGTCAGAATCGAGAGAGTGTTTTCCACCTCCCATCAATCTATATATGAGCCTTTTATTTATGATCAAAAAATGAAAATAACCTAGAAGGAGTGAGCCACTTGGACCACATTTTCGCGGGGCAAGTACGTTATGTAATTATGTATTCACACCCACGGACACTGCTACTCCTCTGGGGGTTCTAGCTTCCCGTTTCTCCCCTCTACCATAAATGAAGCATCTCCATGCTAATATACCACAGTTTGTGGGGGGTCTTGAGTGGTAATTTATGTACAACGATACCAGAACCAAGTGCCTAGCTAACATCTCCGTATGTTTTAATGTAATTTTCAATGTGCTGCGTGAATGTTGCGGTCACTGTGTGGGTGTGGAAGACTCGGTGCATGAATCGTTGGAATGAAGCCCCTTTCATTAGCATGAATCATCCAAATGCACCGGATGGTGGAAACAATGCCTCTAGCCCGGTAATGATGCTCTTCCCATGCTACAGTTGCTGACATAATTAACACCCGTAATCGGCTTTCAATTTAATCCGCCGGTTGTACACAGCGGAGGACAAACGTTGGTGAAAGAATTCGTGCAGGCTCATGTTCAATTAGTGGTTGTTCTATTCCACTGATCCTGTTGGGTTAGACGTTACTAACCGCTGTGTTAAAGGATGTAATTTAACTGGATTGACCATCCCCACAAAAGAAGCGCATTATCTAAACTGGAAAATTTGATTTTCTTCCATAGTTAACCTCTAACTTTCACATCGAGAGAATTTTCTATCACAGTAGAACTTTTAACCTTCCTGAATTCACATCTCACTCTCTGTTGTTGGCCGTTCGTGTACTCGACTCAACCTTCATCCTGGGAAAGTAGGAAATGTGTAGAACCAAAAAAAAAAAAAATACGTGTAGCATGGAACCACATACATTACGAACAAACTGACCCCCCGGAACACCAAAACTGTCATTTCACTCAGTTAATAACCATAAATATCAGTTAACTGCCAGAGGGGAGCACAGAAACACTGCTCGTACGTTCGTTCCCCCATTTGTGGCGTTTGTGGCTGGAGCAAAATTTTGGCTCTCTTCCCTCCACTATCCTTGGACGGGTGGGAGAGCTGGTTGGCCCTTCACCTGACGGTAAAAGGACCTAGCTATGGTGAAACGGCTGACCTCTGCTAGGGTCAACCGTCAGTGGCGGCTAAGCCGTAACCGTTGGCTTTTCGAAGAATGGAAATAAAACCAGAAACAAAAAGTCAATTTAGCCAGATTCTATCGAATGTCCTTTTTTTATTTATGCCAGGTGGGAGGTTAAACTGCCATGCTGGTTTGGGTTTAGAAATGTACCAGGTTTTTGTTTTGTTTTGCGTAAACGCTGTTTGCATGCAGTGAAAGATGTAAAAAGTTGAAAATACACTGGAAAATAAAATATAGTTGTTCGGCAGAAGTTTTGTAAAGCAGTGACCGTGGCGATCTGACAACAATTGACCCCATCTAATCGGAGGGTACTGTTGGGGGAATCGTTGAAGTCCCCTAAATTTGACCCCCACGAATAGAATATGCAAAAATATGTGCGCCCGCCTGTTTGCATTTTTCCCGTTTTCTCCCCCAACGGCCTGTCCACCGTTGATGTTATTGGCGATGATAATAAAAATTTATCGCTTGACTTTTAGCGGCCGAACGCGGGTCACACACCTGGCTGATGGGGCTTTTTCGCCACTTTGCCCTATACATTTTTTAATGCTGAAATTTTGGTTTTGTTGCCATTTTTCGTCCGGCATTCATTTCCTCGTTTCCATCCGCCGGGAGCAACGGACGGTATGTTTTTGTGTCCATGTTTATACAATGTCCTGAATTTCAAAAAACAACCCCTGATGTCCTCAAAAATGGTGCTGTTTCCTTTTTTTTTGTAAAGTGAAAACAAGACCAAAAACTTGCTCAGGGTGATGCATAAATGAGAAAAGGATGTGCGGCTATTTGAATATGTAAATTGATAACATATGACACACAGAGGACACACAGAAGAGGATATGTAAAGGAACAGGAAAAAAGGTACACCAACGCAACATCACTTAGGCTGATGTTATATTGTGTAGTCGTAGTTCCAGAAACTCTGGGCTATCCGAACATATCGAGTGTATAGTAGTTGTTGTTGTTCAACGTTGTTAAGTGTTGGTTATGGGCTGTAGCGCTTCTGTTTTTTAAAGATAGAACGAGCTAAGGGTCAACAATTGATGTTCACTAGGAACGCTCTGATGGAGATAAAGATTTGATCCTTGGAGCCATGAAACCCTTCTTCGTCCGTTTCCTTGTTCCTTTCAAATTTAAATAAGTTCATTGTTTTGATGCCCTGCACTGTGGGGTCTTCAGAATGTGCTAGCGTCTAATAGATTTCATATGTGTCATAGAGTTGATAAAGTTTTTAGAATGGAACCAAACTGTATCTTGAAACTGTTTGCAAACACATGCCTTCCGTAGGAAGCGTCATAGAAGAAGTTACATTTGTTGCGACAGCTTCGATGTCGCTGAGAGCTGAAAACAAGGTGTCGTGAGCATACAACTGTAGGACAGCATGGAGGTCGACTGCTTTTCCAAAAGTTTTTACCAAATAAACGCATAGACATCATGACACCGTGCACCGGCGAAGAGAAAGAGGGAAAAAAGTACCCTATTGTATTATGGGAAAAGAAGCTAAGCAGTGGATGGTACGATAGTAGAAAGTAGGGAACCGACGGAAAAGAGAATAATAAATTCGCAAGCCACAACAATAATGCCCACCCGTGAAAAAGTGGCCGTGCGCGCGCGTGCGGTGAAGTGTTGGGATAAAGTTTAATGAGAAAATACTTTCTTTAACGCGCACGTTCTCGCCTGCGAGCAAACCAGCGGCCGTGTTGGCAGGATGGATGGAACAGAAAGAACGTGGCAGTCGGAAAGGGGCCTTTAGCGCGGGTTCGGGAAATTGCCAGGATTAAAAGTGGGAAAAGCCGTGTTGTGCGGCAGAATAAGTGGTGCGCCGCCTAATGTTGACGATATTAAGAAGAGGAAGACGCTGCCGCACCGGGAGCAAGAAAGTTGTGTTTCTCTAGGCAAAAAAAGCATGTGGGTGTCTGTTTGTAAACCATCGCCATCGTGTCATTGTGTCAAACACGACACCGGTTTTGTCCGTGCTTGTGTGGTCTGAAATCCCAGGCACAGAGTTTTCCTTTCTGCCACGCAACCCGATGGTGTTACTTGATATGAGATTACGCTTTAGGGCGATACTTTTTGTTTTCAAAGGAACGTTATCATTTGCCGTTTTTTTCCCATTTTTGTTTTCAAAAAAACAAAAGTGAGTCGACAAAGTCCTAGAAACTGTCCCGAACGGTTGCTGCTTTCCTTTTTCGGATCCTGTATGTAAGGGTTGAGATTAAGTTCGACGCCTATGTTGTAGAAGTGAGCATGTCGAGCAGCGGAAGCAGATGCCTGCTTGCTTGTTGTTTTTATAAGATATGGGATATAGATTATGAACTGTTTTTCTCTTCCTCGAAGTACGCCCTTCTTTTCTTTCCTCCATAGTGAAAAAAAAAATTGAAGGATCCACAATGTGTCGGGTTGCATAAACACCAACATTTCTTTTATTGGGCAGGCGGAATCTATCTGCATAAATTCAATCAAATTATGCAAAAAGTTGCTTTGCGTTTGAGAAAACAATGAGTGAAGGCCACATTTCCGAATAGAGAACATTGTCTCCAAGGTGTCCCTCCGCGCAATGGGGTGGAGAAATATATTCATTGCTTTTGGTGCCGCGAAGCATAAAACACATGATGAAACAAATTTGCTCCCATAGTTCCACAGCGTTCATTTGATTGACGCTACTGCTGCTGCTGCTTCTGGATTACTCGACGAAAAGGACGACAGACGGCGGTGCGATTAGCTGCTAGGGGACAGGACGGTAGGACCGGTTGGGACGCTTGCTTGTATCTCTTGTGCGATGGCGATGATATTTTCCAACTAACGTCCCGTAGATTCCTCGCCATGAATCATCAAAGTTACCATCTTTCCGCTCTGTGAAGCGCAAAAATCTATACAGCTTCGAGCGACTGGTGAATGAGAAGAAAAAGATGTTCCTCTAGCAACTGGAGGGGCAAAAAAATAACTGGAGGTGAATATTTGGAATTCTATTCTTGCAGGACTCAATCTTTTATCTATGGCCCACCCCATGATAAAGGAGTTCATTTCTATCCCTCTCATACTGACTACACCCTTTGGCATCACCTTCACAGTCCGCTGTTTGCGATACAGTTTCACTTGGGAAATGAAGAGAGTACGTTCCTAATGATCATAATGAGTTTTGGGTTTTTTTTTGTCATGCGGCACAGCAAGGATGGTCACTCCGTATTCCGTGTCAAGAAAAAGTTAAAAGTTAATGCATCGTCGGTGTTAATAATGTAGAATTTTCATTTTGTTCTTTTCAAAAGCTGTGAAAATAAGCCACTCGTGTCCATGCCGTCGCCTTTTGGCTGCTTTGTTCGGCTAGAGTTTTAGTTTTTGCAACGGTTTTTCCATACTACTTTTTCCATAAAAGTTTTCCAACTACAAAAATAAATATATGAGAAAATCTGTGTTGCAGCTTTGGCTTTAAATGCCAACTCTACATAAATCACACACTGACACGCTTGTGTCTCCCAGTGAGAGTGCTCCAGGGAAAATGTCCGCCGACATCTCTGCATTTGCCCGGTATCTTGTCGTTGGTGTTGAGAAAATGCCTCCGAAGGGGGTTTCGAAGGAAAGGCGATGTCGGTTCGACGACATTTTCCACCGGGATTTTTGTTTTGTTCTGTTGCCTTTTTGTTTCTCCTGCGAGATGATTCTTTCAGCTGGCGCAGTCTTTCTCCGTGAACATCTTGACGATGACGACGACTCGAGGCACCGTGCGCATCCGTTCGGTTTTCCACTATGCCGTATGACTTTTCTTCACACTTTACCTTTCTTTTTTTGTTCTTTACCTCCCGCGGCGACGGTGGCGTTTCTTGATACACGTTGCTGCGGACGCGCGCATTGCTTCGTGCGAGTCATGCAGGCGATTCAGAAACAATTTCCTTTCCTACTCCTGGCTCGGTTCCTTCTCTGACGCACGACGATGAATAATGTATTGTCGGGACTGCTGCTGCGGCGGCGGCGGGCCGTTGCTGCTGTGTTGCTTCTGACTAGGGCCAGGGAAGGGTGGGACTCATCTTCCGCTTTCCACGCTGTTTTCGTTCTTTGGCCAGGGAAGCCTGGGCCCTTCCCTGAGGCCTCCTGTATATGTGTCTCCGCGTGCCTCTTATTCTAGCGCTCAGCACGCCCTCCTGCATCTTCCGGTCGCTTTGTGCCGGAGGTGGAAAAATGATGGAAACAGTGAATATGCTGTGTGTTTGAGTGTAGTAGACGCTCCACTTTTTCGTGTCTTTTTTACGCTTTTCCCCCTCCTCATCAAGAGACGAAGAAGATGGGGCCACAAAGTGCGCTGCGATGTCGTGCGCTCCGTGTGTTGTTTCACCGACGTGGCAATGAGAAAAGCAGCAGCAGGATGCGTGCTTTGTTGACGATGCTGCGCTGCGACGACGACGACGGGCAGATCTCCGGATCGTTGGCTAAGAAATTCATGGTTCCGCTGCCGACGGGATGGAAGTCAGGCTAGGGTTTTTAGTGGTGTCACCGCTAGTACCTCTCGCTCTGTCTCTCTTTCTCGGTTACCGACCTGAAAACGGCGGTGGTCTGGAGGTTTCTCCCAAGGAAATAGCCTCTCAAGGATACACCTCGGCTAACGGATGCAGATTGCCCAACCCGCGGGGATTGAGGGAAGAAAAATGACTGTACTGAAAATCGATAGTACAAGCACACGAAAGGGCACGAAAAAAAATCCACCACACACGCCGACGCCGATGGCAAGAATAGCAACGTCTTATACCCGGCGTTGGTGTGTTGTATCTTCTTCCTCTGTGCATTGAAAATCCTTGAAGGCAATTTTCCTGCCAGTGGAGGAAGTATGAAGCCGAGCTCCGGGAAAGGAAAAGCGATGCCTGTTGTCATTATTGAGATGCATCAATAAAATCTCACCCCCAGGGAGGAGGGTTCGCCATGTAGAGAAATCCGGAAGTCATCGGATTGTAAATCAAATCGATCGAGGTTTTTTGATGCTTTTAGTTTCTTTCCCAAGTTGCTCGGAATTCTTGAGCGATGGCGTAAAAACAACACATTCCATCGACATACGTTTAATGGTGTGCCGTGTTTGCATCGATTGGCCTTTTTTTCTCCCCAAATCGATAAATCATCGTGGTGAAAAGAAGAAAAACATGCCCCCGAGAAAGTGTGTTTGTTTTCCCGTATCGCTCCATCGGCATTTCCGTCCGGCTGCTTGGAGTGGCGTCGTAATAATAGAACAATCTCTACGCTCGATCGTTCGATCGTTATGGGCATTCGATTTGGAGACATTCGTGGAACGTGGAATAACGGGGTGTGGATGTAAACGAAGGACTGAAGCTTTTCACGCAAAGAAATCCACACCTTTTGGTTGGGAATGGGATAAGGATGGCGTTTGACTTAGCATTTATCGCTCTGACCTTTTCCTACCCAAATACCCTAAATCGACCGACGCTTATGGGAAACTCGTCGAAGTGGAAAAATCGAAAAATACTTTCCCCGGGTCCTTCGACCGATGGGTGATTGATGGACTTTAATATCGTCTTGCCCATTTTCATTACCATTGGAAAACTAATCTTCGCACGCCCACGGAGGCTGGAAGGAAGCGGCAAGATGAGGGGTATCGGAAGCTAACGAGAGCGTGCCAAGGATTAAGTGTTCACATCGGCACGGAAGCCGCGATACTTGCCCGAGATAAACCCGTTCGCACCATTTTTTGTCAGCTGTCAAATTTATCGCCGCGAGCTGTCAGTGGCGTGTCATTGCTTCCATCTACGAAGGATGCACTTGCTGGGTGTCGAAGAAGGTGTTGAAGAGAAGGAGAGAACGAGACCGTAAGAGAGAAGTAGACAGAGAGAGGGACCGAGAGAGAGAGAGTTTCAAGCTCTCGGTCAATGTCTGATCAACTGAAATTGATGGATGGTTTAATCGAAAGAGGTTCGACTATTCGACTAACAACACCAACAGCGCTGGGCTTTGTGTCAACAACACGATCAGTGGGACTGGTGCCGGATGGTGGGTTGGTAGCTGGGTTTTCTATTATTAGATTATATTTGATCGGCTTTGATCGACTCGAGGTACCATCAATTTCCTTCGATTCTTTTCCCACCACTTGTTTTTCTGTTCTTTTTCATGTAACTGAATCGCTGAATGGTGGTTCGAGAGTAGTGGTGGTGGTGGATGTGCTGATGATGGCCTGCATACGTGAAATGCAATTTCCTTTGTTCTGCCTTGAGCCCGAAAGGCAATGGCTGACCGAGTTTTCCTCGTTCTCGTTAAATAAAATGGATCTACTGAAGAGCGACGAACTCATTGTGTGGCCTTCGTGAACAGATGCATTGGGAAAATGTCGTTAAAAAATGGAAAAAATCGTTAGATATTCAAACTGCTGCCAGATGTCTGCTTTAGCTTGGTTTTTCATTGGTTGTTTTTTTTAAAATTAGTTCACATTTACTAACTAGAAACAGTTTTAGTAAATAGTTCACCTCTATATATATATATATAGACTATATTGTACTTGTAATGTTTGAAGCCTACTTTTCTATAAAACTAATCTATTCTGATGGCCAACAAATACTCCAGCTACAAACTGTGCCTCTTCATCTCAAGTGCCATCGAAACATCCCACAAAGGAGAGAGATAGTTCGTTTAAAACACGGCAAAACGGCCGGCTGTCGTCTTTGCCCTTTAAGAATTGTCTGCCGTCAGCGCCAAATGTTCAACTTCCATCGGTTTGCCGTGAGAGAAAACATATGTTCAATCGCGTTGATTTTCTTTTTCAACGTTGGGCTCAAAATAATTCCTACATCTGGGCGTGCCGTGTCACCCGCGCTTTCAAGCTATTCGTTCGTCCGTGAACCCGCGCATCCTAACTCCTTCTCGTTCTGTATCTAGCGCCCACTTTCTACGTCAAACTAGCGTGACGCAGTTGGTTTCGGCATTCGGGGTTTCTGTGGCGTAACGTGTGTCTAGGGACATGGCGGTTAGTCACGTGGAGACTGTTGGAAAGGGGACGATCGTGAGATTAGTAGTAGACGAAGGATGCAAATATATATCTACCAGCGGCTGAGTAGTGGCTAAGCAGAAAAAAATTGGCATTAAACGAGGGACCGAGAGGATAAAAATAAATAAACATCGTACGCCAAAGGCACTGATCGGGCCTGCCTGTGTGCGACCGATCATTTGGCGGTGGGTTGTGGTCGCGAGGATGCTTTTTTATCTTTTTTTTGAACGCGGTTCGAAGCCGACACCACAGCAACCGCGGCAGTAATGTTCTTTATTTATTTTTTGTGCGATATAAAATAGATAATTAATAGAGGAAAGCTGCGTGCGATACTAGAGCAAGATGGAGTTACCGCATTGACCACTCTCCAACCAGACATTTTCCCGAAATTGCTCGGTTTCATGGTGATATAAATCGATCATTAAAATGAGCTGTAAACTTTTTCGTTCCCCAGGGCAATACAGTAATGATGCAGTTGTGCAACCGTTCGCTTTAGTGTTAAATAAACTAGCCTTCCTTCTGTTTTCGAACAGATGCAGCCATTTGCTGTAAGTCCCAATACTTCCGTAACACAAGGATTGCGGTCGCTCAAATGGCTATAGAATGGCCTCTAGAGCTAGTTGTTTGGTTAGAGTTCGTGTCTGGCTGGGATGAAAGTATTAACGCCCCCTTAGTGTAACCGCTCATGTGTGCCAGTATGTTAAACCTTTCCAGGC
>JAOEFI010000006.1:16993710-17008775 GCA_034621735.1 Anopheles plumbeus
CCAGAAAATCTATGCTCTCGCTATGCACCCACCCGTCTGCGTGCGTTCTATGCTTGCTTACTTGTTTGCTAAATTAAACGGAAACGGCATAAACGACGAGGAAGCGAGTGTGCGGGCGGGGTAGTTTACTGTGAAACAAATGACCGGAAATGATGGGCGGCATATGCTTGTCCAATCGAAAGCCCATGTTTTCCAAATCCCGATGCAAATAAACCCAAATGTGTGTACGCTCTTTGGTGACGCTTTTCCCAGGAGCACGTGTCGTTCGACGGATATGTTCACCATTCGGGAAGGACAACCACATTACTCCAGAGCCAGACGGGCGGTTGTGGTGCTGGCGGTGGTGCGTCGATTTTGTAAAACTACCCTACGGAAAACCATAGGTGGTGGTTATGCTAGTGTTGGCTGACGAATTCAATCAATTTGCTAGCTGTTGAGTGGTGGTGGTGTGCCGCACTTCCGGGAAAGCTGCCCTGCGCTATATTAGGAAATCCCTAGTGACTCTAGAATATTAATGTCGGTTGCAACTATGTGAAGCGTCAGTTGACAGCAGATGAAAAGCATGCACAAATTATTTACTCTACATTGAGCGCTACAACTTGGAAAGATTACAACCTTGTGGCTACTACTACTAGAGTCTGTTCAAGCAAACTATTTTTCGCAACAAAATAAAAGAAATTGAACACGAATGCTGTCCAGGCAACGAATGTCCGTTTCATCCGAAAGTTATTAAAGTCGGTGTTGGATCCATACAAATTCTAAATTTAAGCCGGCCATCTTTGGTTCTTCGAATCGTCATCCGCCGGCCGGGAAGGGAGACCACGAGTGGCTTCGAAGCGGAAGCGCATTAGTATGCAGCACCCGGTGCATTTTATTATCAATCCCCTACGTGGCCAGAATGCTGTTAGGAAATTAATTAATGAAACGTGCCACACTCGCTCGGGTGTGTTTATTTCGTTGTACGATTGTGTACCGCAGTGCGATGGAGGCGGACGGTTTACGTCATGATTAGGGTACTGCTGTGGGTGTGGATTGAGTAGGTTCCAGATTGAAAAGCAGTGGATCGGCACGAATCATAACGACGGGAAGGACAGGTCGATGAATGAGCACGAGAAGGGAAGAAATGGTACGCAGTTCTACGTGATTTGTTTCGTGCAGCAACCATTGTCCATTTCTTTCGTCTCCGTTGAAGTACTCTATCTTTGCCCAGCGTCTCGTGTCACCAGTTCAGTTTGCTCCTGCGCGCCAAATGTTCCAGCCGTGGCGCATTACCCATACCGTTGCACTTCGCACTGCGAAATTCCCTGGAGGTCCTTAGCCTTGGTGCTGTGTGCACGATGGTGGACGTGATTGCACTTTGAATTAGTTACAAATCTATTATATTTAACTGATCAATCGCATTAGTGAAATTGTAATGGTAGTGTGAGTGCATCCATATGAGGGAAGGAATGTTTTTCCGTGTCGTATTCTACACCACCATGCCACAATCAAGATGTCCGATAAAATACGTTGTAACTTTGTTATAGGTCCACGATTTAAACTGTAAATTATGCGTAAAAGAAGGTGCGACGATAAGGGAAAGTGATATATAAAACTCTTCCAGCATATCACATTATGCCACCGTGTGGAAAACGTTCTAAAAGCAGCTGCTGTAATGCGGAAGTATATGTAATGAATAATTGTTTCTGTCATTCTTCTGATGCAATAATATCGTAGGTCATACATTGAAATTAATTGGAAAATTGTTACATGTGTCTGGCTTTTTTTTTTGCAGAACGTAGAGAGTTCTTTTTTTTCTCTGCCGGTTAATTAACCCATCTTGTATGATAATGTAGACACATTGTTCACAAGCCTTTCTGACACTTCCTGAGACTGGAACAAACTCTTTTTTCTTCTCGGTTGCGCACTACATAAACACTGTCCCATGATGATTTCCCTTTACCGTCGATGTCGGTTGGCACCGTACAGAGCAAAGAGAAAGATTGATAATTCCACAAGAAACACAACGCGATGCCTGCTGCTCGGGTGAGAATGGGGACGAAGCATTGTTGCTAAATTTGTTGCAGTTAATGATTCGACTCTACGATTCATTCCTCAGTGTCTGCTTACTCCTCGTTAGGGATGAGAATTCACGAGCGTCTCTCGTGACGGATGGAAATTAGAAACACCAGGTCGCTTCTCACAATTCGCCATTAGATGCTATCTCTTTGCGGAAACAGTAGCTGCCTGATGCTATTGGGGACATTGTTTGATATTTGAAATTAGCTGTTTATCACAAAACATGGATCTTGTGTCTGTGAAACATATTTGAAGCGTGTTGAATAGAGAAGTGTTGGAAGCTCTCACATAAAAGCTAGAATATTCCAAGCTTGCATTGACGTACTTTAAGGTAACACCCTGTCGAAAACCGCCACAAATTGCCGTTCACTCACACAGCGACCGTTCCAGTGGATCCATTCGTACAAACATCCATCTAGCGGACATCTCCGGACACATAAATTGAACCCACCCGACCACCGTATGCCATGCGCATCTCGTCTGACTGATGAACAGCAGCATCATATGAACCTCAATTGAATGATTGCCACCGTCCGGCTCAGGACGTTAAGTGAGTAATGGGGGTTGCCAATTGGGTTCGAGTTCTGGGAAAAGCGGGAGACAGAAGGGGAAGTCTCCAGTCTCCAGCTACAACTGTTCCCAATCGATGTTGGTCAGTGGGAGGTGTCTGGGTGTTGCTGTGTAGGTAGGGGTAGGTGACTTTCACACGTTAAGTTCAGTACCCATACCCTCTACGATGTTGTTTGGGTTTTCTTTGGTATTCGATTCAGCAAGGATATGTATGCTGGTAACAGCTTTTTTTCTGTCCAGTCCTGGTCGTGAGCTGTTGTATGCAGGCAGCAGAGCAGATGATTCGGTCGAACGTTACTGGAATGCTTGTAACGATGATGGGTAGAGAAGAAGTCGCATTCGTTCGGGTGCCTCTGTCGATCCACGCTACTGTTCAGAAGGGTACAGCGGAACGTGGCAATAGCAGCCCGGAAGCAGCACATTTCCACCTAAGGAACTCCGATGCACGATCGAGGAAAATTGAGGAATGTTCAACCCCGAACGATACCAGCGGGAAGCTGTGGTTCATCGGCGCGCAATTGGAGTGTGGATGGTCAGCACATTGAACGCAGCTGGGTCTGCGTGCAGAATAAACATTCCGTACATTTGATTAATCATGGTACAAACAAACATTCAGTCAACCACTACTGATGCGGTTTCCAGGTCCAATCAGGAATAAACAGCATCGAACAGGGGATGTTTAGTGGTGAAAACTGATAATACGATATCGTCGTGTCGAACAAATCGTAGATTGGAATACCCATAAGACTACCTGTTATGTAAAGGAGTTTGGAAATATCTTCCCTGACAGTCGGGTAGTTTACATTACACCCCGTCTATTTGTCGAAACAAACTATAATGATGAGTCACGGCGGCATACACACTCGGCACACATTCCGGACCTAGGTCGGTGCTTTTTATTTCCTGCTCTACTCGAGCAATCCCATCCATCGATCGATAAATTCAATCCGACAGATGCCCCTTTTAATTAGCTTCTGCTCTGTGACGCCACTCCCAGTGTTAATGGGTCCTCACTCCTTCCTACGGACTGCTTCACTTCGCCACCACACTGCATTCCGGGTTCACATGTCACTTCTAATAAGCATGTCCTTTACGCCTGGCTGTCAAAGAGCAAACCACCGGAATATGCGGGATCAAGTGATATGGGTGAGGTTGGCTAGTTAGCTGCACTTCGGTGTGTATTCGATCCCTCCTGTAACGTTCTTTGGTGGTGTTTTTGTTCAATGCAAGTTCCGGACGGACGCCAGGCACCCAAAACAACAGCTCCTCTTCATTCATTTGCGCTCCCAAAGGGACAATTATTGGCCCGGGTTGATTGGAAATGTGTCCTCTATATCCTAGAATTGTGGGAAAACATAATTTTACTGTCCATCTGTGGTTATGGTGATGGTGTGGGCGGTTAACATATTTTCCGACCTAACATATTCTTTATTAGGTTTGGCAACAGTTTTCGATTGACTAGACAGACTTTTGGAACCATTCTTAAATTATACGACCAATTGATTGTTTTGTACGTTTTCCAGTTTGGAGGAACAGTTTGGTCGGATTAGTTCATCTTCTGGATAAGGCATAGCACAAATACCGCTGTACGTGTACATGTCCGTACTGGAAGCACCAACTCTCTGCACTAACAAGCTACCTAACACCAGCATCTAATGGCAACGGCACAAAAGCAGGGGTTGATGTTTCCACTGTCCAGCCGCCCACCCTACGCCCACTTCATCATTTTCGCCCATCTGGTCAGTTGGCGTTGGTCACGCAGCCAGGCTCATAACAACTCAATTGAACCCGAGGTCAAATTTATTTAACAAATTCAATTCCAGCCCATCGACGTCAAGCTGGAATGAAAGACTCAGACTTTAGGGATATACAGTGTGCTCCGCAAAAATGGAGCCGACATTTTTAACACACATTTCCGTCTGTCTTTTTCGGTGCGATTTTCCACGCCGGTGGGCTACGAGGAAATAAGTCCTGTACAGCCCAATATATTCTCATTCTACAACCAGAAGTATGAAATGGTTTACCAGCATTAAGAAAAGCCGATTTAGAAAGTATGGCTTTCGTACTCCAAACATAACGATTCAGTCAATTCTGTTGAATTTTGAAATACTGCCAGTAAGGATGGAAAATTTTGTACCAACAATATCAAGTAATAGAATCGGTTTCAAACAGCGTTACCCATCTCGCCTGACATCCATTTCTACCCGATGATGATGTCGGTCGTAAAGAGCCAGCCTCGTTCAATTTTTCGTTGCTATCCTACTCGGAATTATAGCTATAAATTCTCCCTATGGTGGGTTGTTGCAGCTTTTCCGCTAGCTCCATTTCGATGCTTCATCGACGGCTGCTACTTAAAGGCGGCATAAAATCAAATCACTCCGGCTTGAAATGATTGATCCCGTATTAATCCGCCTCAACCGCAGTCCCCGTTCCGGTGTTCCACCACGACTACCGTGGAAATAAGGACGAGACATTTTTGAGCGCCATGTTGAAGTAAATCATAATTTCGATTGGTGGTCGGGGGGCGATCAATCCTGTTTAATCCCGAGAAATGTAGCATTACCATTTTTTCACGCTCTATTACGATTGCAGATTGAAGCGATTTATGGTTGTTTTAGCACGATTTCAGAGATCGTTCATGAATAGGTAGACCTCGATATAGGGAGTCGTGCATGTAAAATATATTAGGGTCCATTTTATTCGTGTTTTGCTGAATACAGTATCAACAGCATATTTTGTGCCAACATCATCAAGCATTGGTTTCTTGCAGCAGAATTCCATACATCTCAAACAATTCCATACATATATTTCCTTACATTTTTATTAGTTGCTTCTGTCGACATATAAATTACGACACGTTTTTTGAACACAAACACAAACGTGAGCCCTCACCCCCATCCACCAACTGACGGGCGCCGAACTTGCCTTCTCGTGAAAAGTGCAGCTGTCGGACGTACGTTTGCGTCTGCCGTCACTGTCACCCGGAGCTGCGCGGAACCTCGCCTTTGATGACGTTTGCTCAGGCGCGTCCCTGCCAAAGCAGCAGCCACACTCGACACGATGCTGTCGGATACCGCCCCAGGCGTTACAGAAACACGAGCACGCGAGAACTGGTTGAAGGGTGGGGGGTGCTTACGACGACAACTAGGATGCGACGAAATAGTTTCGACCGACGAGAACTACCCTTCACTGGCAGCAGGGCCCATGACAAACAGTGCAGTTTGAGTTTGACATTTAAAACCGCCACTGGTTTTAAATCGCAGAAGCCCGTCCGAGTCGAGGCGACGGAACGTTTGGTGGATGCGAAAAAGTAGTAAACCGAGTCGTTCGTAAAAGCAATCGGGAAATATTTGTTCGTCATTAGTACGAAAAGTCGCTTACCATTCCAAGGTAAGATCATATGGCAGCGCTTTGATGCCGGAGAGGAGGGGCTAGCTTGTAGTCTGATTTTCCTGTAATCAGCGTGATGGTTGCTGTTAATGTCATCAACAGAGCGCGCGGTGAGTGAATTAAGAACTCGCGCGTGAACTAAATACCGCACTGCGGCCCATCTTGAGCCGCGAACCTTTGGGACAGTTGGAGGAATATTTTAAATTCTACCCACTCCGGCGTGCGTCAAGGATGGGCGATGGGACGGATTCCAACAGATCAACTGATGAACCCACATACATTGCCTCAGGCGATTAATCTCGAGAGACGGCCTCGCAATTTCATATCGGTTTGGCTTGATCGCGTCTTGGAAAACAATTATACCGTCTGGCGTTTCTGGCCACTAATTTCTTCAACTGCGCAGTCCACACTGACGAGGTTGGAGATGAAGATGGTGCAATTCTGCGAGCGTTTGAATGAATACGTAGAGATGGTATCGTTTTTCCGACATTGGCTGCAGGCAGATTTATCCCGGCCAGGAAAATAATCAATGAACTTGCTCGAACCGCACTTTGAACAATGCTGGGAAAACACATTCGAAATGGATGGATTAATAAGTTTGGTTCTGTTCCTTGTTTATATAAAATTTTTACTTTCTTTGTATCAACTTGATTCCGTAAATAGTGTTGACAAAAAAAACCCATAAAAATTCGAATCAAAATTGGGTTTTCCCTCGATTGCAATTCTGCTGCATCAGCCATGTTCTACTTCCAGCCGTTATGGGATGGTGTGTGTATAGCATCATCTCACCATAATCTTGCAAGGGCTGCCTTGGCATGCAAACAGTCCGCGAATCCGAATCGATAGACGTCAATTATGGAAACCTGTACGTGCCAACATTTGCCCTCGATAATCGGCCAACAGCGATTCGTTACGTTCCTAATAATCAGCGAATAGTCGCTAGCACCGAAGGATGTGTTTCTGTAGCCGCGTTCGCAAATAGCCAACATTGTCGATATCGTAAGGAATCGCGACGATTGGCGGCAGCTGGCGTTGGTAATATTGGTTTATGGAAAAATTGCGCATTTTCCAAACGAGAGTAGGTGCAAAGTTGTGCAGAAAAGTATGTCTTCGCTAGGGCAGGAAAATCAGGAGCACACCACAGGGCGCCATCGCATCGCACGGCTTTGACAATGTGCCGCGAAAGCATCGGTGACAGTGTGCCCATCCAATTTACGCCATTCGAACGGACGAGGACATCAGCAGCACCCAGGGACCTCTAAGTGCTCTTCAAGAGTGCGGGAGATATAACGCCATTCTCCACCAGAGTTCGCCGCACAGCGGTCGCCATGTCGGATCCGTGTTAGACGAATGGTTTTAATATTGAATCCTCCTCCATAATCGCACCGTGCAACCAATCAAAAGTGACAGGGAATCACGGAACGACCGGGTGGTAGTCCTCGACGACCGATGCTATCGCAGAACCACCGATGCCGAGATGGAGAGGAAGAGAAATGCTGTCGTGCTGTGCAGAACCAGCTGGATACAGTGGCAACACGGGGCTACACTACTTTGTAGACGAGTGCAGTGCCAGAATCGAGAGGACAATTGATAGAATCACTTGGAAAAAGGTAGTGGGCAGGGTTCACTGCGTTGCAGTTATCAGAAAAATGGGAGGACATTGTTTAGCCACGAACGGTGGAAGTCGAGGACCTTGAATACATACAAGCGAAAGCCTGGAATGATGTTGCTACTCAAGTTCTTTGGAGCTACCCTGGCACACCGGCAAATGTTTGAAATTCAATGATAATGTGACATATACACTTCAATAAATACACGAGTCGAAACACGAGTTGCCGGAACAGCGGTTGAATTTTTTTTGTTTTTATACAATCATCTGATAGAAACACAGGCATTTTCAATTTACCACGCTACCTAAATTAAGCGATAAATAAATCCGCTTTATTCTACTGCAAAACGTCGATTGTTGCTCTTTTCTCGGTTATCGGAAATGACCGATTCTTACATGTAGCAAGGTTGCCCTCGTCGTAACGATGCAATAGAATTGCACATCGTGCTGCATCTGCGAGGAAGCAGGTTCGAGCCCTTTCTCCCATTATTAACTCTACCAGTACGAGGTCAAAACTAATTCCACCTTTGGCGTGTGCTACTTTCCCCGGTTCTAGCAACCGTCCAGCGTTTCGTAGGGATGGAATCTCTTGCCCCTTGAGGTCTGCTGCGGCCTCTAATGGTCTCTGGTCAATGGTAGCATTATTGGTGCAACAGATTCGCTTCGGCATGATAACGGCCCTTGGTGCTGGCTGTGGACGTGATTCATCGTGTACCCAGCATTAGGCCTCAAGAAGCCGACCATCCGGTGTGGAGTAGCGGCAACAAACTCTACGAGTCAAAAGGTGAAATTGTGCAGCTGGTGTCATCTTCTGTGCGGTCACTCGGTGTAATGCAGCCCACAGAACTAGCTCTCCTATAGAAGGGCGCACACCACGAACGTGGAGCAACCGTAGGGCTTTAGCCTTTCAGTCGCGTAGTGCGTCGGAAACGTATAGCGTTGGTACACGTCGAGGTGAAAATCGTTTGGCGGTAAATGGCGGAAATAATTACGCACGGAGCAGCGGACCCATGGGCATGTGTAATGACGTTGTGTACTTGCATGTGCCGAACTTCAACCGATGCACCCTGGCGAACCTGTGCACCTGTAGCTTTGCCGTTTCCATACGAATAGCTGTGCCCACGCAGCCTGCTCCAGTTCTTTGGATCATTATTTCGCAACCTGGGGGAGAAAATATGTACAGGTACAGAGGGAGACCACACGCAAAGGACTGTACTACAACAGCACTCTCTAACATTAGCGACCTCGCGCGTATTCTCTGTTGCATCGCTGGATACTGATGTCAATATACGGTACATTCCGACCCTTGCTGCTGAAGTAACAGGGGTACGTTCTTGTTTCCTTCCTACATTTCTATTAAACAACAGTTGCCGGGAGGGGCAGAACCAGAATGTAGGAATGCGTAGCATGGCATGCAACGTTCGTGTGTGTGTGTGTGTGTGGGAAAGTCTTCCCTCGTGTTGTGCCAGGCTAAGCAAACCCGTGAGGTAAATCGTAAACCGCAGCATGTGCACGGTTGCCCCGAAACATTATTTTACAGAACGCATCTACTTGGAACACGCTCCGATGTTCCACCATGTACTGACAACGGCGTGCAAGACTCGAGTGTGGGTGGGGGATTGTGCATGTGGTACGGAATTATTACGATCATAAATAACGATGAAAAATCTTAACACTCTTAGGAACTCACGGAACGAGCGTTTTTCCTCCTTCGCCCGAGGGGGTAGCAAGAAGAAAACTACGATACTACCCCACGGGCAGAGTCACGCTCAACGTTGGCGTGGAAATTCGCCACAGTTATATTCCGTACAATCCAGTGTGTATACGTGTGTGTGTGCGCGTGTTTGTATGTTAGTATCGGCGGAGGAGGTTTCATGACTTTTCATCTTGCTCACCGGGGCTAGCTTTTCTTTCCCGAACTCTCTGATCGCCTTCGCTGTAGGTCGCCTTTAGATAATTTGCTGTTCCAATGGCGTCGTGTGCAAATATTTACACGTGCCGCTTCGCGGAAAATGATTTCCCGTTTTTCGTGTATGAGGAAAACTTGCCGGAGCAACTGTACGTACTGCACGGTACTCCATGTGGGTTTAGTTGAATTTTCCGACTTAAATCTAAATTAGCAGCTGATTGTTGAAAAATAATATATCCAATGATTTTGATTAATACTGTATTATGTACTGTAGAGGAACTGAATAACATGGATTAAATGACACCTGCCTAGCAATGTTTTCAATTAAATATATTTCGTACTGAATACCGTCGGGTGCTGCTGTCTCGCTAAACATCGCAAGACGGGTTAGAAAAATTAAAATTTTATCAAATTACATCCATCCAATCGGATTCTATTTTCATCTCAATCGGAGACCATATGTTGTACTTTTCCTGGCGCTAGTGGTTGCATTCCGGGGACACAATTCCGTGTGGCATGCACCGAGATGTGTGAATTATGTAGTAGCCAAGCTATCACCACATTTCGATCGAATGTTTGCTGCAAAGGTCATGTGGAGGAAGACTCTCCTCGCCACAGCGGGAGGCTGAATCCCTGTGGATGGCGCATCCATCCATCCTTGTTTGTAGCATCGTTGTACAGGCGCACGCAAAATGGTCGAGAGGAAAGGGATGCCAAATTAATCGTGGCGCTCTCTCGGTGGGCGGTGTCTTTCGGTATTTACTACCCCAGCGGAGAAAACTAAATTACAAAATGCATGTGGCGAAGGGGCTAAATTTATTTATAAACCATATGCAAGAGTTTCCACTAATGCTCGTTTCTCCAAAACCTGTCCGAAATTTAAATTCAATTAAAATTCTTCCCGAGCTTCCACTTAATCTGTATTACTGGAGTTCTTCAAGTTAGAGAAAAAAAAAACTCCTCTACGGTCCCGGGCACTTCAGTTAAGTTGTGAATCCCAGCGTTAAGAGGGTTTAAAGTAGAAAGCGCGAGCAAAACAAATTGCCACTAACAATAATGAATTACGATCCACTCTCGCTTATTAGCGTTAGTTTGTACATTTTTCACGTTTTCCAACAAGACGAAACCGGCCAGTAACTCATCTAATTTTGAACAAGCGGCACATTTCCCGAGAAATGACCGGACCACTATTCTGATGGAATATTTAGTCTTGCCGATTTTTCCACCATTCGCGTATGGTAATGTTTTGCTTGTGTTCCTAGTCTTGCTGGCCTAGTGCCACCAGAATTCGTGTATTCGCGTCGAGGGGAGATTTAGTGGTACGTGATGCTAATCCATCATTTGATGTTGTTGTCGAGAATTGCAAATAATGTTCAGCCCTCGTTAGTTGTTTTTCTCATTTCCATTTTTTAAGGTGAAAGATGAGACCTAATGATGCTGGGATGCGTTTGGCTATTTGGGATGAATTTAAAAAAAGCTAATTTTGGATCTACAGTAGAAAAATCACGGAACATTAAAATAGCATCAGATCACCCCGTTGATACTTCCCATGATCGTGAAAATGACCGTTCATTATTAAACAGTAGAAAAATTATTTTACGCGCATACCTTTTTAACGAAGTATTCATCTGTCTGTTATGTCTTTATTCAATTCTCGGCGGTTTTAATCTTTAATTTGTTTTTTTAAACGCGCTGAATGGAAGACAAATTTTCACAAGGAGAAATGGAAAGACTTGCGAGGGGAATCGATTCTCCTTTGTACGGCAGTACATTATTTGTGACACGGGTGATATGAAACAAGTTTTCCAACTAGTTCGGTATGGTCGATGTTTCAGAGATCAAAAGACACATTTCATTTCTTATGTTCAGAGCATTGCTCGTTATTGCATCATTTTTTATTCTCTTTCTATGGAATTTGATGAACTTTCCTGTTACCACGCAGTTGACGACAGGAAGCTTGGAACTTCTTCGTAAAGTTACCTTTCAGTTCCGATTTGTCTAACAGCTTGTCTTTCACTAGCAGTTGTACATTTAAAAAAAAAACGAGTTCCAATACAATTCACTGCAGTAAAAAATACTTCGGGGGCTGAAGTTTTCCAACAACTTGCTGACGTCTGTCGTGAGTTTTATAGATTGTCAAAAAACAAGAAGAATAGATGCTTTCCCGTTTTTTTTATTTCGAAACAAAACTTACAATCCACATCTATGTATCTCCATCAATCGTTTGCCATCTCTATTGGCGGCAGAACTTTTCCCCAGCATGTTGCAGCGTAGGAGAACGTTAAAAGAAACCGAGGGAAAACTTTTTTCCAAGAAGCCATTTGCCAGTCTTCCGGGTATATCGGTTTTATTTTTCAAAACGGTTGCCTTTTCGTGCTGGCTTCTTTTCGCTACTTTCCTATCCGATGTGAGAGTGGTTGTGGGTGCAGTTGAGGTTCCTGTTTTCTGGATGTAAATGAAACTTCTGCTGGGAATGGAAAAGTTGAGGGCAGACCACCCTCATCGAAGATAGACAGCATGTACTAGATGAAGGGTGGAAAATGAGCAGTTAGCACAGAGAGAAAGTTTACTTAATATTACATCGGCTCGAAGGCACATTTCTTCTGATTGAGATCTATTAAGCTGGAGGGAAATGGAAGAAATGGAAGGAAAATGTGACTATCATGTGATGCAGAAATTGTTGAACGTTATGTACGCTTCCTGAAACATTCGAGATGTTATAAAGTTTGATATTATTTTCTTTTCTTTTGGTACTAATTGTCACAGCATAACGTATTCAATGTTGTGTTCAATTCTACTCAATAGCTTACATTTTTCATATTTGTAATTTTCGTATTACTAACAAACTATTCTTATTCTATTTCTTTCCAGGTAAGTTGATGCAACTCTCGAATAATTAAGCTAGAACGGTGAGATAACTACGACTTCTAAGGATGATATCCTGACTGTTCATAAAGATGCCAAATTGCTACAAAACCGATCTATTGTCAGCATCGTTATTTCGTCCCATGAACTTTTATCTTTTGTCTTCATGACTTGAAGACTTCCGAGGATATCTCCCTCTTATTGGCAACGAGAAAATGGGTCGAAGGTTTATGTTCTAGCATAATATTGTTTCAACTGTAATAACATCGACTCAGAACGGCCACTTAGATTCGCCTTACTGTACTGTGGGCGGACCTTTGCATCGCCCATCGGGTTGGTTCGTGTTGGGAAATAGCTCAAATTGGCCAACCAACTGTCTCAGAGCCATGGAGCGATTGTTGAGAGAAGATGGCATTTGCTTTTCGCCAACTTGGCCATGGCAGTGAATGTAAGTGTAATTATCAGAGATAATAATGACTGTGGGGAGAGGTAAGGGTAAGGCAATGTAAACTTCGCCACCTTATAGCAGTTGGGTTTTATTCCAGAGCTGCTTGCAAACGATCAAAACCAATAGTTAATTCAATCGTACAAAGTCACAATGTAAAGTCTTATAGGGGTTTCCACATGTTAAAACAATAGCTGTTTTACGGAAAATGTAGAAGATTCGTAAAGCATAATAATGTACAACTAAACAGTGCACGAACTGCACTGGATAGAGTTCAATGTCCAAATTTCCCCATCCTAATCGAAAACAAACGATTTTTTCTTCTGCACTCGCCAATCTTAAAGGAAATTTCCGCCAATGTCATCGCGTAGCTACTACGAAAGCAACGGTGGAGCAAACTTTTTGTTACTCTTCTTTCCCACGCTTTAGCCTAGCAGCTTCGCAGGATCCATTGTTATGCGTTTTACATTTCCCTCCCTACTGACTACTTTTTGTCCTACGACAAACACGATTTTTCACGGTGCGGTGCAATCGTTTTTCGTGAAAGGATATTCGTGAAAGAAATGGATTCGCTCAATTGATACCGATGCGCAACCATTTGTCCTCCCCCTCCGTCGTCGTCGTCGTCGATATCGTCGTACCGTGGGATTCCGAGAATTCTGTAAATGGCGAAAACAGAATCCCACGGGGCCGAACGGCGGATGAGCGTTCGTTCCTTTTCGCTCTCGGTCTACGTTGGTTTCAGTTCCTCGAAACGATTTCCTAGATTGGTGTGTGTTTTGCGTTGGTGTACGATTTTCCAAATAAATTGACACGCAAACCGAAACCGCCTGTGGTGGCGGCAAGGCTTTGCGTTTGCGAAACTCCCTCAGATATGCCCTTGTCTTGGGGGTTCTGGTGGAAAACAGATCCCTTTACGCCTCTTCGGGGCATTTTCGCGCGATCCTAATTAACCACACGCCGAACAAACAAACGCCGACGCGACCCAACCCGTTGGCTGACATTGTATCCTAGCTTAGACGTTGCGACACTTTTGACGTTTACCTGTTTTCCTCCTGATGATGTTCCCTGTCTCCCTTCTTGATGGTCCAGTAAGCCGCAAATCCTGGCATGCGACCGCACGGAAGAGTATTTTTTCTCGCGGGAAAACTGCCGGAAAATGTCACACAAAAGAAGGATCGACGGGGCACGGGAGGCTGAAAAAATTTGCAAGAACGTGACGCCGCAAACAATTGCGCGGAAGAAGGAATCCACTACTACGACCAACGCAGGCCCACCTCTGCAGACAGTAATATGGTCGTCATGGGAGGATTTAGCGAAGATCGTGCTAGGGGTAAGCTTTTGATCTTTGCCCATTTGCTTCATTGCTGTCACGGGTTCGGCTCAATCCGCCGAAAGCTCTTTCATCTTCCTCCAGCTTCCGGTGTTGTTTATTTTGCCTCTTCTCCAAAAGCCCTTCGACGTTGACTTTTGCACGCGCGTGCTGCCAGTCCTGGGGTTTTGCTGTGCAGAATGTCTTTCACGATCCCTCTAGCCTCCGGCGGGGAAGAAAAGTGATCCAATTGAGTTACGAATCGCGCTGGGAGTTACGGCCGATACAGCCACAACCATTTCCGCACGATCCTCGAGCCTTGATCTACCGACACCATCGTTATCATCGTATCCCGCGATGATGCAATCATAATAATTTTCTATTGCGAAAAACACTTTTTTCAACCACATGGTGTTTGAATAAGCCCTGTTCGGAGTAGAACCATAAATCCGGCACGTAACACGGGTATCAGTATGCGCCTTTGTGCGTTTCCGAAAGGTATCCTTGCATAACTTTCCCCGCAAAAGTTATGCCAGACCGGCCGTTGGGTTCGTTTGTTCCCAGAAGGTAATTTTATTTAATATTCCACACATCTAGTCTGGCTCTGCGAAGCTCTTCCATTCTGGAGAATGTTTTTTCACCACACAACATGGACAGAAATATTGTTCCGGAGCGCAGTAATCCGCCAAGATTAGCTCCTGTTCGTACTCGGTTATTCAGAGTTAGGTGTTAATCGCTTACACTGTAAATTACATAAATTCTGCAACTTTTACTTTATTGGATACTCAACTCCCGAGGGAAATGTGCCCGAGTCCGTGTTTTAAGGGTACACTACGAATAAACAAGTTCATTCCTCCTTACCGATATGTTAATACGAAAATGGGTCTGGACCGCATTGAAGATGTAA
>JAOEFI010000006.1:17034837-17081133 GCA_034621735.1 Anopheles plumbeus
TTGAGCGAATCGTCTTTGCGGTTCTTTGTTGCTAATTAATCAAAACTTCATACATCACTAGCACACCCGACAAAACTTTCGTATTTCTCGCTCGAAAAAGCGTGATTAATAGTGCACGTTGAATCCGCACAGCCCGGATCCAAATGTGTTTTGCGCCCTCTAGAACACTTTTCCGGCGCCAAGAACCATTGGAAACAAAACAGAAACTTGTTCTAAGCATCATCGTTACGCAAAAAAAAAATACATACATTCCTCATTAAGTTCGGCAAATGGCGCTCCATGTTATACCTCCCCTTTTTGGCCCCCGTTTTCTTCCGCAGCGTATTGAGTTGTGAGTTGGTCGGATGACGAGCAACGATCAATCTTTTCGCCACGATTTCCCCCCAAAGTTTGTGTTTAAAATTGTGTTGACTTGTCCCCTGCACAATCATTCCGTCCGCTTCCATCGGTGGCGGTGGCCTCTGTGAAAAGTTTCGCGTGCGAAAACTTGGCGCGAAAAGTTGTGACCCAATTTGTGTTCTTCCGTCCCGAGGCAAACTTTCGAAGAGTTTTGTCATCAGCTATATTTACGCTACTCCCTGTTTTAGAATCCCAGAAGGTTTTCAGTTGGGTGGCGTGTCGAGGTGCACGGCAATACAGCTGAAATCGTTCCATCGCCTTCTGGAGAAAACTATTCCCAGCAGCTTCTACTCCTTCAAAGCCAATTCTTTCCATAATTGAAACTCATAATAAAGACACCCTCCGGTGTATCACTTTTACTCCCATTGGTTTCCTCAATCGAAACGAGGGACGCGTGACGCTTATGAAACATTCGTTTCTCGAAATGAGTCGAGTCGCGAGAAATGACTACCCGAACTTTGGAGAGGGCTTTGTTTTTTGTCCACGAAATACTGTAACTTCCCTGTCCGGAAGGAAAGCAAGCTAACCAGCTGGGGAAACGGTTAAACTTAAACGAAACATCAATTAATCAAGCAACATTCCGGTTGCCTTTCCGTACCGGAGAAAGTTGGTCCCGTCAAGATTATTTATTATTTTTGTCAATACCATCTGTTCACCAGCCGTCTTTTTCCGGCCTGCGGGTTGTGCTAGACATTTGGAAAAGTGAGAAAACACGAATGATTTCGGAGATGAATGGTGGTTCGTCGTCGAATCAAAATGACTTCCGCTAATTTCCGGTTTGATGGTGTACATTTCTGACATCTTTGGACTCAGGATCGACTTTATGTAAGGTTTTTCATACTTTATTCCCTAAACTTGAGGCAGCTGCGCTACATCGATCACCATGTTTCCAAAAAATCGAATGGAAAGTGCCGCCATTAAGCTTGTGTTTCCATTTATCAGGTTTAGCGTGCCGGTGCAAGCTGCTGGTAAAATGTTGACCAAATAGCTCGCCCATCGTTAGGAAAATGTCACATCACAGTGCAACACCGTTTGGAGGAAAACCTTAAAACGCAATCGTGCAGAAGCAACCGCTTCGATGTCATCCCCATCGCAACCAGGGAAAGTCATCTTTTACGTTATTGACGCATCTATCGTCGCCCGCAGCTGCTGCGTCTGATTATTCGCGACGTGTCTGTCGCCGCTGTCTTTTGGGGAAAGAACTCCGAAGGTTCAAAAACATCACAAACATTCTCTGCTCTTTATTCCCGGGTGGAGGATTATACGCGAGAACGAATGAAAATTGTTTGGCACGTTGGTGTAGGACGGTCTGTATTGGTGGAACGCCGGTGACCGATGCTATGCTTCAGACCTGAAGCGACATTCTGGAAATTTTTCATCAGACATTTTCCATCGCGAGGTTCCATTCGGAACGTCCACGGGTGGAGTGAGGCCAGCCGCGTAAACACGCGAGCGCATTGTTGTGAATTTTCATCAACGAAAGTGCACATCGTTCAGCGATGGTTTCCATGTGAGACAACACCATCGACGTCCATGGAGCTCCAGCTTGTAGCTGTGCCATGGATCAGCATCATATTTTGAAGAACGCCCATTCTGTTGTCCATGTACCACACAGTGCGTGAGTTTTCGTTATTATCACTTTTTTCCAGATGGTACAACGAGTCTAGAAATGGCTGTAGTTTGACCATCCCGGAAAAACGTTGCCTCCAAGTTGCTCATCGTTCAATGCTTCATTTCAAAGACCAGCCACTCTTAGGAACCCGTGAAGCATCATTCGTTCGTAGATGTAACATTCACGGTGGTTTATCGAAGGCGTATCGTGAAACCGGGCATCTAACGTGTCCAACGAAACGTGGTACCCTGTCATTAGTTGTGGAATGTAAAATGACCGAGACGGTTCGTGAGCTAGTGGTGGTTGGATTGAATATTGGAGGAATTAATTTCATCTGTTCGTAAACGTGATAGGGCCTATCCGCTGGAAGTGAGGGAAAGTGTGTATAATCCACGTCTCTATCGTTTCCTCAACGTTCCTGTGCAATCGCAAACGGATTAGTTTCAAGGAGGGATAAACATTGCGACCAGGTTGTTGTACCGGATTGTTGCAACGGGAGTATAGAGGAGCTGGTGCCCTAGTTTTAGTTTCACCGCTGCCTGCAAGGTTTGAGGCCGAACGATAATCAGCATCCCGGAGATTCAGCTCTGGTTGGCGTGAAATGAAGCCGACAACAGATGGAAGTTACTCCGTTCCCGACGCTGGATTGGCATTTCCAAACAAATTGGAAGCTCTGGTTGTTGGACAGGTATGCACGAGATGTACCAGCGGATGTTGGTCCACTTTAATTCTCCTCAGCCCACAATCTAAATAGTATCAGCCACAATGGAAAGTGTTAACGATGTTGCAATTGCGGCATCAAATTACACGGTCTCATTCTGTAGCATGTCGTAGAACGTTCTGGCAAGGAATGAGGCGATCGGATTATTTTCCAACCCGGTGTTAAAGCTGATTTAGATCGCCGTTCCATGTAGATAGGTCAGTCGATAGTGATAACGTGTACTTTGCAAAACGTATATGTTTAATCTCTCTAGAAAATATGAACGAATCTCTTTAAGACCAATTGAAAAAGGCTTATGCATTCGTAACAACACAAACCACTGCCGTGGAAAGTTTTCAAGATTGCATATCGAAGAATGTTACACAAATTCTCCTTTATCAGGAAAACAATTCCCTTTGTGTGACCATTTCCTTTTCCCATTTTACGCCACTGCAGATACTGAAACTTTGAAACAGGACGAAAAGCAAGACATTTTCGAACATTTGTACAGTATTAATATGGCAACTAAAAGTCTAGCGAAATGAACGGTGGACGTTGTGGAAAAGAATGAAGACTCTTGCTAATGAGCCACCCTCCTCCCCGAAAAACTGGTCCTTTTTCATGCAGCTTTCTGTAGAACAGCCAAACCTGTGGCCACTTTTGCTCCGCCTTTTCCAATCTTGCACTTCCCAATTTTCTCTTTCGATGGACAATCAAGTTCGTTTTTTCTCCTCACTACCCACGACTCAATGAACAGGTTGGCCCAAAACTTATTGGATGGTTCGCAGTTGGTATTTCTGTTAGTTTTATTTGCCCGTTCGCTTCTTCGTTCCACCCGCCAGTAAATCGCCCCCAAACTGTCAGTTTCTCCTGCACTAATCAACTAGTTTTCCGAATCTGCCGCAATTGACAATTTCAACTTTTTTCCCATCGTAACTTTTGCCACCAGCGCCAACCTTTGCGGTCTTCTCTCTCTGTCCCTCTTTCTCTCTTTCCAATGGTTTTAGTGGCGTCCTCCACCACCTTTACATACCCCATATCGGTTTTGTTGGTTAGCTCAACTAATGAACTAATGAAGAAATAAATGAACTCGTGGCTACCAAAATCGAAGTTGAACGGAGTGAGGTTCGTGCAGTGTAATGGATTCGGCATCGATGGTGGTTCGAGGACTAGTACGCTTCTGGCAGACGGGAAACCCCGAGAAAAGGGAAAGAATAAACGGCTCGTTGGAAAACCGAATCCCGGGCAAAAGGTTTGCCTTTTGTTGTGTACGTATGTGCGCGGGTGTTTGTGGAAATGTGCGTGCTCGGGCGGACACAGTTTTGCGAAGAGATTAAAACTGTCTTCAGTGGCTTAAGGGCGGGAGAAAAAGTGGCACAGTTTGTTTTTAGTTGAATAGGATTTCCACCACCATGATGAGAAAATAAACCCCCACGGGCTGTGTGGCAGGAAAGCTGCTGCTGCTGCTCCATTTACTTTTCATTTACAACGCGACTACGGGGAAACGATTAAATACAGAAATGGGAGAAGGATAAAACGGCGACCCGGCCAAGTGGGGCGAGCAAAGAAAAAGCGGGAACTGTTCCGGATGGTTTACTCTTTGATCGAGGATTTTACGCCTTCCGGGGAGGATTACATTCCGGCATTAAGCAGTCGCAACCCGTTCCATTCCGAGCAACCGACGATTTTCATTTGAACCCTGCCAGATTGGTTTGACCGTTCGATTTCGATTCTAGAATGCTTTTCTTGAACGGGAAATTAGCGCTTTAATGAATTTTACGAACGAGCAGTGAAAGACAGTAATCGCTAGCTGCACATTGTCTTGTAATTAAAGGATTCACTCATGAATTAGCACAAACCTTATGCTGCTGGGATTGATAATCCGTGCTTTAATGTAATGAGAGAAAGTGTTCAATCGTATCCGTGGACACAGTGTTCAAGAGTCAATCCTTCAAAGCACAAACGTTATTAAAGGATAAGTAAGAAAGGGATATAGAACATCGGATTTATTTCAACGGTTGAAAACGATCCATCAAGACGTCTCTGCATTAACAATAAAATCTCGGCTGATAGACTGCGGCTGTTAAAACATATAAACTGTTAATATCTTCAACTAGGACTAATACGAACGCATCCGTTGAAAGCAAAATTCATTGACAAACTCGATGGGAATATTATCCCGGGACGTGCACGCCCGAGCTGAACATCGGTTCAAACAGAATCCTTGCGTTTTTCGTCCACCGATCATTCGCTTTCCGACTGACGCAAGACTTTTCCACTATCGCTGGCTAGAAGTGCTGATTATCTATCGCTTTCCAACAACAAGACCAACGGAAGCCGAGATCCTGTGGTCTAAAAGGGGAGCTAACTACCCAGCAAGCGCTCAGCATCAGCTGCAGGATTCGTTGCTTGCCAGTTCGTTTTTCCGCTAAAAGATCGTCGTCGGGGCCTGCAAGTGAAAGAGTAAATGTGGACCCCCGGTGGGTGGTGCATTGTTTCCCAGAGGCGCAACATTCCGGCAGGCAACTGTTTCGTCCTGTTGGTCAGCTCGATGTCCAGTGTTCCGAAACGAGCTCAAACATTGTACATCCGGCGATACCGGTACGCAAAACCTATCGTACAACCGGCAAGAGCCTCTCCGAAGGGACCGAGCTAGGATGGGTTGCAAAAAGGGCCATATAAAAGCAATTGTGGTTTTCTGAAACATCGTCCTGCTGACTGCTGTCTGGCCGCCCCCACACCCCATACCCGGTCACGCTTGGATCTTCCGCTCGGAATTGAGTTTGGCCAGTGGAAACGATCTCTGACCACAATCAACAGTAAATCTATCTTTTTATCAGTGGTCTCTCAACCGGATGTGTGCACACCCTCACACACACACACACACACAATACATTCCGACGGCACACCTCACACAATGAACGGTGCTCGCTGAATCGTAAATGAACAAATACTCACCCAAACGAGGGGGTGTGCGGTACTCCTACATTTTCCCGGGCCGCGGCTCCTCCGGCAGCGATAAGAAATATTTTCTCGCCAGCGTAGGGCGATGAAAGTGAATGCAGGCGGAAGTCACCGGAGAGAGCAAGTGCAAGTTGTATGCATTTTCTGAGTTCCGATTTAAGGGCAACATTTGGGCAACAGACCCAGGCACCCCAGTTTCATTGCCGGAAGGGTCGTATGCAGTTGTGTTTCGCTCCGATGAATATATGATGATGCTGTTGTCCGGTGCTTTGTGGTGCGACTGTGTAGCGCTACTTCCTTTCGCATTGTTCCACCCCTTCCCTCCTAGTTCCTTTCAATCCTACGCTTTTTGGAAACTGTCTTTTTCGCCGGTGCTTATAGGTGCAAACATAAAATAATGTTTGCATAACCACACTTTGGTGTTCTCGGTTCGCAAAACCTTCGTTGCCTTGGGATGTGGACGTCGGGCAGTGTCCTCGCTACCCCTCTCCTACTGCACGTTCCTAGTTGTATTCGAAAGTCTGCGAGTGAAATTGAATGAAAAGTCGTTCGCTATTATTCCAACCTCGCTGTTTGTGATGGCAATATTTGGGAGGAAAAGAAAATTCTTTCTGGGAGATTCCTGCTGTGAGTTCAGCTGATCAAACGAGCAAACGAGCACCTACTGTATGTTTTCTTTTCGACACCCAAACAATGCCACATTATTTCTATTCCTATTGTCTACTGCTCGCTCCTTAGTTCTTGAACGCCATGCAATTTTTATAGAAAGGTTTTTAACCTTTTTTATTGCATGCCCAACATTTTTCTTTTAAACATTTGTTCAACATGAGCTCGATCGTTGGGAGGGCGGTTTGATTCGTACAATTTTTCGTTTCTTGTAAGTGGTTACATTGCGCACAACCACCCACCATCGTCGAAAGTTTTGTTTGATGTTGTAATGAAGGAAAAACCTCAAAGACCTTCTTCGTTCTGTTCTATGGAGCATTTTTCTTAAATATCACCAAAACACATACCCCCGTCGTTTGCGGCCACTGCCCTACAACGCATTCCGTTATCCTGCTGGTCATTACCATGAAAATGGTATGCACCGTACTTCCACCAGCTTTTTGGAATAATCAACCGGCATCGAAAAATGAAAGGCGGCTAATGAGATACTGCATTTCTCTGTAGGAAGTTTTTTTTCTGATGATAGTCCTGCCTCGAAATGAATTCAACCCCGTACCATAGCCGTAGCGAAACAGTTTCGAAACTGAATTTTAATGTATTTGTTTTTTGCCTTTTCTCTTTGCTTCCACCCAACAGCAGATGGTCCAGGGGATGGGACCGTTTCCGGGCACACCCGGGTTTCCGCCGGGTGCAACACAAACCGTTAGCACAGACAGCCTTTCGGTGCAGGTCGTCAAAGGAGCGACCGGCGCCGGAGGCGGTGGTAGTGCTGGCGGTGGCGGCGGAGGAGGTGGCGGTGGCGGCGGGGTCGGAGGGCTGGATCAGCATTCGCTCAGCACGCTCAAGCAGGAACATCTCAGTCAGCAGCAGCAGCAGCACGCAGCCGTTGCCGCAGCCGCAGCCGCCGCAGCCCAAATTAATGCCGCCACGACGCAATCATTGCGGAATGTAAGTAGAAATGATTGATATATTTGCAGCGGAGGCAGTATCAGGAAAGTTATGCAATTTGATTCATTTATTACAAAACGGACCACAAGGCAGATAGCTGCTGGAAGTACAGCTCTGTTTTCAGTTCCATAACATCAGGCACATCCAAAATTGCATTTCTTTTCCGAATCGTATCCACGAATTGTTAGCTTACAGCCTTCTTTTCGATTGTTTTTCCCGGATTTCCCGCAGTCCGTCAGTCAATTCAGCCCACAGTCTGTGCTGGGTGCCCCGCCGGCAACTTCGATTGCAGTTTCGCTGCCACTGTCACTCCCGTCGACGATGGTCAGCGGAGCAGGAGGAGGTAATGGAGTCGCAGCGGCCAACGCCGGAATGGTTGCGGCCGCGGCAGCAGCAGCCGCCGCCGCGATGAACGCCAACGGTGGATCACCAGGCGCCTCCACCAACGTCAGTGCAAATGGTAGCGGGGCCGCCCCGGGGGCGATGAACGGTGCCAACAACAACGGAACTGCCGGACCAAACGGAAGCGCAACTGGAAACGGTGCCAACGGGGCCGCTGCACTTTCGAACGGGATTGATCAACAGACTGTGAGCATTGTGAGTAACAACCGTCAAATTTACTGTTTCTATCCTCAAATTTACAACTCTGCATATTAAGCTTGAGAGACCTGGTGGTGTAAACCTTGTCTGATTTTTATTACTTCATTTTCTGGGTGAGATTTGTCAAACTATTATTGCAATTCGTTTCCTAATGTTACCGACAGAAACATTGCTGTTCTCATGTTCTCATTTAATTGGTTGGTTGATTGGATTTATTTTGCATTCAGCTTCATACTATCTGAACTGATCTGATTAAATCTCATACGAACGTAAAAGCTGTCATCAGAGGATTGAGCATCTGTCCGAAAAACGTCAAAGTATGCAGATTGCCAGCCGTCACTGCCATTGCTCAAGGGAACTGAAATTGCGTTTTCGTCTCTATTTTCCCAAGAAAATTTCAATCATTTTCGTACGGAACCCAAATAATTCAATCAGCAGGTGGCAAATGGTACTTAATTTGTCACACTGCGAAGGACGGACTTTCTGTCGCCCCTTGTCATTTCATTTTATTTTTGTTGTAAAACAAAACGCGGTGCAATACAACATGCTGCAGGAAATGATGGATTTTTTTACTGCTCGCAAATAAATTCCAGCGTAGTTTGAGCGATTGCTTGTAGTTCCAGCTGATAAAGGTGTGCATCTAGTGAAACTATTACAGTATTCGTCTGTATCATTCTACTATAGGAATAGGAAATTTTGCCGTCCACAAAGGGAAAGTGTTACAGCAAGCTGCACTAAAACAAAGAGCAGAACAAAAGGGAAAATTGGCAGCATTTTCCTCCCGTAGCAACAAAAGCCCGCACTTTGCTGCCCAACATAATTTTTCAAGCAGACATGCAAACATAAATTAGAGTGCTCATGTGTGGATAGACACACAGAAGGTTTGTCGGCTCAGAACGAAACTCCCTCTCTGTATATGGGCATGGTGTGTCCCACATAATAAATGTTCATTCATCAACCGAACAAATAGTAAATGCCGGAACGAAACCAAGGATGTAGAGTGTGTGCTGTGTAGGTTGCAAACACATGATTGGGATCTAAAAAAGAAACATTAAAAAGGACGAAACACAAATGGTTAAAAGGACGTAGAAATGCATTCAAATGTATCTTCCATTTCTTGACCAATCAAAGGATTTCTTGATGGTTCTATCTTCAATATTAAACATTTGTGCAGGAATTAGATTATGAGCTACTTTCGCCGTCGCAAATCAAATCATTGAACATGTTTAATACTACATAACAGCAGATTGTTTGTTCAGTTCCGTCGCAGTAAACTCCTGGAAATAACGGAACATTTTCGAAAGGGTGCTAGTAATCTTCGTGTTACTCAACACATCAAACTATACGTTACAACTTCATCAACTTGTTTCTAGATCCTGGCACTTAAAAACCCCATCCTCATGAATGTAAAGAATAGACTTGCCTGAGACACGAAACAGATGACCGAAATCTGTCGCACACCCGGCGCGTAATGATGTTCCATTAACAACGTTCATCAAGAAGGGGCTTTTGCCATCGTCATCCTCGTTTGCAAACAAAAAAGGGGATCGTCTGCTTAACGAGAAGACATCCTCTAAAGGACGAACTAAGGGTCGGCTTCGTTGGGAAACAAAATCTGCCCAGAATATTGACCAATCATTGTCGTTCGTGTTCCGGTGGATCCTTATTTTCCTTACGAGCGCCCCGGGTCGAATCATCCGGCCTAAGGCGTTCCAGGAGAGTGGTTCCTTTTAACTAAAGAGGATAATCAATATCACCACAACATTGACAGCATCTGCCTTCGAGGCGATACTAGTCGTCTCACAGTCGGGAGTCTTTTATTGGACGCTCACCCAACAGGAAAATTAACCATTCTTGTACCACAACAACCGGAGCAGAGTTCTTCATCCCATCATTGGTGTATGTAGCGGGAAAAAGGACTCAATCCCAGTGGTGGTGACAAAATTTGACTTCCATCTAGAAGTTGGTTCATTTTACCGATGTTACTTTTAATTCATTGTTCACGACGCATGTTTTGCTTTTTCACCTGGTTTTGCTTTCCAACTCCTCTCTGTTCGGTTCACGTTCGGCATTCATCAAATATGCCTGCCATATTATCCCAATTTCAACGCTCTGCCACTGTCAATAAAAATGCTGTGATTGATGGGAAAGGGTAAAAAGGTATCCCGAGGGTATTTCGATCCGTTTTCCTCCTTTTCCAGTGCACAAGTTTTCTTCACATTTTCATTATGCAATAATTCAGCACCACCCGCCTGGCGGGGAGCAAGACATATGTTCCGGGGGAAAGCAGCATGAGAAAAAAACAACCATTCCTGTCCTGCGTGACATCATGTGCCCTTTAGCTAATGGCATCACCATGCATAATACTCGTGCCAACTTTTTCGCCAGACATTTCGCTGGCGCCTGGAATCCCGGGACTGGCTCCCGGGAATACCACGCACAAGACCACATTCGGAACGGCGAATCATCGTTTCGGGATTTTTGGCCCCATGCCAGTGCCAATCTTTTTCGCGGCTAGACTTCCAGGCCGGCGGAATGGGAAAGATGTGTTATTTTACTGAAGCAAACCTGAAAATCCAACCTGCCCGACATTTCCCATAAGATACTTTTACATTTCGCTAATTTATTCGCCATCGCGCCCCGTCGATCCTCGAGGTGGAATATATTTTGTGGAATTTTTTTCTTACGAGGAACTTACGAGACGAAGGCAGGAACGGCTGATGGGAACCGGTGATGGAAATGACTTTCCGTCGCCATTCGCTGATGGCGGGCGCTTTTTGGTGTGAAAATCTGTCACTCGCCTAATTAGCCAAGCTTGTGCCATGGCAAGAAACATGCATTGAAAACAGAAAAGACTTTCTCCGGCCGGGAAGAAAATCTTGTTGATTGATTTCTGCTCGTCCATGGCGAAAAGTACATCCTTCTGCCTGATCCACGGAAAAAAGTAGAAGCCCTTCGTACTGCGAAAACCGTCACCACTCGCTAACGAAGACGACGCGCGTATGACGGCGTCTTCCGTCAGCATTAGATTGCCTTCCATTACTACAGGCCCATGTTCCTGTCCTTTCTGCGCGCGATGGAGGCGCCTAATCACTGGTAATTACTGTGAATGATTTTGTCATGTCCTTCCGGCGTCGGTCGGTCGTCGGTTGCTCCCTGTTTTATCCATGCAATAATTGGAGTATTTTGTCCTGCAAGCCAGCAGATATGGTAGAAAGTTTGTGGGATAATTTTGCTAACGGAAATGAATGATGACGAATATCTTTTAGCAGAGGTCAGCGAATTTTATTCCAGCCCTTCGTTAACGCCCGCACTCAATGTGGCAGACGTAGTCTTTCGCGTTACTTAACGAATTGGCGATATCGATCGGAAGCTGGGGTGAAGAGAGAAGGCCCGAGGAAAAAAATGAGTCAAGCATGATTGAAAATAGCGCTTCAGCTCTTCAATGAGAAAAAGCTGGATGAAAGAAGCGTAAACACTTTTTCTTCTCGCTTCGTCTCCCAGTTTTTCATACAAACCAACCAAGAAGACGACCACTGGCTGTTGGAGGAGTAGTTTTTTTTTTTCATATACAACCCAGCGTTATTAGCGCGAGAGAGCAGAAATCAAGTAGCAGTAGTCCGTGTGTTGTTGTACTAGGGTGGCATCGATTTTCACAGCTGCAAAGCCTTCCGGGAGGGTGATGCTCTACTGTTGCAGTTACAACACAATTATTAATGACCAGGCGTCTCCATTGTGACGGGGTAACAGCAAGTTCAATGGTGCTGCACCGATGCTCATCGAAAAAAGAGACATTTATATCGATGCTCCAACAAGCTGATGGAGGAAAGGAAGGAAATTTTTCCTGTTATCACTCCATTGTCCTACTCGATACGTTGCCGGAGAGTACCGTTTCCGATTTCTGGTTCGATAATGATGACGGTGCTGTAAATTGATTGCATAGCCAGAGCAATGGATCGTTACAACAATGTTGGCCTCATCGTTTCGCTTCAATTAAAGCGCATTTATTACGAAGTTCCGCTACAGCGATGTTGTGTATACTCTTCTACACAACGATACGCGCAATGAAAAAGCAAATTAGTTATTGCAATAACGTCAACTAAAAGCTGATAAATGGTAATTTTGTTTTTAAATCTCTTTCTCCTCGTGGTTAATAGGTGCCCCTATTCAAATGGGCGCTTTTGTTGCTCATTAGGCACATTCAATCATCCGTAACCCGTGGCAACCTCATTAGTGGAATATATAATTTTAAATTACCTGTAGCTTCTTTCTCGTACAGTTATTTTACCGAAAGACAATGTACTCACTCCTTCTGTTCAGCTTCTATCTCGAGAACATCCACTGCGCGCATTCTCATTAAATCAGAAATAACTTCTTTCTTTTTTTCTCCCTCGCTACGATTGTGACAATGGAATCTAATTTTAAATTAATCATCCCTTTAGGGTTTGGCTAAAGCTCTCTGCCTGTATGAATGTATACGCCAGTGTAAGCTAAGGCACTGTGAATCTGGGACAATGGCACAATGGAAAGTTGGTTAGAATAGGAGTTGTGAGCAATTTTAAACGGGTCACTTGGTATAACCTGCATCGAACTGATGCTGGCACTGACTCCTGGCAGGGATGGTAGCTGCTATGCCCAATGCCACTATTTATGCTTTATTTTTTGCTGTCTCCACCACCTGGTCCGCCCATCATCATAGGCATCAAGGATCTCACCGTAGGTTTAGCGGCGGAGGACAATTTAATGAGAGGACAATTTTAATGAGCGCCTTTCTGTGATATGATACTCCCTCCTTCGCACGTAGGAAGACTATGAGTGTTGCAACACCAGAAGGCAAAATGAAATCTGGAAACATTTGCATGTCATGTGGGATGCTTTTAAAAAATAACAGAAGTTGCATATCACATATAGCAAACATTGAAACAAACCACAACACAACTATATATGAAGAACGGTTAAATTTAACCTATTATTTTAAATAAAGAGAATTTCAAAACCTTCGATAACGCTCACAATGAAAACCGGAGGTGTTAAATCCATCCACCCGTCTCCGCCGACTGCAACTTGAATGCTGGCAAATGTATTGGGCCCTTGAGAGCAAAACTTTACGAAAAACATGCTTTTCTTGGTAGACTGTAAGCACAAGTTGCGAACACTAACAACCCTCAAACAGGTTGAAAAAAGACGAACAAAACTTGCCTCACAAAGGTACCATGAAGACTTCTAAGCCTCACCCGAATAACACCCTAGGGAACATGGCAATTGTTTTTCCTTCCGGGAATGTATGTTTGTTTTCAAATTTTACACTTCTGGTGCTGCAGCATCCGGGCACATTTTTGTCCTTGCTACGACGGACTTTTTTTCCCCCTATGGCCGGACGTGATTTCTTGATCACTGTCATCATTTTTGATCCCGAACACGGAACGGATTCGGCTGCTGGGAATTCCTCGAAAAGAGCAGAAGATCCGAAAGAGTATGTTAGGAAATATCCCACCCAATGGCAATGGGCACACATGCCTTTTTTTCGACGGTGTCATCATGTCCTTTTCGTCCTTGTTCAGGCTGCTCGTACAGCAGCTTTGTGATCGTTGTCATCAATTGTGCCAGTTTTGTCGCAATATGCAATTTCCCCTAGCTTCTTAGGGAGAAAACACTTTTCCTGTTTTGCGCGACCAAGCAAAACGGGGTTCCGTTTTGCTGATCGACTTTGCGAAAATAAAACTAACGGATGGCCCATAACCGAGAACGGAGGAGAGAGCGAAAAGGGTGCAGAACCGAGAGGGACGTAACACATTTCAGACACTTCGTTGATCTTTTACCCTTCGAGCCAGGCTATTTGCACTTGTTTTTCGTCGAAAACAAGTCGCATCCGTGCCGTGGGAAGATCAGGTTAAAACTTCCTTCTGAGAATCGTCCGCCTGGTGTCTCTTCTTGAGCAACGCCGTTTGTTCCAAATTGTCAATCACACGTAAGCCACATCTATCACTTCCATATAGGGCAGCAGAGGTGGCCCAAGATGGGGACAGCTTGAGGACATTTTTCACTCCGACTGGATGTGTCCGGCACACATACATACAGCAGTCACACGATGAAATGTGCACTCTAGTGCTTTTCCTGATTTCCGATCGAATCACCGCCATCAAATCGTGGCCATGCTGTCATCAATTTTCCTAATTCTTGATTGTCACGGAATGGAGTTTTCATTCTAAGTCACCCGTTACGAAGTATTTTCTGATATGCCAGTGGAATTGATATATTCGAACTCCTCAAAGTTAATGGTTATTCATTCCTTTAAAAAATGGAAGGTTTAATGTGTGAATTTTTGAATGATATTTGTTTACTTTGTCAGGATAGGTCTTCTTGTCTCCCATATCAACTGTTGAAAAGCATAAAACGATGTTTAGTATAATGTAACATTGTTGCAAATCTAAACTTCAAAATTTGGCCCCTTTGTATAGGAATTTTCTTCCCATCATCCCAGGGCCGGGTTATGCTTTTTTCTACTAACCAAGTTTGGCATTGTATAATTTTCTTCCTGAACTGTTATCTTTCTTCTTATGTCCCTTGAGAGTATCGTAGCAAGCAGAAGCAAAAGAGGATGTGACCCATCTCCTGGACCAGGGGATGTTTTGTGTACAAAAAAAGAAACCCCGGAACTCGGTTCCGATTGTAATGCTAATAGCCTTGGTCTGCCGCATCGTTTCGAAAAACCGTTGTGCACGCATTAGTGGTTGGGAAAGCAATTTAATGTTCACATCCGGCGGAGGCGTCCCCTCGCGAACCCGGTGCCGACGATCCTGCTCTCGCGTCGTAGCCATTACGGGGGCGAGATGGATGGTTGTCCTTCATTTATTCACTGCTCAAGAAGCAGGTCGTGGGACCGTTCCACCGACGGCGGTCGTTTGGATTTTTCCTGGAACCTGCTTCCGGTACGCCCCACGTTCATTCCATTGTGCTGCAGGACAGGAGCTGACACAAAATGCGGTTTCCAGTCTATGTGTGTGTGTGGATATGTTGGAGTGTGGGCCCGTCTGTTGGAGAGTGAACTGGAGGTCCCACATCAGTGGATGCAGCAGCCGAAGTAGCCGCACGAAACACAGTGCTCGAAATAATGAGCTCCCGCTTCCGTGGATGATGGAAAACCAGGTCGACACGATTCGCCTCGACTTTTAGCATTTTCTGGGCTATTTCATCGGCGACCGGGGCCGTCATCAACAAACGGCACGATGGCCGCCGCTTTTCACCGGCGAATAATGATGGATACATTGTGTAGCCGTTCCGTTTTCCGCACCCTCCGGTTCCTGCTGGCCTTTTAAGCACCCGAAGTGCTCAAAACACAGGAAAGCCATTCCTCGATATGAAAAGTTATGCTCCACTGCGTACGTTGTGACACAGGCCCGCTGGGGTGGTCTAAGAAACATCAAAAAAGGACGGGTTTCCTTTCCATTTGACATTATGACTTTTTGTTTTGCAGTGGAAGTAAATTTTAACTGCTTTAGTTTGACCATAACTTTATAATAATCGAAATTCATCCAATTTGTTGAGGAATTTCCTGAGCGAAAAGGTAACTTAAGAGATGGATTTTTCCCCAAAGTCTTTTTTTTGTATTGGTGAAGATGCTGTATGACTATGGTTCTCTTTTACGTGCGCTACTTTTTCGTCCTCCGTGAAAAGCCGTGACCATTTGGAAGGATTAAAAGCTGCCCAGGCTTTTCGGCAGAAAAACGAGGAATGACAGGGGTGTGGATTAGTGTTGCATAAACATTTGCGAAAAACCTTTTACCTGCTTGCTGCTGGGATAACATCATTCAGGATAATTCTGGCGGCCAGGCTGGTTGCACATTACTTTTAATAGATATAAATGGAAAATTGCCCAACAGATTTCACTGCTCACAAGATGCCCACTGCTCCTCGCCCGGTAAAGTGGAAACTCTTGTACGTTCGCCCACAAACCCTGACCTAGTGGACCATCAAGAGACAAGTACCATGAACGATAATTGTTATGGCTTCTTGAGGAAGTGCCTGTTTACTGTTGGTCGAGCTTAAGATGCGCTGGCACTCTCCGTGTCTCCGAGTAATAACTGTATGAATTTCCCCGAGCAATCCTTAGCCTACTACTCACGGCTGATGGCTTTGTTAGGCTACGCGGTCCAGGAAAGGGCCAGCAATCATCTACCCTCAGGAAGGGCCGTGCTAATATATACGATTGTTTAATCTACGGCGTAGTGAGCGGAAGCGGCCAAAGCGGTGGTGTGCTGGTCCTAAATAAACATTACATAAATTTGATTCCTCCTCTTGCCGCATGATTGATTAATTATGAAGCAGAGCGCGGTTTTGGCACGGTGGTGTCATCATGTTTGTGTCTGTTTCCAGTTCGGAAACATCTAAATTGCTTCATTCGCAGACCCGAGGCGAGGAAAGTGACTATTCGCCAGCCAGACCGAAGGACCATTTTATCCTCACATATTTATACAAAAACAAGAGCACACAGCCAAACAGGGCCGGTCTCAGTGGAATGTATGTTAACCGAGCAAATGGAACATCCGAGCACATCTCGAATTAATCCTATTACGAGCCAAATGGCAAATGAATTCATTTCCAAGCCAAATGCTGAGTCCGGAATGGCCCGCCGCTTTTATCACACTCTATTCGCCGGGATGTCTGTTCACGGGGGATGGCTTTTCCGTCTGCCACTCTCAGGTAAACCGTCCGGGGGCGCGGCAAGCAGACGGGGTGGCTTGCGAAAGGAAGAAACATTATCACATTCCGGCACCAGCGCCGAGCTTGAGGACGAAGCTCGGTACTTCAATTAATTCTCTCCTCATAAATGATTCAATGTTTGCACGAGAACGGCCCGGCAGCTTATCTGTAGCTTGTCGATGATGAGAAACATTTATCTCGATTTACTGTTGGCCCGTTGTGGATTGTGCAGAAACATAAACCTGTATCAAAGGCAACCGAGCTTCGGATCGATCTGTTTGTTTGTCAATATTTTCCATCCAATCTCCACGACGGCTACGACTGGTTAACGAGAATGCCTTGGTATGCATGTCCCAGGCACGTGAACTTGTTGTTATTTATTTTTATTTTCCCCTATTTTCCGTTCCTCGACAGTACTCGATCGAATTGCGTGCATGTTCAATGGCAGTGGGGTGGGCACAAACATTGAATCTGCCATGTTCAGACACCTTCAATTTATTTGCGATGTCCTTTGGAGATTTATAGCTTTTCAGAAGCTATATTTTGTTTTTCGAAAGTGACGTAGAATGTTTCTTTCAAACTTTAGTGCATAAAAGTGATAAAGAGAGAAAATGTTCACAACATCGACCGTGATAAATTTTGATCGGCGCAATGTTGGGGAATGGCAGGGTAAAAGTATGTTTGTTAAAAGTAGGGTAATTTTGTTGTTGGATTAAAGTATATTTATTTCAATTAGCATCTTCTTTACACTGCTTTTGGTACGCCATGAAATTTTCCACATTTCCTTTGCTTGCAGAAAAATTGTATTCCCCTATCTTTGCAAAGATCTAGTTAAATCGTCTTCTCAGCCAAATTCAAAATCATCCACCCTGCTATCTGTGGTTGAGGGGATCATTAGTATTCTGAACGCCACAATATCACGCCTCATCCAAGCATGTTTACATGCACTTTGGGAATGAAGTTTACTACAACGAGCGAAGAACAGCGCCAGGTAGGAAACGATTTAATAAGGAATGGAGCACATCCTCTCCAGACGCCCAATCAAGCACCTTTCCTGGTGCTGGTGCAAATGGTGGAATAAAAAGCGCACCAAAAAACCTACAAAACCTCCTGCATCCGACGGTATGGTGACTCGTCCTGAAGATGACTCCATTTCGCGTTTAATGCGGCCGTTATTTGACGGTGACATTAACGATCGTGTACGACGGCAGTTTACGAAAAACGTCTCGGCAGATTGGACGACTTCCTTATACCGTTCTCTTTTCATCCATTCGAGTGGGAACGATTTCCCTCAGGTAGAATATTCCTCTTGCAGGAAACCAAAGTGGGTGCATTGGCCAGTACCTGGCAACTGGTAAAAACGATCCAAGTCCTTCAGAAAAATTTCTGATACCGAACCTCAAATCCGTTTCATCCAATATTTCACCGTTGACATTACCAGAACGTTCGCCACTGTCGTGCCTCGCCGGTGGAACGTACATTGTCAAGAGCTGTGTCATTATCATTATTAAGATTTTATTTTTAAACTGCAATGATTATGGTGGTCACGAGATACACGTCTGCTTTGTATCTGCAGGATGTACAATTTTCTGTACCGGAACATTAATGACGTTCTGCATGAGAACAGTTGTCTGATGGATAAAACGCCCCGACTCCTCGGTTGAATCCCATCTTCTAGAAGTTGTCCCGACAAAAACTGCCAAGGTGTCAACGAGTAACGAGAAGAGTATGTTATGAATTTGGTTCATTAGGTAGAATGTCATACAGGGAATGAAATCATTTCAAACGAACAAGAGTACTTTGTTGTTTGCACAAAAGGAACACACTTGTTGAAAAGCGAAAATCCTGTTGCTATCAAAGGTATTTTTTCACTGGTATCATTCGGCACAGGGAGCATATTCCATAAATTCTCTGTAGACATATGCATCACAACTATCTTGCATCTTTTCCATATCTTCCTTGCTTATGTGATGTATGACCAGTGGTATCCACTTTCCTTTCTTCACGACAGCATTGCCCCAATGCCGAACAGAATAAGCGCATTTATCATATTTCCATTTCCCAACTGACATATGCAGATTTTACCTTGCTTTTGAAGAAATTACTTTTCCCTTTTTCGTCTCCTTTGCGTTGTAAGCTTTGCACCGGGCCAGCAATCTATTTATCGCGCTGCTACTAGCTTTCCCGGTGAGCAGAAAATATTGAGAACTTTTCGATTGGACATTTTTCTCATTCACCGATGGAAAAGCAGCAGTTGCGGTTGTGCAGCCGTGCATACGAATGTGCATTAGTCCGAAGTGCGCCTTCGGAGAGCTTCAGTTTGGTATCCTTCCCTATCCTTCTTTTCACTGCTGTCTAAGACACACTTTTTCTTGCCTCCGTCATCGTCTTGTTGGGTCATTTTTTCTCGTTATCAAAGCGGAAAGCATATTTCCGTTTCGGGGAAGCGAGCAAAAGCGATCGTAAAGAAACGGAATCTAAGGACGGAGATCGAGGTAATGGAAAGCGAAAACTTAAACCATAACTCATAGTAACAACGAGGCTTAGATTGCCGATGCACGTTGCAACCGTTGCACCGGCAGGCGGCCATGAATAGAGAAAGGAAATGCTTTACAACAAACCATTTCAAACCGCCCGGAAGCCTCTGTAACTGTAGAAGTTGCAGTTTTGTACCTGCCACGAAGATCTTGCGTTTTTCCTCTTATTGTCGCTTGAAAAAATATGGAAAAATACTTCGATAAGGCACGGTCAGGTCCCGGGAGAGTATAAAGTTTCATTTATATTTTGCTGGGGCTTTTTTTTTTTACCCCGCCTACTCTACTTGACCGCGCGGTGATCTGCTTTAAATTCGTTTCTCTTTAGCAAACGAAGTCCATGCGAAAGATTGCACTTTTCTGTCTCCCTTCGTTCGTACATTCGCTGCATTGATCGTGAACCGACACACACACAGCCCGCAATAGTGACCGACCAAGCGGATGTGCCAAGCACCGAAAGCCTGTACTGTCCTCCTTCGCAGAGTATTACTGAAGCGGAATGCAAAATAAGATCGTTGTTTACCGCCGTCGGAGTACGGTGGTCTTGCAGTGCACTCAGCATATCTTAAGCATTAGCCCATGAAGGAATAGTTGCCGAAGTGAACGATCTAATCCACGTTTGAACACCGCATACTCAAGAGCCCTGAGGGGAAAAGAATTCACGTAGGCCAGCATGGAAAATATAATAAACGGAAAGTTTTATCAATCCAATTATTTTAACATAAGTACAAAATAGTATTATAGTTTAGCGCTTAACTTGATACGATTACTGAATGCAAATATTTGAACAAATGGGACAAACAAACTGAGCTACGAAGACAGTTTAATCCTTCCTCGGAAAGACAGGCTCGGAAAGAAGAAATAAATCTTGGGATTTTCTAGAAGCTGGTCCCATTTGCATCACCTGAGGGGATGTGGGAAAGAAAAGTAAAACTTAAACCAAATTTGTAATGTGTAACTTAAGCGGCTTCCTTACTCCTTAACCGCTGCAGCGAGCCCTGGATGTTGTAGCCCTGGTAGAGTGTCGGATGAAGTTTTTCCGTCCTTGTTGAGCAGCACGATTCGTGCTACGGGCCGGGGAACGCCACCAACAGTAGGTGGTAGAATTTGCTATTTGTTATCGAGTTGGGAAAGTGCCTTTTTCTTCAACATGTCCTATCGCACTATGTGAATTATCCTTAATGGCAGCCGTGCCACAGGGGGTTTCCTGAACTCAGTGTACACTCAGCCACCGGGCGTCTCCATGAAAATAATGTAATCGTTTTATTCAATGGCCCATTATATGACATTATTCTGCATCTTTGAATACTGTTGCACGGATTCATGTTTGTTTTATTGTTTTATAACAAGGTAGTTTATCAACGGCCATCATATGATCCTTGCCGCCATCGTTAAAATGTGTTGATGTCTGTACGTTAACAACGCTAATGAATCAGTCTAAATTTACATCATTCACAACGTCTAGCAAACAAACAAGACCCATGTTTCTGGTGCCTGTTTTTCCTTTGCCAAGTGGATCGTGTGTCACTGTCGGTCGTTTATCAACCAGTATCAGTATCAACTCGCTCGTTCCAGCTCGTTAGTGAAAGTTTTGCAAACACACTCGCCCCTTGTTTCTCCCGCACGGAACCGATTTCGGTGAGGTTCAATGTTACCTGAACCCTGTATCTGTGCCAGGAAATAGCACTTCATCTTGGCCAAAAGGATCCATCGGTGTTATTTATTAACTTTACCAAGAAAGTCATGGAGCAAAAGAAGTAAAAAAAAACTATACGAAACGGGGAACACAGTGGGAAAATAGTATCCCAGCACGTACCGACAGCAGCGTGCTGCAAGGACATGCAAGCTCGGGCCAGACTTCTTTTTATAAGCGGTAAATCATTCTTCACCGGTGTGCATAATTTTCCCCGATTGGCCAATGAACTTGTGGGCGCGATCATATCATCTCTCTCTCTCTCTCTCTCTTTCTGTAGCTAGGAAAGGGGTGGGTTGGTTGGCCTTTGATTTCGATTCGATTCGCGTTATTGGCTTCAACAAGTTTTCCTCCGTTCAGACAGCCTTGGTGAGACATCATGCCGAGTAAAAAGGGAATAAAACATCATCTCTTTCCCCTTCAGGATTGAGACCAGCACACGGTGTACGCACACAGTCGAGATAAATGGATCCACATTTGTTCGTTGGATATTCGCACCTGAGGTTCCATGAAAAATTCCTCGATCGATATCGCAATGGAACTGTGTTCCGATATCGTGTCGGCGTTAGAAGAGAGAACAGATTCGTAATCGCAGACAATGCGGAGAAATGTCACATGCATCCGATCCAATCGGAAAAACTTATCCTTGCTTATTGGTGCTAGGCAAAAAATGGGTGGAGAGAGACGAGGAAAATGATTTAATCCTACTCCTTGGCTGGGAATCGTGTTGGTCCAATGGAGTGCTCAAAGTATGTGAGTAAGGTAGCTAGTATCTCACGGATAATTCTTTCAAACACGGCGTAAGAAAAGCCATTCCTGGAAGCTAGATGAGGGAAGGAGGAATAAGTAGATAGACGTATTTGTTTTCAATGGTGAAAATTGGTGTCCTTCGGGGCAATAATGATTTTTTTCCCCGCACAACAGTCTTCTGGGATCAGCCTAGTGGCGTGTCATTTTGTTTTTCACTCATTGGAAAATTATACCTCGGGAACCAAGGTTTGGATAAAATAAGGATCATTTTCAATCGTGAGAACACTAGATACAGCGAGTGGAAAATGCTGCAAAGAGTCATGGGCGGTGACCCAATCAACGGTGGAATGGTGGAATTGTCGTCGGTTCGTGTTTGTTCTGGAAGGAGTCACATTAGGCTACCCGGCTACGTCATATCGATCTGGCCGATACCGTAAAACCAGTCAACTAAAAAAATCCGTTATCATGCTACGGGGGCGCCTCCTCCTTTTGCGGATATAATTCAATCAGCGTCGAATATCGTTCAACGTTCTGACGACGAACAGAGTCCGTGTTGGGGTTGTGTTTCTCGTGCCTAGACCGTTTTGTCCTCTGATTGTGGAGTTTGTATGGGTGGTTGGGCTTTTCGTCTCCATTCCATGACGTGAAGTTTGATGCTCGCTACGGAAGATGAAGTGGTCGGGGGTGAGAAAAGACACGAAATCTTACACTACCTTCCCTGTGCCATCCGATCCCATCTCAGCTACGGGAGCTCTGCAGATGTGACCGTTTTTACTGGCATTTTCACTTCAAATGGGTGCGGAAAAATGCTGTATTTGTTCTCGGATGAAGAAGAAGGTGAAACTATTTTTAATTTAATTTAATTTTTGTAACATCTAGTCGGAAAACATTCTTCACATCGACCCATGACCAGGAAGGTTTCATTTTCCAGTGGGATTCGATTGCCAGTTCGGTGCTACGGGCAGATGTGCCATTCAGAAGGAGCCATCATGTTAAATTCCACTCCACTGTAGATAAACAACGGTGTAATTGGTTCCATTTCGTTTTTAGTCCTAAACTGAACTCAATAAATGCAATAAATGGGTGTAAAATATATCACGATTGTCCATGGTCCAAACGACAATAATTAAATATTCAGTTATTCAATTAGTTGGTCTACTAACATCGGTCTGATTGATTATTAATTATTATAGAACTTTAAACGGAATGACTCATTCTTATAATAACCCATTTCATTTCTTTTTTCGATTGTTTCAGTCCGAGCTAATGCAGCAATCGGAGCAGGAAGCAACCAACAACGTATCAAGTGCCAACTCAGTAGACACCGCCGCCTCGGCTATGTGCAGCGTCAGCAGCAACAACAACAGCGCCGTCAACAACAGCCAGAACAATGCCGCCGTCTCAGCGGCCATCGCGGCGGCCGTCAATTCGATAAGCAGCAACGCCAGCAGCAACACCTCCGCCATCAACCCGAGCAATAGCAGCAACGCCAGCAACGGCAGCGGCAACAGCGGCATGGTGGTGACGGCTGCGGGGCTGGCCGGCGGTGGCACGACGACCGTTGTCTCCGCTTCCTCGCTGCCCCCCACCATGACATCGCCCACTTCCGCCGCCGTGGCGCTCGCTCAGCAGCACCACCAGCAGCAGACATCACTAATACAAGCTCAACTACAGCAGCAGCAACAGCAGCAAATGAATGGCCAACAAGCTAATCCACTACAGCAGCAACAACAGCAGCAGGTGGTTGTCAGTAGTCAGCAGCAACAGCAGCAGCAATCGCAGAGCGTGGCCGCCGTCGTGGCGGCGCTGGCCGATTCCAAATCTCAACCAAAGCGACTACACGTGTCGAACATACCTTTCCGCTTTCGCGATCCCGATCTCCGATCAATGTTCGGGGTAAGTGTAGAGTTTGTTGATTCTTTTAGGTATTCTTTGAAAAAAAACATTATTTTGATAACCTATTTTTTTTTTTATTTACAGCAATTCGGTTCCATTCTAGACGTAGAGATTATCTTTAACGAACGTGGCAGCAAGGTATGTATTGTCCGTCTGGATGCTTAATAGTTAATACGAAACTTTTATTATTGTTTTGATAATACGAAAACGGATCAGAACACTTACTTTCCCCCTCCCTACTAGGGCCCCGACTAAAGGTACTGTCTCATTGATTGGAAAAAAGAAAATTTTCCGACAAGCTCCCCCAATGTTTGCACTCGTGCGCGGAGTTCTGAAGTATACAAATATTTCAGTTAGTTTGTTTTTCTTTTTCAACGATCAGAGATGACAGCCGACACACCGGGAAGTTGAATCTTGACTTGGGAAATCGTTTCCAAAACAAGCGAATAATAGCTTCTGGCTATTTAAGAACTGGAACTGTAAGCTGCATCGTTTAAGGCTTTCGTAAACGATTTCAATCAACCCCGTTTTAAATCTAGTTGTTGTATAGGAAACGATTTCCCAAGAAACAGAATCGAAACCCACGCGACGAGACGGTAGTTAATCGATCCTAAATTGTCCCAAACGGCTTTTACCAAGAGTTTCTTTCAAACGATACAGGAAATTCCTAAGACACATCAGCGCCGCCCCCTCTACTTTTAGGTACGACACTCAGTTACATAAGTACAAACGAGTAGAATTTGCATTACTTTACATAAAAACGAAAATGATAGCAAACAAATTGAATCGCTTGAAAACAATTTGCAATGAAAAATGGAACATTCTTTCTTGTTGTTGAATTGTACAAACATTTACCATCCATGATGTACCTACCTGACCAATCACTATTCCCCCTACCCCGAAATTCACATAACCTATCCTACCACCAAACCTTTCCTCTCGCCATGATACACACTTTCTATTCCCTTCAGTTTCCTATTGTTTCATCACAACGTTGCAACACAACGAAAACTTTGACACAATTTTCGAATCAGTTCCTATCACGGTCTTCCCAAATTGTCTTTCAAACAATTCCGGTTACTAAACTGTTATTCCCTATTCCAATTTCATCCGTTTTGCGATTTTCCTGTAGGATTCTTCATCTTTGCATTGATCGTTTTGATGGCACTGTTTTCGAACGTTGTTGAAAGTTAGCATTTTTCCAATTTCTAGACTAGGCAAGTGTTACAATCTTCTATAGGGAAATCTTTGAAATGGTTGTTCTTTTTTATTTTCTTTCGTGCGTATGTTTGCCATAATCGTTTTCCAACGTCAAAACCGTTCACCTAACCAAAACTTCTCTAAACACATTGTAACGTCTTATTGTTCTGGATCTCATCACTATAATGCTGCATTTCTCATAGTTATACACAGATTTCTCAATGTTTTACTCATAATTTAACGATTTCAAGTCGACGAACAAATACGAACTGTTTTCCTCACTATTCTTCAAACGATTTCCCACTTTATTTTTCTTTACCGCTTTATTATTAGTTTATTTTAAACAGTTTACTTTGCCTAGTTTGGCTACCAAGCGGAAACATAGCATTGCCTTAATTTTTCTTTGTAAGTGGCGTCTAAATCAGTGGTCTTCGAGTGTAATTTAAATCTTCCTTTCGCATATATTCCTTCCCTTCCTACTAGCATCACCGAATAATTGCTTATGTTTTTGATCGATTTTGTGTTTTTTTTGTTTTTTTCATGTTGTTGCAATTTTTCTTCCATTATTCCATTCATATTTCGATCTCTTTGCTTTGAACTGTTTTATCATTCCTTTCCTCATATCTGTATCTTCGGTCAGCTCCGCCTGAGTTTGTCCTTCATGTAAAAGTTCCTCAGTTTGTATCTTTTCTTTGATGTATGTGTATATCAGGATGTATTAAGTTGTTTTGAATTATTCAACACTTCCCTTCCGTTTTCTTTTAGTTATCTGCTTGTAAAAACTTCAAGGAGTGGAAACTGCTGCTATAGATGTCATACAGTTACTGTAGTTATTGCCATGAAGCCTTATTTTTGTATCCTTTCATGCAATTGCCCCCTACGTACTGGATTTTGTTTCGTTTGTTTTCCCCTTTTCCACTTCTGCAAGGATACCCCATACGACGGTACTTGATGGCAGATTCCCTTTCCATGTTGGTCTTAGTTGATACGGTGTTGATATGGCTGGGTTGTGTCATGCGCATTATGGTTGTCATTCTTTTTTTCATTTTATGTTCATGTTTTTTCTCTATTCAATGTTATCTGCAATCTCCTTTTATTGTTTCCTATTTAATCTATGCATGTTTGGCTGAATCGTTGGCTTTGTAAGATTTCCGCTGGCGCTGAGGTCACTCAGTGGAATGAGGAGTAAATTCCGATCGCAAGCGAATGTGAATGATGTGATGCATAAAGTTTAGAAAATGTTTTCCTATTTTTATAAGCGTTAGTGACATATGCGCGATTGATGGTTTAGTCTTAAAAAAAACACTAAGTAATCTAGAAAGAATGATAGTTACGTGGCATTGTTGTTATCATATGTATTTCAGTTTTTACAAAGACCCATTCGATCAATGAGATAAAAATTACATTGCTCCACATTTACGACGACTCTATTGTGTCAACTCGTTTTGATATTACTTTGTCGATTTGTAATAAATTTATTCACTCACAGGTGGAACAGCACGTGCATTATAATATGTGCTCGGCAATAGCTTTAAACAAAACAGTTAAGTCGTTTGTTTGGATACATTATTATGCGTGGTTAGATGAATTTCATGACTATCCTTTTAATAATGCTCCAGAGCAGAATGAAATTTTATCAAGAGATTCATACTTTGTGCAAGGCGTTGATATCTTCCCGTTTTACTCAGTCTTGGAGGTGGCACAGCGTCGTGAATAAATCAAGTTGATGTGCGTTTGTTTTCATTTTCCGGCCGTTCAACTGAAGGCGGCCAAAGGGCTAAGAGATAACGAGAAATAATGTCGCTCTTGCGAAAGACGAGACAATGTAATAGTAGAAGTGTATTGCTTCCATACCTATAGCCATGAAAATGTAAAGAAAAAAGAGGCGGAAATACATCTAGCACATCAATGATTATGCTACACCATAGATAGAAGGTTGACTTCCATTGGTGATGGAGGGATTATTTGAGTTATCACTCATCGTTCGATTTCGAACACTATCTACCTAGCTACTAGGCTGACTTTTGATAACGGAAGGCCATGCCGTAAGAAATTATACTACCAGTGCTACCGTTGTGGGTTGCAGATAATTTCCTGCAGTTTTTCGCCATACTTCTTGGTGCGAGTCAGTCGAAGATGAAAAGTAGAGAATGGTCTTGCAAAGTCAGGAATAAATAGGAGGTTTAGAGATATCAAACACCATCGGCGAAGAAAGATTACTCGCGCAAACCCTCCGCTGTCAAAAGGAAATACCGTAAGACGAGGATCAATTTCCATCCCAGCCGAGCCCGGTGAAGGAATATCCTTGTTGCTCGCCTAAGCCTCGTTTGTCAGTCACCGCTCGCACCAGCAACCGTTGGGAACTACGGTGGGTGCTGATGTTGTGTTCGTTTGTTGGATGACGAAAATCCCTTCCATCATTCATCGTGACGCTTTCCATGCAGGGCTGCAGAGTATGAGGAAAAAAAAGAGAAATATGGAAACGAACGTGCGTATCCTGTGGAACCCTGTGGTTTAATCCAACCAGAAGGCCGGCGAATAAAATTGTTCTCACCCGGCTGCCTCCGCACATCCGCAACAACCGTGTCACCTGTCACGGGCAGGATTTTATTACAATCGCATCTTAAAATGTTCTTCATTTTTTTGCTGTGCGGGTGAAGTTTCGTTTAATCAGTGTCAATATACCGGCACGCACAATTACGGTGGCACTTAGTATTAAATATGAGGATGAATTATATAAAAGTTGTTTCGTAGTTCATTGCTCGCGTCTGAATTCAAGTATGAAGTTTGGAATACTACAGTAACAATACGCTCGGCAAACCTTAGGAAAATTACGTAAACGATATAAACTTTTTCCATTCACTGATTCAGAGATGGAGGTTGTCCGAGTTTGGCACAATATAATTTTTTTAGCAGAAGGCAATGTGAAACATCTTACCCAAGCCTTTGAAAGTGAAGTAGAATGACGTGGCCAGAAGGCGCACTGTACTAACATAGCCGGCGAAAGTTTATGTTTTCATTTCAAGGAACGAAGGAATGAAAAAATAATCCTTTTTTTTGTCGATATGTAAAGCCCCTACCGATTTGTGAAGGAAGTCGACAAGCATACACGAATCTTATATTGGCAAAGTTTTAATCATTGGGACATTTTTTTTCGCATGGATCATTCACGGAAACAGCAAGAATGATTGCTCGAGCTGTTTAAAGAATATGATTAAGACGCTGACGAAAGGAACAGTTCCGTTTCAGGTTTGCTTAAGGAATTTTTGTTTCGAATACTCGCATCCACAACTCAGCCTTCACCGTATCTGTTGGTATTTTCGCTCCCTTACTCTGAAAATGAATAATTGTCTGGAATATTCTGCCCATATTCTTCATCTAATGTTCTGGACTTTGAACACCTGCGCATCCCAAAAATGTTTCTTTGCAATCCCACATAACGATATTTAAACCTATGTGTGATTGTACGAGAAAGATTAATCTAGGCGGCAGTTTCCTTTCTTATTCGTATACTTTTAATACATTTTCATATTATCGTTTACTATTTTATTCATAACTGTTTGTTAAATTAAACTCTCTGGAGGGGAACTCTCTTATCTAAATTCTATGCTACGGATCAGTAAACAGCTCCTCTATGCTGTTTATCGCAATCTCTCCACCTTAATATTTCATTTAAATATTGGAACTTTGCAATTGTCTAAACATCTCCGTAAATGTTCAAGCATATTTATCTTCATCCCTTCTAAGCCTGAATCGCGTTTTTCATTGTATACCATGTTTACTCTCCGTTTGATTTTTGTTTTAGTATACATTGTTTGTTGCGCTCTTCCCATTTGTTCGTTTTGCTTGCAACAATCGGCCAGCGAAGCTCCACTGTTGGTTTAATTTTAAATCGCTTTCCAAATATCCCTTTTCTATACAATAACATTAACGACAGCTATTCTTAGTGGCTGGCGACTTTGTGTTGATGATTTCGATATCCTCAATGATGGATTTATTTCCGATCTTTTCATTTGTTTCGATCCAAAAGATTATTTTAACCTTGTGAAACTTACACGCTTCGTTTTTTAACACTTTCATCGATCCAATATGTTCATTTTCTCGCTGTTGGATAGTATTTTCCAATAAATATCGAACACATTCCCTAGTTCCCACCCTTTTGCTACATTCCGACCATTCTGACATTAGAACAACAAAACTACAACTATGGTATACCTCCTGCTCTCTCGATCCCGTTCCTTTCCCAACGTATTACTAGAGCCATACTATATACACATAGATTTGAACTATATACGACTGCAAAAACAACGACGACCGAACCGAATCGAATAAAAAAAAACAATACGATAAATGATATCATTATATATACAGATAATATATATATAATACTATTTTTTGTTGCACGTTGTTTTTGAGCGGACGCTGTTTTAATGCATGTTTCTTGTTCTGTCCTTGCATGTAGGGATTCGGTTTTGTAACATTCGCTAATAGTAGCGATGCGGAGCGAGCACGCGAACGTCTTCACGGCACTGTGGTTGAGGGACGCAAGATTGAGGTGTGCATGAAAAACAAAGTTTTTTCATTTTTCTTTATATAAATATATATAAATATACATATATTCTCTATCTTTCTCTTCAACATCTATCATTCGTCAATTTATCTTTATTTTAAGCTTATTGTTTCTGTTTTATTTTCATTCTTGTTTTTCCTTTTTATTATTTACTCCACCACTATGTCATCCATTTATTTTACTTCTATTTTTCCTTTTTATTCTACCTTTTTATTTCATATTTCACTTTACTCCATTACTATTGTTACATCTACGTTAATAGTTTTGTTTTTAAGTTGTTTCTCTGCTATGCATCTTTAGTTTTATTTTATTCTAGCATAAATGATACTTACTATATACATATTCTCTTTAGACCAATCGTTGCGTATATGAAACACTGTAACAATTCGATGTTCTCTCAACTCTTCTAGTGGAAGATTGCGAATGAAACAATCATTAGAAGAGTGTTGAATCTGCTGCAAAATCTAACTTTCAAGCATCATCTAATAATTTTCAACCAAAATCGACTTAATTTCATCGCCTTACTGGTAGTCGTTCTCTTTGACTGTGTATTGGAGCATTTGTGTATTTTTTTGGATTCAGCGTGGTTCCGGTTTTAGTCGTTTCCATTTTGTGAATGATCTTTCATTATTTTTTTCGTTCTTTCTTCCCGAGTTCCCGGCCGGTTTCTGGAATCTAGATGGCTGCGTGCAATAATTACAAAAATTAGTGTTCATGTTTTCAAACAGTTTTTTCCCCTGATTATTAATCTTACTCTACAGAAAAGTTATAGTTTGCTATTCGTTTTACACATCACGTGAACATTTTGTTTAGTCAGTTTCGTTGCATTTCAGTTGAGCTACATTGAACACAAAGAGGAATACCATAGTCGCTCAATGGTACTAATTTTCTTTACTCTATGTATGCGGCTTGTTTGATACTTCGTGACTGTGAAAGTACGTCTGGAATGGTAAAGAATATTGATCGTGTTATGTTTTACTTTGTGATTGCCCTTAATTGTGCCTCGTACCATATCTCTCCCAAGCGCAAGTTTATTATATGCTATAAACTCCCTTTTTTGTCCCCACTTCCCAATAATGGTAATGGTATTTATTTCTTGTTAAGTGCCTAGTTTTTTTTAAACTGTGATGCGGTTATGAACTTTCCAATTTAGCTAACTTTACACATTCACACACACACAAAGATACGCACAAACACGACGCACACCACACTCGCCTGTTAAGCAAAAAAGGGGAAACTCACGAAAGAACGTGCAGTAGCTGCTGTTTGGTGCCCTTCCATTCAAGTAATTCCATTCATGATATTATGGTAAAGAATCATATATAATATTGATATTAAAGTCCCACCACCCTTCAAAAAGCTCATTTGCGAATACGTTTGCTGCGTTAGTTTGTCTGCTGGTCATGGTGTTAGTACTGCTTCCTCAACCACGTCTAATACCACCACTGTCGTAACATCCCATCACCTAGTGTCCTGGCTTATGTTTTTGCATTGATACTTTTCATGAAATTTATTGGAGTTGATAAATTGCACATAAGACTTCTAATTTCAAACAAAAAACAAGTTCCAGTCACGCAAATTGATGAACCGTATCCCTGAAGGTAACTAAACTATGGAAAAAGAAAGTTTATCCATATTCAATCCATATTCACTTCACTAAGCCCAAGACTACTTTGAATACTTTCATGGTAACATGTTGAAACATCATGAGAGTGTAAAACAAAGCGCACTCTCTAGTGTGTCTTTAAACGAAGAATGTAAAAGCACCACTAAACGAACACACTTTCAAAATCAAACAAATATGGCACCCTGTTGGGAGTAAATTCTTTTCTGAAATTAAAACGCACGAGAAGCAGAGCAGAACAAATGGCACTAACATTTCCAAGAATGCACGATAATGCTATCTTGGGCATCTTTAGTAACATCTTTTACGATCTCCTTTGGTTTCCCATCACCATCCATTGTGCCACTTCAACAGCAGTTACCGTCCATAAGACACAGACCACCATCAGCCAGCTCGCCTACCGGAGCTAAAACGGTTCGTTTCAGTTTTTTCTCTCTCGTCTAAACAACCACATTTGAGCAAGTAGCCCATCATTTATTGCTTTTGTAGACTACTCAAAGTTTACAGAGTTGAACGAAAGGCAACAACTCAATTTTCTTTTCCTCTTTTGCATTTTTGCGCAATACATGTTAGCAAAGTGTAAGAGATAACCCCGTGGGACAGTAATGCAATTTACCCGAACAGTCAAGAGAAGGAAAACGCTTAAAATGAACCGTTCTCCATGAAATAAAACTCGTTCAACACAGATGTGGCTTACAGGAAGCCACGCTGTGCTGAGATAAATAAACCAAATCGATCTTGATACAGATAGCAAGTAGAAAAAAGATTAACATAGGCAGACCGAATGGAGAAAAGTAATTGTTTTGCCTTATTTTAGGAATGCATTTTTCAAATGTGTACACCTGCACAGTTGTCTATCTCTTCGCTGCTGGGCGTTAAGCTGTGTTTAACAAGCTCCTTGTTCCCAGGAAAATCAGCACAAGAATCTCATCCGGGCCAACGGCCCAAACGGATTCGAGAAATTTAGTTTTCCCAGAAGAGTGGGCCGACTCCGGTACAGTAGTGAAACAATACCCTACGATGTTGGACATTCTTGTTGATTGGAAGAAAATTAATCCAGCATTTTATCGGAAAAGGTGCTTGGTGCACCTAGTACCGCTCCTGGTAAGGCTAACGATAAACGAAGCCTCGATTACCATGGAGAAGATAGCGATGTTGTCGACTAGTTCGTCTAGGGATTGAAGTGGAAAAGTATTGCCGGCAGGATACAATTTCAAAATGAAATAACTCTTCGTGATTTGTTGAAACGAGATTGTCTATTCTTGAGGATATGTTATGCGATGTATTTTCCGCAAGATATGCAATCGGATTGCAGTACTATCGTTGAAGGGTTTTCCTAGACAACCATTTTTTCCCGATTGAAGATAGCTCGTCTGGTCTACAACCTTCGCCCCTTGTACACGATTCCAAAAATTGCAAGTTGTGGCATTGGCCATGTTTTGAAACTGAGCTTTTGCGAGTCTGATTTGTTTATTTTATGTTTCAACACATAAACTTCAAATGAACCAATATTTTCATCAACCACTGAAACCCTACAACGATATATTTTACACGATTGTATGTAGCCATAATTCTTACATCCTTAAGTGAACAGAATGCTACTCCCGGGTGGCCGCAGCATTCCAATTCATCTACCAATTGTGAATCGGCCGGTGGTATCGCCGTCTCGCAACACACCGGCCTGCAATCAATCGCTGTCAAAAGAAAAGCGCCACTGCAACAAACGTGCACTTCTATTAGGTCCTGAGTAGAGCCCGGAAAACAAAAAATGCGCCCGTAACACATCCACTGACCGCCACCATGCGTGTAAAAAAGATAGACATCGCAATGAGAAAGAACACAAAAACCCTCGGAAAAAAATTCCACGAGAAAAGCTCAACTTGGAACGGCAGTTCTGGATCATTGAGAGCTTTTCCGATATATATCTTCCCGCACTTGACGGCGTTCCAGTTCACTTTTCCGCTTTACAGCGGGCCAATTTCAAGCTCCGCATGCTTGGCATAAACTAGTGGCTCTTACAGACGTGTGTATGTGTGTGTTTCTGTTTCTCGTTGGAAAAATCAACCAAAGATTTATCGCTATCCGATAAATCCTTTTACTCTATTCGACTCTTCGGCTTCGGTCGAAGGATTCCCGCTAGCATCCTCCCGTTGCTAGATGAAAAACCAAACGAACGGGGTGAGAATTGCAGACCACCCACTGGGGTGGAAGGGGTAGTGACTTTATTATCCTGGCTTTCGACGTGCTAATAAGCATTCTTCACGCGGCTCTTTGGAGTGCGATGGTCTTTATTTCGTTGTTTCAGTCACACAATGCGGTGCTTTTGTTGAGCAAAACCTACTCTTCTTTTTCTCTCTCCTCTTTGGCGCGACGATAAATGAAGGATAATCAAAAATCCCTACATCTCTTCTCTCGAAAAAGAGCAAAAGGAAAATAGAAGCAGCAGCCGTTGGGATACAACCGAGCCGACCGCTTTTCGGTATTGAGATCGATGAAAATCTAGTACTGGAAACGATAGAAAGTGGCACTTTGAAAGCGAGCTTAAAACCTACTCCAGCTTTCCCCCCTGTTCCCTGTCCCCTCTCAGTTGGGGGATCCTGTTTTTTTTTTCTAGGAAAGTTCCGCGAACCAAGAGTAGGAGTGAATCCGGAAAGTTCGAAAAAAAATACCATGAAACAAACTGGAACCGTTTACCATGCGGGAACAGCCCAGCCGTACGTACATCGATCGTGCGCTCGTAGGAGGATTACAAATCACCCGACCAAACCAAAGAGCAGCCTTTATCCACTTTTCATTCGCTCGGGAACTGCGTTCGATTTTCTTCCCGGTTGCCGTAGGTGGTGGGCGGAAAATTCTCCCGTACTTCATCGTTCGTCCGTATGTGTGTACTCTATATGTATGCGCACATGTGTACCTTTGCGAGGCGAACGTAGAAAAAACTGGTCTCTCTACCCTCTCACTATTTCGGTTCGCGGCTCCCGGTTCGTCGTCTGCCCGGCTGTTGAAATTTTTTATTTCGTAACATTGAATAAAACCTTCGTACTTCGCGCTTTCGCTTGTCGTTCGTAGCTCGTTTGATCGACGGGCAACCGCGTATGCAAATCAGTCGCTTCCGTGAACGTTGATCCGCCTGGTGGAGCACATACAGACAACATCCCCCGAACCCGCTGGGTCTGTCGATACATAATGGTACAAAAAGAGGCTTATTTTTTCGCCTTTCTTCCACTCTCACCACACAATCCATTCGCTGTCGCTGGTCTCGGGTTTGAAAGGAAAATCTAAACAAATCCAGCCAATGTGGACGATCATGTTCCCCGTCGCGGAGCATATTCCTTCCCGGGATAAAAGGCTTCGGATGCCGTTTTGTGCTAGGGCGTCGCTTCCTCGTGAGCTGTTCAATGCAGCGTCCATTTTTGCCCTTTGCGACAATGCACACAAGGTGTACCGCAGTGTTTCGCTTATTTATCGCTTCCTTTTACTCCAAACTTTTCGCATCCAATGTCACATGTCGGCTGGCTTGGCTGGTGCACGACGCAAACCCCATCCACTGTCAACTCTGTCGAACAGGTTCCTAATCCAATTGTTGCATATTTTACGCGATAGTGGTGCAGCACCCGAGAACGCGACACTACACTAGTGGGATACGATGTGGGTTTAGTCTAGCACTGCATGGACATTTTTGCGCACAGCATAAAATGCTAATTTGTTCACCAGCGGAACCAGCATGTGGGAGTGCGATTGGTTCGGCAAAAAGAGCGTTCGATGAAACATCGTCGTCCAACGCGGTCGTTCCAGTGAGTGATATTTTCTGTACTGGGTATCCTCTCAATTGATATGTCGCGTTGGTCAAAAAACAGGACGAAGGATGCGCTCACGTCACTGCCTCGACTGAACAACCCATTGCCATTGCCCCTTTCGGCTACGGAAGACCAAACAGCCTATGCAACTGTGTTGATAGTTCATTCATATGAAATCTCTGATGCAATAAAAAACTGCATGAGCGAGGGCTATCGCAAAAAAAAATTTCCACTGAAAATACCAAAAAAAGGCTGCAACCATACCCTTTCTTTTAACGTGACAAATTCACGTTACGTTCTGTTACCAATTACTTTTGACTTACAACAGGATTAAAATCATTTTATGTCATACCCACACGTACACACTTCGGTCGTTCTCTCTTCGCACTCTGACGGTCAAAAACTATTGAAAACCAATTATAAATCTGACACTGGACGGGCGGAAAGCAAAAAAAAACCATGAACCCTCTTCGGGGATCATATTTCCAATTTGTCAGAGGAAACTGAATGGAAGAATAATGAAGGTAATCGATGTTGTACTCGGAAAAGTGAGCGACCGCGGGGACTGCGGGAATAATTAAAAACGTGACGTGAAAAGATAATATAAAGGAGCGGCTCCGGCACCCGAAATATGGCGGTGACGGTGACAAAAAACGAGCAGGAAGGGTCACTCTATCGCGCGAGGAGAGAGAAAAAAAGACTGACGTTTAATTAAAAAATGGCGCTAAACCCAGTACAGGACAGCGTCGGATGGTTAGGATGGTTGGCCATTGGAGAGTTGTTAGCGCCGATGGTGACATAATAATGGTAGTTTCGGTCTGAAGTTTCCCCCCCTTTTTCCGTGGCTTCTTCGTGGTTGCGGCGAACCCGGAAGCGAAGCATGGAAAAATGCTAAAAGAGAGAGAGATAAAAGACTTGCCATGCGCGCTACTAGCGTCGAGATATGACACTCTCATTTCGTTTTGGTTCCGCTTTTGCGGCACTTTCTACTACCTGGTCCATCTTCAACACGAATCTCCATACGGAACATCATCGATGACCCGTTTTAAAGTTCCGTCACATGCACGAAATGATACACTCTGGTGCAAAAGTTGAAGCGTTGATAATTTTCAATTTAATATGTTAATGAGCAGTAGAACTTTTTTTATTGTTCAGAACGGTAGTGCGATGAGAAATTGTTAAATGATAAACGAAAGCAAAAAAGGAAATGGCAGGGAGCTAATTTTTATCAAATCAGATGTCGCCGTTAAAAAAATTAGGTAATAGGATTTGTCATCATACAATTTTAAACCATGCACATTGCTTGTCGTTGACTATTGTCTAAGTAATGATCCATATTTTATGCTACGTTGAATGTACGGCAATGTTGTATGGTAATGTGCCATGTATTCATGTTGCTGGGCGTTACCACACACTTAAAGCGTGAGAGGCACACTAGTGAATGTATCATAATGAACGTTTCTATTGTATAAAACTCGATTGAAGAAAAAAAACAGAAAGACTGTGGCATAAAGCAATTTTCGCACACACACATACACGCAAACACGCTCGTAAACGACGTCAAATTGCACTTAATCAATAACAACTGCACCATTGCACCCGTGCATCGAACCTGCTCGAGCGGTGGTTTAATAAATATCATAATTAATTTTCATCCCACGCGGGCTGTGATTTTCGCCCATTCCGAAACCGTGTAGGGAAGAACGGAAAACTGCACAAACCAATTTTCCGGGCACCGGCAAGCGCATTAACGCGTCGCGTACATTGCACAATGAAAATCAAACCAATTACAATCGAAACAAACCACTGCTCGCCGTCTGACCGATACCACCACACTTGTGCCACTCTCCTCGATGTAATTATTCCGCCTGTTGATTGTTCATTGGCAATTCGTGGTTTCCCCCATTCCCATTAGGATTCTTTCTTTTTTTTGCGGACCGCTCTGACAAAATATTACCATTTGGGGACTGTTGTTTTATTTTTTTTGCTTGAAAACGGTTTTGTGGCTGCACAGCAAGCTTCTCATGCACATTCAAGCGCAACGACAAGGTGCGATAGCATCCTCATTTATGAGAAAACATTAATTGTCAGGGAAATGGTGTTCTGTTGTATCAGTTTGACGAATTTTCCTACACTTCGTGGTCACGGGACGTTCTGGCGGAACAAGTACGATGACCATCACAAAGACTTAACAAGCATCATTACGGCAGCGTATAATTTAATGCCCTGGAGGAGATGGGCAGAAAACAACAAGTACGCCATTTTCTCCTAAAATGATAATTTCCTCTTCTTTTCCCACTTTAAAGCATAAATGTTGTTAAAGGATAAAGCTCCTACGCTCCGAACAATGAATCTATGCGAAGTGCAAGCTCGTGCTGCATACGATACGCTGTTTGGGGCGAGAGAACGAAAACGAGTACAGTTACAGTGTTTCATTACCAAGCAAGTATCATTGTGCTTTTACTGTCTACTTTTTTTTTTATTTCCAATTTATTCCATTTTCCTCATTTTCATAATCTTCTCACTATACCCTCCATCGTTCTTTTCTCTCTTCACTTTCGCTCTGTCTATCTATCTTTCTCTCTCTCTCTCTTTCTCTCTGGTCTACTTGAATGCATTTAATTGTTATATATATTTTTTTCTTTCCCCCTCTCCCGGAACTTACTCAATCTCAAAAACCGCAAAAATACACGCAAAACACACCGTCGCCAAAATGAAACAAAAACCACACACACCAAATGGTATGCAAATAAAAAAAAATCAATCTTTCAACCACACCACCCAACACTGAACAATCGAACAAAACAAAACCAAACAAAAAATGTGCATCCCCCGCGCGCGCCCGCCCGTGTGTGTTATGCTGTTAAACTGTAGGTCAATAATGCAACCGCACGAGTTCAAAGTAAAAAAGCTCCTGCTGTATCAAGCGGTAAGTTGTTTAACCTAACATATATTTTCCCCCTTCCTTCTTCCACCTGTATTTCCACCCGATTTTTCTAGATTAATCGATAGTATTTAGTAGATAGATCAAACAGTTTTGCAATTTAGTAACTGACCGGTTACAGCAGTAACCTTTTCCATCATTAGTGTTGTTTTGAGTATTTTCTTGTCACTCGTACCGTGCCATCACGAGCTCTTTCTTCGTAAAACAAAAATCGCATCTTTGTTTTCTTACCCTATTCCCCCTCTATTGCTATCACTGTCTTCTTATCCATTTCTTTCTCCTTCATTCCTTCTCTTCCGCATGTGTCTAACATTTACTGTTGTTTTCACTATCGTTAGCTGAGTTTTTCTTCATTGCTTTAGTTTGGTGCGGATTCGATCAGTTGAAAAGAATGTTTTAGTTCTATTTCTTGTTAAACGGTCCTCAGCTTTTCAACGCTGGAAATATAGCCAGTCAGTGCCGAGCTCCTTGAACCGTTTCGTATTCCCATTGCTATCTTCAACATTTTCTTTCGCCCCGTGTAAATTGTCGGACTTCTGACGATACATAATACAATGCGATACGATGCAAAGTTCAGGAACCTCCAGTCTAAATGAAAAAAAAATGTGCCTGTTTTCTCCTTTACTTACTGGTTTGGTTGATGCTTGTTTATTGAAATTAAACATTTTCATTGGTGAAGTTTTGCGAGGAATTTGATTACATACTAATGGTTCATTGTCTAGTTTTATGTTTTGTATTCTGTTTACTTCAATATCAATTATTTCTCTCAAATTATCCAACATGAAACCAAACTTCATTCTTCAACTCGTCCTCATTTTTCCCTCCTGTTTAATAGTACTTCAATTCTTCTATCCTAACTTTCGAACGTTTCACGACTTTCTTAGCTCGACTATTTTTCCCCCATTTCATTTGTGTTGGCATATACTCCGAAGTGATCATTGGAACAAAAAAAAGATATATTTGTTTTCTCACACGCCTAAAATTAATATAAACCTAAAATATAATTTTGTTATTTAAACTACAATGTAAAAGAGACTCTAAGTGTGCTTGGTACTGTTTACTCACAACACTTTTTCTCTTTCTTTTTCTCTTTTTCTTCTCTCTTTCTTCGGCGTTTACGGTTTTTTCATCAAACTAATCGGCCCCTGTTTTATCAACTGCTCGTGTCAAACCAAACAAAACCCCAATTAATGCATTTATTCCTTCAAATATGCTATCGGAATACCAATTTATTGAATTCGTTCTTTTCGTACAATATTGATATTCAATATTAACACTTCTTGACATTACTGATGTTTCAATGCAAATTGGTTAATGCATAACAACGATATCACGATGCAACTGAAATCATGCACCAAATTGGCTGTCTTTGACTGTACGAATGCATTGATGTGGCCGCAATGCTATGAGCATATCAAAATCTCGTTGATATAATTCAACAACCCTCTGCTTCATTTGCCCATTCAATCAATATGGTTTGATACGAAATTATATTTACAAATATATAACCCGCTCGAACAAAAAAATAACGCCAATTTACATGAAACAAACCAAACGAAAACTGCGACAACTTCTCGCCTGCACAACATGAACCTACTTTCTCCGTATGTGTCTGTGTGTATGTTTGTGTTGGTGCGTGCAGTGTTTCTGACGAAACAAGGCGCCATCTCGGCCCCATCACTGGGTGAGCAAAACTTCCGATAAATAGACTCACACGTATTTGTATACATAACTTGAACCCCATCACCATGTCCCCGAAAGTCATCCATATAGTTTTTATATATGTTATGTATCGTAAAATGTCCCAACGGAATTCGCACTCGCCAAATGATTAGCTTTGCACGTTCCTCACGAAAAACAAACCCCTTCCTTTTTTTCTGTTCATTGTCCTCATTTTCCACTTTCACACCTCATGTACTTGCCATAATTTGTGTGTTTTCCCCGGATGGTTGGATAGAGCGGGTAGGATGGAGTGGAGAAGGAGGAGTAATGTTGTCATGTCCCATAACGTTAGCGGTGGGTGTTCAACATTGATCGCTTTACTGCATGAATGTAATTCTGGGCAATGCATCAGTGAACATGTAGACAACTAAGTATAAATTGTGCCTTAGTAAAACGACCAAGTAGTCCTAAATATGTCCTGATCATGATGTTGTAAGAAGAATAAATCTAGCTTGCAATCTTTTCCAACGAAACTTTTGTTATATGAATGACGAGAATCATAAATCCTGTGGACGTGTTAAACTCGTAGTTCTAACGTACAGAAATGTAAAATCTCCAACGTGAGTGGAGTGTACGAGTTTCCTATAATATTGAGGAGAGATTAGCTCTTTCTGGTACTCCGTGGTGTACCGAACACTCATTGGATAACGTGTAATGCACCGATGTAGAGCCGTCAATTGAATTTTACTATATTTTCTTTGCTTTTGCATCCGTTAGCAGTCTTCTTTAGTAGTTAGTACTAAATAGATTTTTAAACTATGTGGAATTATTCGTCCTTTTATGTCATTATTATTCTACACTATTTGAATGATTATATTAGGCTCTGGCATTCGACTATAGTCACTTCTTTGTCACGTCCTCTGTGCTGAATAATGAGCTATAAAATCGAAGAATCTAGCAAATAATTATGTTCTTTAGGTTCTCTCTAACAAATACATTCACCGTTATAATGTTTAAGCTAGTTGCACCAATTTTAGTATGTTGTTTTCTCTTCTTTGAAGTTTTCCGCACTTTAAGATGTTTTCATAACTTCATCAATCGAAGCACAAGCATTATTGCCATAGAAAATGTTATTAAATGAGCACATCCTTCCAACCCTGCTTGTGGCAGGTGACTTTCATTGGATAATTATAAGGATGCTCCTATTATCTCCATCTGTTAAGGAAAGCGAAAACAGACAAGGCGACACGTGCCACTCAACGATTGTAATTTGAATTAATTCGAACGCTCTCGGGCGATTGGTTCGAGGATCTAGCGAGAATTTGCCTCCCCCAGCACCGGCCGCCTGTGGAGATTTGACTTCAGTTAGCTATTAAAAGGTACCGTCATCGAATGGCTGAAGCTTCGGTTTTTTTTTCCTGGCAATATCTGATGGCACCACTCTGCGTAAGGCACTCGTAGTGTCTGCTTCTTGTGGAGGACGAGGCGGACCTGTCTTCCAATTTAGTGCGGGACCGTGTTGGAGCTATGTTTTTCGTACCCATCGTGGCCACCACCGCCAGTCGGGCCCAAACCGTTCGCGGGTTCCAACGGTGCCGTAACGGCAAACCTGGAATGACTTACACAGCAGGAGCAGCAGTTGGCTTTAATGAATTGATCGCTATCAATCACATTACGCTCCGGCGTACCGGGTTGCGCGTTTTGTTCGGAAACTCACTTTCCAGCACTTCTCACTTGTGAACACGCGCCAGCTTTCCTCTGTCTGCCCTCCCATAGGACGTAGGCCGATGGATCCCTTTGCAACGCTGTTCCGAAGCCGCGCGTTGACGTTAGAAACTGATGGCAATTTCATGGCGGTTGACACGCGACAGCGATCATCGTTAACGATAACGCTAAACACGCGGACGACATCCATCTCGGGCTTTTCGGGGCTCCGCATTTTCCAAGCTCCGTGGGAAAAGTGCCCCGGGTGGAATGAAGGCACACTGTACGCTTCGCCGTTCCCTCCCATTCATGGAATTCTTCGGACTCGCTTTTCCTCCGTCATCGATACATTTGGCTCCTCCCATCCAACAGTGCCGAGTTCCAATCGCTGCTGTTGTACTTGCAACTCAGTAATGTTTGCTTGTGGTGCTTTAAATTCCCCACCACCCCCTCCACATAACCCGCTCCACTTGCTAGCACAAGTTTTTCCTGTTTTTGTTCATTGCTGTCAAGCGGTGGAAATGTTTTTCGTGAAATTCCTTCCGTTTCGTCGCCGTCAACCGGATGGATTTGATGTATGCCTCCTTCGGGCGCGATACACCGGGGTTTCTTTTGTCCTGCTTTAGCTATTTGTCACGGTGCCGCACCGTATCCTGCAGAGTAAAGTTTTTAAGGAAACATTTTTCACTTTGAAACTGCTGTGCTTTCTTATGCTTTTCCTCGCCTCACCCAGTAGCGCCCTCGTTTTTTGCTACGCGTGCTGTAAAGGAGTCTTGTTTTCGTTATTTGCATCATGCCTGTTATATGCCTAAGCACCCACGTTTTAAGTAGAAATGTTTGTTGATGTGCTTCAATTTGTGCTCTTGCGCTCTTTTTCCTATTTGTCTTTTCGCTCATTGAAAGATAATGTTATGTGATGTGATTATATGTTGCAACTTGGTGTTAATTTAGACGCATTCACGTTACCACGCCCACCCATAAGTCGGTCGGAGCTGTTGTAACGTAGCGTGCGCCTTTTTGTCTGCCCCAATGATTCTCCACCCATCACACGACGGTTCCGCAGTGTGGAATATTCATCATTAATCATTGCGGTTAGAAAAATGTGAAAAATTGACATAAAACGTTCGCCAGTTGCAGCACATCTCATCCATGTTTTATCCTAGCTTTTTTGAGTTTTGTGTTTCCCAGAACGTGCAGTATACCCTATGAAAAATTATATCTCCTTTCTTGCTGTAAGACTTGTGTTGAGTTGTTCTATTATAACATAATTATTTGATTTTGAATTTTGCTAGTTAGCTTGATTACGGTACTTCAATTTTGCCAGCGTTTGTAATGTTCGCAACATGTATCACGCACAAGACCATTTCGCGCCCAGCTCGAGCCATTTGTTGCGACTGCTCAGCTGCTGCCCACTGCCTATTTGATAATGTTTGCTCCATCTATTCCTCCACCCCATCCAACCGTCGGTTAGCGCCTCCGTGGCAAATGTGGCCACTGAGAGCGGAAATGTGTAACCCTTCTCATCAATCGAAACTCGCCCCAAACTACATCCACCCCATCCAGCCATCCTTTTTGAAACGCACCGTCATCAACCGCCACCACTACCACCACCACTGTATCTATGTATGATGTCTCTTTGTAATTGCGTTCATTTCGCGTAGTCGTAACCGTTTCGGATACACCGAGGGATGTGTGTGGAACTAATGAAAATTTGTTCCTTTCTTTCCCGTTTCTCTTTCTCTCTCTCTCTCTTTCTCTCTCTCTCTCTCCCTCTTTCTCTCTCGCTCTCTCTCTCTCTCTCCTTCTCTTTATGAACAAATAACCGCTGGCGAATCTTCGCCGCAACCTACGATCAACAATTAAAACATGACAAATGGTCCACCACCGCCGGCCGTTCCACAACGATGATGAAATCGGCCAACAATCCGCAAATTCACTTACTACCTACCCGCACTCTTCCATCCACGCATCCCAACAAACCAACGTTATTGATGACCGACCAACACCAACAGCTGCCGTCTGCGTTCCGTGGCCAGAAGGTAAGAAGCTTCATCGTGTGTCCCAATGCATGATTTTCACCATCCAAAATTCCTACCCAATCAAACCGAATCCTACACGATACTGCACCCATAAAACTATTTATCATGTTTGCTAGTATTCCCCTCTACCACAATCAACATTTACACTTCATACAACATTTACTTAGCATTCACAGTTAAATATGTAAGACTTTTGGTAATGGCAGGAATAATGATCAATGATGTCTCGCTTTGAAATTAAGTTAACCGTTTAGGACCCTCCGATAACTACCTCCCATCCGAAAGAAGGTTGCAACTCGAAATTATAGTATAGGTAGAACTGTAAACCCACTACTTTAGCAATGCTTGTGATCCAGTTCTGTTTAAGTATTAAAACATATTTATTCTGTATGTAATCGGTAAACTTCCTATCAATTATTCACACTTTTTCTTTTGTTTTTTTGTTGCTTCTGCCTAATTTAATAATATCTCAAACCATGCAGTACTAGTAGATTTCTTGCATGAAATTAAAAATGCACTGTTTATAATGAGCTAAAACGAAATAAGGTGAAAAATTAGGGAAGCCAAAAAATTTTTGTATTCTCACATGCTTAAGGGCTTTTCGAAGTAAACACTTGGTACGCGTTAGTGTTAAGATAAGGTTAAATGTACTGTTGTTCCCGTTCGCCGAAACAGGATACCGTTTGCCGCTCGCGACGTGGCCCTGGCTAGGGGCGGCTACGGCCGCGACCACCGTCGGTGCAACGCCGACGGCAGCACTAGCTTCCGCCACACCCAATGCAGCCGCCGCAGCCGCCGCCGCAGCAGCAGCAGCAGCAGCAGCCGCCTCCGCAAATCCGGTCGCAGCGGCTGCCGCTGCCACGCAACTACCTACCGCCACGTCCCCGATTCTGATTGCACAGGCCGCGCAACGTGCAGCCGCCGCGCAAAGAAGAAGGTCGGTATACATGCGCCGTTCGACGGGTACGCGCCAGACTTCCTGTTCCGTTCGTCTGACCACTCGAGAGTTTTGTTCCCACATTCCACACTCTTGTTTCTGCAAGCGTTGTGTCGATTTTATGCGCCGGTTCACTCTTTACAACACGCATAACGCCAGCTGCTGTGCTAGACGCGTTTGGTCGTAATTTAGCAGAGCAGCTAAAGACAAAATATGCTTTTTGATGAAACGCAAGCTTAGTGACGACTGGGAAAACTTACAGTTGCTCGTTTTCAACCGACTCTTAAATCACCTGATCATGTCATTGCGCTTGCCCGAGCGAGGGTAAACTTATCATCTGTTTGTGCCTTTTTCTTCGGCACTGCCGATTGTGAAGAGCATGTTCAAGCACACCAGCAGCAAAGAAGAAATCTGGAGAAAATTGATACTCGATTCCTCTAGGAACCTCTAGATAGCAAATCTTTGCGAATTACGGCAGCAATTGTTACCAACTTTAATGAGCCACCAGGCGCCTCCATCAACCGGTTCGTCTCACAGGCGCCATCACCGATTTATCGTAGAACGGTGCCAAAAGCGCAGACGGGCGCTAATTTTTATTTCCAAATCGGTGGCATAATTATTTCCCCCTCGATAAGCAAAACATCAAACAAGCATAAAACGTGGAAGCAGCCGCTTTATTGGCTCCGCGGGCGCTTTTGCTAAACCGGCAGCCACTGGAAGGAGCCCTTATACGCAGTTTGGGGGGGGAAAGGGCCCGAAGTGCACTTAAATTACTTTGTCCAATTTCATTAAAACGGATTCTCACCGGTACCGAAGTGGCTAATTCGCAATGAAACTTGTCAAATTTCCAGCGTGCCTTGCGTGTTGAGTGTTGACGGCTGGATGTGTTGGTGAATTTTTAATAACATTTCTAATAAGTCGCACAATCTTTAAATTACTTACGCTTCACCGACCTTCCTCGGCTCGTTTGCGTCACCGGGGAGGGGTTTGCGCACATCGAGATTGTACCAGATTCAGCGGAGGGAAAGCTGAAACATTTTAGGGAAGGATGCGCCCTCGAAATGATAAACTTTTTGCCGTCGGCCAGGACAGTCACCGGGGAAATCCGGGCCGTAAACAAACGCCAAACAGATTAGCCATAACTTTTCGGACAGGAAAAGTAAATCCTCGCCATCGCCGGAGGGGGGAAAAGCGAGTTTATAGGGGAAGGAGGATGCGCCGGCGACTGTCTGCGTTCGTACAAAAGAGGATTTGGAAAATGAAAGACGAGCTTGAGCAGGGTTTTGCTTTTCTCCGGTATCTTTCTAAAAGCCTTCATTTTTCGTGTGCTTAGCGTAAAGAAAAGCAGATCCGCTTCGGAAGAGACTTGTTTTTTCACTAAGGTAACAACAGTTCACATCAGCTTGCTAAGCTTGTAAAGCAGGCAAGGGAACCATCATTAGCGTCAGTGAAAATCCATACCCATATCGTAGGACATCGTTGCCTTATCCGTCTTGTTTGTCTGTTCACTTTGTCCGCTTTCCGGAAACGTGGAGGTTAAAAGTTATCCAATTTTTCCCTCTCACGGCCACATTTTTCCTGACTTATCATCTGGGTGAAGGGAATTTGACCGCGTGGCGCTCGAATGTTAAACCTAAGAACAAACTAAACGTCTGCTGCAGGATCAGAGGGATTACTCCAACATCCGCCCGCATCCAGGATGACGGGAGTACAATAATGGTATTAACGTAAACACACGCGCAAAACAGGAGCACGGAGCCGCGGCCGAATACCGACAGAAGCGACAACAATAGCACCGATTGGACGAAATAGCCGGAAGAAGTCAACGGAACCACCGTCATCATCGTCTTCTTTCCTCTACTCCTAGCTGTCGCAACCCAAAGGCTACACTGCGCAGTTTAGCCACGTCGCAAATAGGCATTAATCTAAGCATGATAACATTATGTGGTAGTTTTATGTTTAATCCACCTCAGCATTATCCTTTGCTCTGACGAGTTCCTCCATTGCAATCATACGTTTTCCAGCCATTGCGAATTGTTAAAAAATATTTAAGTTTAAGTCTTCATCATTGTTGAAATTCAAGACTAAGTCTTCTTTTATTGAAAAGGATCGGTGAAATGAATCAAACTTGCTGTTGGTTAAAAACTAACTCCAATTCCTACAACCAAAAAGTTAAAAATGCCAGTATAATTGCAATGATCAAAACATGAGGTTACACAATAAAATTGTTTAACTATAACTCTAACAAAGTACCTCAGTTGATTCACGGTGCACAATCATCCACATACATTTTAAACACCACACGCGCATTAACACCTGCCTTTTAACCTGAAAATCAAAATTGATTTCCAACCCAT
>JAOEFI010000006.1:17089665-17114203 GCA_034621735.1 Anopheles plumbeus
CTTTCTGAAAAGTGATGGCCCGAAATGGAAAATGGGACGAGCTCGTGCCCCCCTCGGGAGATAACATTAACGTTTCATCTATTGGATCCCCATTCAACAGCGCCTCTGCTTCGGTTTTCCTTTTTTTCCTTTTTTAAAACTCATAAAAATACACTAGACGCGATAACGATCATTAGGCACTCAATCTTGCTTGTGTTGTGTAGAGAAAAAAACACAGATTTAAAAGGTTAGCGCTGGTGATTATATTCTCAGTATATCACAAACCCCGCCGTCCTCGGTGGATATTGCTTTCTATTTAGACATAACAGCTTGCGCTCGTCGGTAAACTTTCAGCATAAATTGTTGAACTCCACCTCGCGGTTTTATTGCCTTTTTTGCTCCCATTCAACTCGAGAGAGACAGTGTTCCGGGCTGATCATTATCTCCTTTATTATCACATCGCGATTGGAAATTGGCAAAGATCGTCGTAATTTTGTCGTAGTCGGAAAAGCGTGGCCCCCTCTTTTTTGGCGCTGTCAAATCACGGCGCGAGTGAGTTTTCGCCCGCTGTCAGTGACGGCGCAACGGCGAAGCATAATTTCCACCCGAGAGCCAATCGAGGGAAAGGAAATATGATCTCGTAAAAATTGATTCCATCCATTCCGTGTCGTCGTTTTCAATATTCTACACAAACAACCGAAGTCGTTCTGCAAATGGCGATGGTGGAGCGTCTCGATGTCTGTTGAACTCGTCGTCGAACGTACGAACGCAGTGAAACTGTATGTATTTTCTGTATCTCTCCTCTTTTTTTGGCAATAAAATGGGAAAGTGTGTTCGTCCGCCCTCGTGGTCCCGTTGTCTCGTTGGGAAATCGTTCTCTGCGGTGTACCGGATGGATTTGAAGCACGGTTAGGGATAAAAATTACTCACATTTCGAACTGATTCGTTCGTGTCCAGGGGCGCAGCCATTTCCACGGAGGTGGAAGGTGTGCGCCAGTGTTGGTATTCATCCAATCATTCCGTCCATCCATCCATCGATTCGTCCGACCGGTCGTTGGCAATGATGGCGACTAGGTAATATCGATAACGCCGATTGAGCCTTCAAGCTGACGTGGAAAACATGCTCCTAAGTATGATGGTTTTTCTGTCGTTCTGAGAACCTCTCCAAAATCATCGACAATGATACTTAGTATGGATCCTATTGAAAGGGGAGGAAGTACTTCTTCCATCAGGAGGAAAAGCCAACAACATTTGGGAAAGAACCTCCAAAGTGATAACGGTCCGCACTGCCGGGGAAATAATGCTGCCCATCGTCGCTTTCCATTGCCTTTTTTTTAAGTTTTACTTCTCCTCATTTCTGATCGCTTCATGATTTAGAGGGTGCGATAAGATGACGCAAGATGACGCGCACGGAAAATTGAATTGATTGGAAGTGGTGTGAGTGGGTCGTTTGCCGACCGATCACAAGAAGACAATCACAGATCGTCTTGAAAGGAAACCTCCATCGGATCTAGCGTAAGTGGACAATTATATCTATTGTCTGCCGTTTCGATTGGAATTGTATTTGCTGACATTTGTTTTTTCAACGCTGGGAGCAATACTTTACCCAAAGATGTTTAACTTTTAGCTCACAAAATCTCACATGTTGTACAACTATACATGTTGATAAGAAGACTACTTTATCGCGTTTTCTATTCTACAATTCACAAACTTGTTTAGCATTCGTATAAAAACACACCCGTAACCAAATTTAAATCTCCAGAGTTATGGGTCAATTCCTGTACATAAGCCGGATTTGGAGCGTTTCAGCACATTTGCCAAGCATGATGCCTGAAAAACGATGAGCATGTAGACAAACAAGCACCACAGAACACAACGGTAGACCACAGTCCGAGCCCGAAGCCAGACCAAGGTCCAAACATTGTCCGTGTTTTCGCGTGGGGTGGGATCGGAAATTCAATTAATATTTCATCTCTCTCTCTGCAATCGTGTTATTCGTGGTCGGTTTTGATGAAAAGAATTCCTTCCCCCACCCCACCGTAGTGGGCTCTTCTCCGCGGGAGAACAACCCGTCCGCCCGATTCCAATTGAAAACCTCTGAATCCCGATAGCAAAATAAACATCGCTCGGACGCGGTGGTCGTTCGGCCGTTTTCTCTAACTACTAATAAATTATGTGATCGCCCTCCTTTGCTGCGGGTTGAAGTGGGAGACTGGCACCGGAAAATCCCACTGGCTCACACATTCCCATCACACGCGTTCACACACACACACAGCAAGCAGAAAGTAAACGAGTGATTCCCTACGGCGCTTCGCGCTGAATGGTCGATGTCTTTCCGCAGGAAAATCTCTCAAACAACAAACGATCAATAAATCATTTTCACACTCGCCGCCGCCTCCCACCCTGACTGCCGAGGTAGCCTCGGGCTTTGCTGCAAATTCCAAAACAATTTCGTTCCACAAACACAGGGGAGGAGAGGGCTTGTGTGTGTGTGTGTGTATGAGTGGGAAAATTGTTCCAACTCCAGGCCAAACATAGATACCAGAGCAAGCAACAGCAGCAAACATCGAAGCATTTCTCTCGAGTGGTCACAAACAGGGAAAATCAAATATTCTTCCAATTCCACGTCCGGCGGTCCGTTTTCCACTTTTCTTCTCTGCCTATCCCACTGGCAATTTCTATCCAACCTCAGTGGTGGATGAACTCAGCGCGCTGGTCTCCTGTGGTGTCATCCCAGCGCTGAAGCTTGGCCTTGCGTCACTCCAATTGGGCATGTGTTGACCCTTGACCCCGAGGAGAAAAGTGATGAAAGCCCCGTGGGAGAGGGTAGGCCTGGGCTGGACTGAGGTGACCGTGGATGGAAGATGCTGATCGGGAAACCGGGCGCGCCTCTCTACTGAATAATCAATCAACCTCAACTAACGGAAGCCTGTTTTTCTTTCTCCCCCTCCTGCTCCTCCTTCTCCATCGCAAACTGACGGAAAACATCACTCATCGGATCGACTACCACTACTATCCGTGCGGAACGACTGGATGAACCGATGGAACTCATCGGCTGTGTGCGTGCAGCGTTTACTTCGATCCGTACCATCTAGCAGCGGCGGCGGCAGCTGACCCGAACTATCGCCTACAGGTGAGTGAACTGGGGCACCAAACGCCCACGGGGAGGAGTAAATATATTTCCCAGCCCGATCGACCATGCATGTAGTAGCAGGCATGCAGCTTGCAGCGTGGACAAACCGAAATGCTGCATCTGTGATTGTCAGATGGACGGAGGACGGCAAACCTTGCCGGCGGGAATGATAGGAAAAAGATAAACGGTCTAATTGATGGAACGACCGAGTGCTCCGTTTACCTTCCTTCGCGGTGTAACGAGACGCCATTTACCCGGTGCCCAATTTTTCACCCACCCAGATGGTGAACCACCCACCACTGAAGAGATGGTCAAACTGCACACACGTCGAAAGCTATTTATCATCGGTCTATGAATCGAAACAAAAAAGTCATATGAATGTGGAAGGACATGACATGCCATACATGTTCCCCGCTGACCCCGCTATCCAATTTAATTACGTCCAATACTTCTGACAGGGAGAAACGGTTTTGCAATCAGTTACAGGTGTTCTGTTTTGGGTATATTTTTGCTCCTGTTTTTTTTTTCTATATCCTCCGACCCGTGCTATCGTTATGCGCTTATTGGAATATTGATGAGAAAACTATTCGATTTGAAGTATAAACCAATCACGGCCAGCTTGCCATACCGTCGTGATCACTCTTCCGTCCTTCGTCATTCGTCGCCCGGCCCGAAAGTCAGGCGTTACGTCGATAGTTTTATTATCCAGGTGTCTCCACAGCTCGACACCACCGCCGGAAAGTGATATAGTTTCAGGGAAGGTTTTTATTTGCTTCCTTTTTTCCCATCTCCGCTCTTCCTCTACAACTACAACCGCAGGGTGCACACGGGTAGCAGTAACATCAATCATTTTTCGATTTGTCCCCCACTTTCCTGCTGCTGTGGGAGCGCTTCCCAAATGCTGATCGAGTGGGTGAGGAGAAAAAAACAAGTTCGATGTTCATGTCGAGTGAAAAATTGTGACGGAATACTGCCACCATACCAGCCCAGCCAACCCTGTACATGCTGCTGTACATTTTTACTGCCACGTGCATGGCGCAGGGCATTTCCAGCAGAGTGACACCCATCACGTACGGGTAGGACACTTGTTTTACCACAGCTAGCGATTTTCGCGTGAAAACACTCTGTAACAAGAGGCGAACGTGCGGTAGATTGGGGCCGGCGGTGACAGCGGAGCAACACCTACTTGCACCGATTGCGGCGTTATTTATTTGATTTTTCAGGCGATGGAAACATAAGAGCGTCCTGATGTGAGCAACCCTGTGTTGAATGGCATTTTTTTTTTAACCATGTGATTTTCCTCCTCTCTTCCTGGTTCGTTCCAATATTCGCTATCAAAAGGATGCTATTTTTCATTGCATCGCGTCGTCACTCACTGACAAGTTTGACGTTTTTACCGTGCAGCAATTGAAGTTTTGTTCATTCCCCGGTTTTTGTTTCCGCCATCAAAGAGTTGATTTGTTGCTACGCTACTCATCGACTCATCCCGGCCGTTTCTCGCCTGCTGCCGTGGAACCGAGGAGCCGCACACACTGTAATCAATCCAAATCCAATCCGTGGGGGGAATCACACGTGCGATAGCAACGTGCGGTGGTTTGCGGGCGGGTCGTGCCGTGAAACGTGAAGCGAGCAATCCGGGACGGTTTTATAGACACGTTTTTTTTACAAATCACTGGGCGCCTCCATCCATGGATCGTCACATTGCTTGGCATTCAAAATTGTGCTAATGGAAGCGGTTTTCGGGTTTATATTTTTGTACCTCCCAATGCACCTCCCCCACACATATACCTACAGAATCACACAGACATACACAAACACATCGATGCGACAGGAGAAATAAATGCCACCTGTCAGTGATATAAATATTTTTTCCACTTTGCTCACTTTTAGTACCGTTTCACGATTTTATGATTCACTTTTGCCAACAACCCCGGTGTTCATCGGAAGCAATTAGATTATGACTTCTTTTTGCTGTAATTAACTGCTTTCACACCTTTCCATAATAAAATACCAAACCAAAGTTTGCACACTGAATGAAGCAGTGCAGCTGGGAAAAGTATGGCTGTGAAGCAAACATTACTCCGAGGAGATGTTAAATTGACAAAATATTTTTCCAGCCGATGCTAAACGGCTGATAAAAGCAGGATGATGAATCGTTTTGCGCCGATGAAATACTGCGCCGAACGTCAGGAAGAAGGAAAGAAGAAAATATGTTTTTCTCGTGATCGATTGATCCACTTTTTGCTATTTGATGAGTTTAATTTAATTAAAGGTTTAAATCATTGAATAAACCATCAACGGATAACGCACTTTAAGTTTGGGCGAATGTTGGAAATGTTTCCTTCGTCTGTATCCACCGTCGTTGGTTTTTCGTTATCGGAGATTATTAAGGCTCAGTCTTGCCCAACAACACGCACCTGTTTGACACCACGACGCTTATTAGAGGACATTTCTAATGACATCATAATTCAGCTTCGATTGTTTGCGCCATCCCCATCATGCGAAAGATCTTTCCACCGGTGAAGTCCACCCGACTGGTGCGGGTCAACGATCAAACAGATCGATTCGACTCGCTTCCACCTACTACCGGAATGTCCCACCTCTGGTGAGCAGGATAAAAATAATCCCAATAAAGCCAATACTCCCCCCTCCGGGTCGACCACACACGCGCTTTCCGGAGAAATGGCAAAATCCATTTCATCTTCCATTAGCTTCACCCCTAATTCGATTCCGGATTCCAATTCCAATCGAATCTCCTCTTCTGTCCCTCCATTCTCCATCGCGCGCTCTCAGGAAAGTTCTCGGGGAAATTCGATCAGTTTGCGACTGATAACGCACCCAACACCGCATGTTGCGGATGCTGCCACCAGCAACTATGCTTTGCGCGACATTCGTCGAAGGAAGAAACGCCACGTGAAGTATGACGTGAAAACAGCCAAACAACACCGGGACGCACGGGAGTTTCGAGCCCGAGTGACCGGGGTGTGTGTTTGTGTGTGTGTGAATTCATGTTCGGCTGCACTGGGTGGAGTGCTTCAAACGATCTCGTGGAAAGCCCCAGGATAAACGGCACAATATCACAAATGGGCACACAATAAACTCCGACCCGCACAATCTCTGTATTTGCCTCTCTTCCCGTTCCCGACCCGCACTCGCTCAGGACTTCTGGCGGTCGTTCAATGATCTTTCGCTATCCGGAATCTCTCCACCCGGCCAACACAACATCTCCTTGATGGTGGGCACTTGGCTGGAAATGGGAAAATGGAACAATCAGGTGGTCCCGAAATGGGAACTGCAATCAAATTTGGAATCAATTTCAATTCCAAAACCACACTAACCTGCCAAAAGCTTCCCTATCGTTTTCTATCCATTCAATACCGGCCGCCTCCCACCCTCCATCTCCCTCCCTGCGGTTCAATCCATGTTCCTAGTCCATTTGCAAGCGGGCAGCCTACCGATGCCTAGATTGGTTGCAGCCGGGATATAATACTGCCTCTTTGTCCTAAAACACCCCAGTTCCTAGCACAAAGCGAGAGAATGCACGCTTCAGGTAGCATAGGTGGAGCATGGGGCTTCTAGGTAGGTGTGTGTGAGAGAGAGGAAGGCTGAAGCTTGGAACAGATTTGTAGACAATGTGAAATAGTTCGTCGAAACACGTCACGCAGTCGAGTCCAGTGGTTTTAGTGGGCCTTGCTGTTCCGTTGTCCCTGTTCCCTTGTTGCTCCACATCGGCGGGAAAATACGCTCCGCTTTCCATACGCCAGTGTTCACTGCTGTTTGTGGTGGAGTTTTCTGAGCTGATCTCCCCAGCCGATGTGTCACAGGCGGCTTCGGAGAATGCATCGCAAACTCGATCCCGGACAGATGCAACAGGACGGAGTGATGTTATCTCGTCGCTGCAAGTAATTTCAAACGGTGCCAGGACGGCGGGACCGGAACGCCCGCGCAATCCTGCTTTAAGCTCGCCCTCATTTCGATCCGGGCCGCTGATCCCCACAGCGGGCGACAGGACAATGAAAACACATTTATCCACTTCCCCATTTCGTGTGTCGGCTCCTTGTACGGTGGTGTACGATATTTCTCCGCGAGCATTAGCTCGCATGTTGTGCCTTTGCCGGACCACCGTCGGCCATCGCATCATGCCACTGAGCGGTGTTTGATAGAAAGGATACACGACAGGACTTTAATTTGGAGGCCAGTTTTACACACCCGGCCAATGTGTGTCGTTCGCTTCTAGCGAAATCTCGAAACAGTTTCGAGGAAAGGAAAGATACAACGCTGTGGCAAATACTGGCAGCTAAAATGGCTATGGAATGCCATCCCTTCTTCTTCCCTCTCGATCCCTGGGAACGCTTCAAAGTGTTTAGGAAGCCTGTTTCGAGTGCCAGCTCATGGACGCGTTCGCAACAACCGCTGCTCGGTGGTACGGAGAACCGAAAATCGCCGCTTCTGGCGTGAACCACAACACCAGTACCATATTGTCGGGCTGACGGTGCCATCGGTTCGGAAATGTTGATGTCGCACGGGCCCACAAACCGGAGGGAATAAGAGAACACCCTAGTTTTCCGGCACAAGTCCCGAGTGAGTGTGGTGAAAATCACGTACGCCGTGTTGCCGTCGATTAGAAGCAATTTTCCACCGAGATAATGATCGACGACGCTGGCGCCGATCCCATTATTGGTGGTCGAACGCCGATTTCCCGGGCACCACCCCTGCTCGTATTCGACGAGCGTGAAATGACGCATGAAAATATGTCAATCTGGGGAACCCGCAAGGTACAAGCCATTGATCATTGGCAGTGATCTCTGCGCTTTCCAACCGTTGGCAAGATTATTGGGTAGACCTCAATAGCTGTTAATCCCTCGCGAGCATAAAAGGCGAACTGATTCCATTTTCTGTAAAGTAAAACCGAAATTCACTAACGAGCCATGAATGAGCCACTCCTGAAAGAGTAAATTGAATCCTAGGCGTGTTTAATGGCGGAACTGCATATTCCGTGGGGTCCAGTATACTCCTACATTGAAATATATCGATTAGCTCTTTTCAATCCATCAAGAACTTCTTCTAGGTTGATCCTTTAAACTACAGTTAAGCATAGTTTAAAAGGAGAAATTGAAATTAAATTGCAAAAAATACTGTATAGTTGATTTATTCATGTGGTTGATACGTTTAAAATTTAATCACCTTCCCATATTGAACACCTGGCAAACGGTAATGTATGTATCGTTTGTAAATTTTTTCGCGATTCGCCGAAATGACCTTTTTCGAGGCCATTTAATGCGCAAGTCGGAATCATAAATATTCGAATGCCCGCCTCGACTCCCCCACCGGTGGTGATTGGTGTGATTTTCCTTCGACCGGCTTATCTATCGCTTCGGTTGGAAGTAATTGTCGGCAAAGGCCGCTGGAAGCTGCTCCCATTATAATCCTGCCCTATATAATACTTTACATCAGCTGTGCAAAAGCGACAAAAAATCTCATTTTTTAAACAGCCGGGTAAAAGAACTTTTGACCCACCGTATGTTGCATCGATCGGGATTCGCTTTTTTTTTAGGGATAATTCATTATTAGCAGTACAGTTCGGCAGCGGTTTTTTTGTTTTTCGTTTCGCCTTTGCGTAGCTTTCCTTTTTCACAAATTAACATCTGCGACAGGATCGCCTCGTCAGAACTTTATAGCTGGCTGGACAACTCGTGACCAATATAAACGCCCACTCGCCAAAAAGGTTACTCTCGGTGCCACGTGTTAACCATTCTGTTGGTTTTGTCCGCAGTTCAGCCGTATCGCCGGATACCATTTTCATCTCCTCGCGAGGGAAAACTGATTGTATGTGCGTCAGCAGAACGGCAAGAATTATCAGCCGGATGTACCACGGTACGAGCAAAAGAAATTGCGTTGAATCAAAGGAGCGGATCTGGTTCGGGGAATTTGGCAAAATGCCTCGAGGGTAGAAATAATTAACAGCATTCTATCGAAGGGCTTTTGCAGCGCTTCATCCAATATTCCATATCGTCCGACTGTCGATTCCCGAAGATAAATAAGCCTCCCTTAACCGGAAGCCAGCTGACCGGTAAACACACCTAATCGATGGGGGAATGATTTTGGGGCGATGTTTTTTCCACAGCCAAAACTGTACTGTTGGTCGCCCCTATTGCCAGCAACAGAGCCGGACACGAACAGTCCGTGCGCGTTCACTGTGCGCTCCACTAATGTTCCACTGTCTTGTCTTTTATTACATTGTGTTTCTTTTTCCGGTGTTGCCTTTTTGCCACTATTGCCACACAGGCCGCAAAACCAGTGACGGAAGTTCAAGCGCAACCTACGATTTTGAACGTAAGTATCTTTTTCAAGCATTTATTACTTGATTTAAAAACGTAGAACTAGTAGAAATGCGCTGTGTGGTTTGTTATATGAACGTTGTTAAGTAAACCTGTAGTTTTTAGTTTCAAACCTTGCCGCGATTAAAGAATTATAAGAAATGATGAATGGTTGAACAAACCAAATTGTGGCAACTTTTCTATACCTGCGGTGGGTTTTTTTTTCAGGAGATATGCTCCTTAAAAATATGATTTGTAAGATTGATCATTCGGTTTTTGCTCACCTAAAATCAGGATAGCTAATTAAAAGAACCAATCCACAACACGAAGGAAACGACATGCAAGGCCACACAAACACACAGAGGAACGGCTCATTAACTCTCTGGGAGCATTAGCCTCGAACCAATTACATCAGCTCGATACGTTTAATCGTTTTCCGATTCCCTCCGGCACCGGCAATAGGACACCCCGCTCCTGCGAAGCCCGTATCGCTTGATTTTCCTGGGAGAAACCATAAGAAAAGTTTATCAAATCGAACCAATTCAACGTCACGATCAGAAATATTAGTTTTAATGGTGCAGGAAACCCACGCGACGGTACTGGCGTGATGGTGTTTCTGATGTTTTCGATATAGGCCACGGCCAGCGTGTATCGCCGCCGGCAAAACGAGCTCTCCTAGGACCACCGTCGCCCCCCGACCTTCCATAAACTAACCCCACGAACGATCCGAATCCATATGAACTAACTCCAAATCTCGCAAACGGACCGGGAACCGTAACGAGAGGACGGCGTGTTCGATTTTGTGCGCCGGGGTAATTTTCATTTCACAAGTCGCACGTTGCTGGCATTCGAATGAAGCCACGGACAGAGAACGGGACGCCTGCGGAGAGAGGGGGGAGACGTTTAATGAATTAATAAATTAGCATTATTTATTGCCGTTCGATTCGCGCAAGGCCAGCCAACGTATGCGCCCTTCGGCGCCCTAATTAAGCTGGCCAGATGAAGCAATAATTTTTCCCGGCTAAACTCGTACGCTCTCTCTCTCTCTCTCTCTTTACCTTTCGGGCCGCCGTTCGCTCTTCTCTCCTTCCAGATCTCGTGAAAATGCCGACTAAATTATCCATCCGTTCCCAGTGGCCGCCGCCTCCGTCACCGCCGAGAGTGCGCCGTAATCTTTACGGCGAAACAGAAAAAAAAAACTTTTCGGCATTAATCTAACGGAACATCCGGAACCACGTACGGCAAACATAATATCCCTTTTCGGTACGCCGGTGCTTTCGGGTGCGTTTTGGTACACCCATCAACTGGGGTCGCTTGGGCGGCGGCCTATAACCGAAGAAAAATGTGCCCCGATCGTGACGATCTTACAGATCTGGAAAATGATGAAACATATCCATCTTCTTCCAAACGAGGCACACATACACAGACCTAAAGGTTGGGAGAGTAAACGGTCCAAAATAGGACGACGAGGATAAGGTGTTGTTGTATCGTGCTATGCCGCCATAAAAAGGATTCAACCAGCATTAGTTTCACTAACAACATTCATTAGTTGTCGTTGGCGCCGCCGGTGGCGTAGGAGGTTAAATTATTCTCCGCACGTCGTACACCGAGGGTTCAGGATCGTCTCTGCTCCCCGACGTTTGATGGAGCAAAGCGCGAGGAAATGGATGGACATTGCTTTGCGGATTGACACCAATCCACTCATTAGCTTTCGTGGAGTATCGTGAAAAAGGAGGGATTTTGATTATTCTCTTGGAATATCCTTATTAAAACTTTGATATATTTTAAATTCCTCTTTAACTTCTTCCCCCTCATCCGTCGCGTAAAAGTTGGAACTTTGAAGAGCCAGGAAACCTCTCCCCTTTACTCTGAAAAGTTATGTTTACCTCTTGTTATTAGATTTTGTGTTTTCATTGTTTCATCCATTTCGCCCCACTAACTTAAAAATATTATCAAAACTTATTCATAATACAAAAAAGAACATACATAAAAGATGATAAAGCAACTACAAATGCTTCAAATTTCAACAAATTGAATCAACATTTGTTTACTACTGTTTACTCTATATTCTTCGTTTGTTGGTGTCAGGCGGGATTTCTTTTCACATCCTTGTACATCCTTTTAAGCGAGCTGTACGTTTAACTCGTGTTAATGTCGGTATTTGCCCCACAACTCAACCGTAACCTATTTTCATTACCATAATAGATAATAAAAAGCAAATTACAGCAAATTTAGCTAAACACACATACAGCGTGATCACTCACCGCACCGGTAACGCCGCCGCGATTTCCTAAGAGAGTGGCCGTGCACTGAATTTGCTTTCTGCCACCACATGGCACGACACAGTGGCATGTGTGCAAGCATGGCGTTGATGCTGATACGTAATCATAGCCATGCCCGCTATAACATCACCTACTGGCAAAACACATGCTCCACGCCCGACCGCCAAGAAGGCAGACCAACCCTGCGCGTTCGGCAAATCACCCTCTAATCGGATAACAGGTCGGAGCGGGCGAACTGAATAGAATATATTATACTACATCCACCTATAAAGGATACAGGAGGATGAGCTAACATACACTCCTGCGCACACACACACACCCACACAAACGTTTCGCAACCGAATCCGGACGCCAACGAACCGATGAGCTCTAACCAACTGTAAGAATCTTCCTCGGATGAAGTAATTTAATTTGCACACTTTACTCGGGCCCGGGCGCCTTCTTCTTCCGGCTTTTCCGAGTTACCCGATTGCGTTGTTCACTTCCGTTTCCGCTTCCAGCAGAACCGTAGCTCAAAGAGGGAGGCAAGTTGGTGCGGAGTACACGTGAAACGTGATAATCGATGACTAACTTTTCCGAGAATTCCGGCGGATAAATTTTCCCGGCGCGACGTTTCCCTTCTCAGCTTACGTTCGCAGTGGAGGTGGGGGAATGGGTAGAGCGAGTTAGGGGTTTCATTAAATGTGGGTCGAAGCCGGCGAAGAAAGTTCGATGGGATTCGACGCCAGGAGCATTCACGGCGGGCGGGTGTTCACGCTCAGTGAATTGAGTTTTGAATTTTTGATGGAACACTTTGATTATCGGAAATGATAGAATTAGAAAAGGTTTCCCCGGGGGATGGTGTGCCGCAGGTTTTGGGGAGGGGAAGTGGAGAGAAAGACCTCGGATTCTTGGGCTTAAGCTTCCTCGCGAGCAGTGGGTTTTTGCGATTGATTACATCTGAAAGGTTGATATTCGTCCCGACAACTATGAAAACCGAGTACCGTCAACGTTCTTCTTTTCATTCCCGCCCTCTCACATTTGTTTACTTCTAGGCTGCGGCACCCTTGCTGAAAACCCCACTCTCGCAAGCCCAGGCCCAGGCGTACTCCGCCGCTAACTACACGGCCGTTGCGGCGCGGGCCTACGGAGCGGCCGCGGCTGCTGCACAACAGCCCACAGTGGCTGGGTACACGACGGTCGCTGGGTGAGTGTGTTGGCCGAGCTGTCCTTGTCACACACTAGAACGTTGAACATTACCTTTTGTTCTCTCGCCCACAGATACGGAAGAGCCGAGTATGCTGACCCGTACCTGGGACATGGTATTGGACCGGTACCTGGCTATGGGGTGAGTGCTTCCCAACTCCACAGCCCACGCCACAGCGGTTCTAATCGGATTCCGTTCCTTGTTTCTTTTAGGCGACCATGTATCGAGGCGGATACAACCGCTTTGCGCCATACTAAAGAACTCCGGAAGGAACGCTTCTCGCAGCTAAACTTGTTTTCACTGCTCCACGTAGAACAAAGCAACACAAGGTCCCGAATGACCTGAATGAACATCATCCCGAATCCCTAAACCTACACACGAAGGAAAGCACAGCAGAACTCACCGGATCATCCGTCGGCAAGTAGGGAGAATTGTATCAGCAGAACATTGGCAGAACGTACCACCGGAACGTCGTGGCGTCCGCCAAAGGATATTCGAGACGAAGAAGGAGAAATGTGAAGGCAAAATACTACTTCCCGAGACCAACAACCCGTGCCGGATGACTTCTGGATGTAATTTGTTTTGTTTTTGCTTGACTCATAATTCACATGACTTCCTTCAGAGAAACAAGGATACAAGAGAATGGACATTGCGATGATGACTCTAACATAATGTTCAGTTAGGAATAGTCTCTTCTTAGAGATTTATTTGGAAGAAGAGGAAGATAATCGATTGGAGCACAAGGATTGGCCCTTTATTTGATATAGTTTTGTTAGTTATTCCGCCCGAAGGGCAAGAGCATATTGTGTATAAGGCGAAAGGAGTTCTCGTTCAGGCATGGTACAAAAGTGTACCAGCATTTCCTCCTCACAAGATATATTTTCCCATCTAACGTAAATTATTTCGTTTCTAGTTCGGCGAAAAAATTAACACCACGCACAACAACATTCGGTGACCGTGGCCGCCGAACCGTTTCTGACCTCAACATTTCCCGTGAATACCAAAAAAACCCAGTTGGTATAGATTACCTTACGCACTATCGTTCACGATTACCAGCCAAGTACGTTTGATAGTGAACGGATTACGTCATCCAATATTGTATTTAGGTTGCTTATTGTCAGAAAAGTTTTCTTCGTTATAAAGATTCGTTCGATACGCGAACAGGAAGAGAAATTTGTTAGAAAGAAAACGACCCATAACATCAATCAAGGGAGCGTTGTAGCACAAACGCACAAACGCACATGATAGCTAGAGTTGAAACAATAAGAAGAAAAGATGTGTAACGTTAAACCAAAGCACAATGGAAAGGAGAAGGAAAACAAGCACGCACGATCGTCAACCGAGCAAACACAAACGCTACAATGTCCTCCAAATCCTCTCCGTTTCAGGGAGAAACGACAACAACACTACACTCGAAACAAACATCACCAGTTTGATATACACATTATATATTGCATATATATATATACATATTACAACGATTGTATCACGTCGGTGTCTCGCTCGAGATGTCGGCAGGCTTGATTATAAATGGCCATGAGTTGATTTTTTTTTGTATAGGGATAGTTTAATGTTTCTTTTTTTCTCCTTTATAGAAATAGGTTAACGTTAGCTTTGCTAGTTTGACAAAACATGAAATCAAGTAAATTGATTCTATTATTAGCCGCTCATTCGCACAAAAGGCAGCTCTCTATGTAATGTCACAAGTAAAAGGCGCTGTGCTGCAGTCAAAATCCACTAACCTCTGGGCGCGAATTCGCGAAGGCGCCTCGGACCTTCGTGCGCTGAACGTGGAAAGTTTGACACACCAAAGAAAATGAAAACGAAACGGGAAAAGCAATCCCGAGAAGGGGACTATTACAAATCCAAGCTCAGTGTCATATATTGTTCATCGTTCGTTTGTTTAAATAAGAGTTTCCAGTGTTCTACAAATATTTCCCATTTATTGTGTCCCTTTTGCACCTGACAAAATAATACTCATAACAAAAACTAAATTCGTTTTGCTGCCAATGTCTAGATCGCAACCTGTGATCGTTAGGAAACGGCAAAAGACTTTCATTTGTAGACGTTGAAGGCTCGAGCTGACCGCAAAAATTCGTGAGACTACTAGTTTCTCACAAAGTTGTCACAAGTCCCGTGTGGTACAGTTTGCTTCTATGGTAGAGAAGCAAGACTAACATGCTCAAACGCGTATTAAGAATGAGTTCCACTACAATCATACTCAAGTCGTTATTCAGTTCGGTTAACAACATGTACACTAAGGCACGTTACGAGTATATATCGAGTTCCAGCATACTACTTTTCCAATTTTCTCGTAGTAGATCCCACGTTCGGCAGCTACGTACAACTTGTGATAAAATGAGAATACACACTTCCACCTGCTCGAAACGAGAACGAGAAAGTACACTGAATCTCGCTCATCTTCCGCAGGCACAATCTTCCGTTGTTGGTGTAGTGGCCCCGTACCGACCCGTTTAGCTAGCGTTTAGCGAGTTTTAAGTTAATGCGTTGTTGAAGTATCCTTGCGTTTGCTTTCTCTACACCTAGTTTTTCGAGCACAAAACCTGTTATCAAATGAACGGAGGAGTCGTTCTTGATTCTTCCAAAGTAGAAACGAATTCTAATTTTGATCCAAGCGTCCTGGCAAATAAAGCGTTGACGGATTCGGAGTGAAACAGACAGCACCGAGCGTAGGATAATATCCTGCCAAAAATGTGAGCAACACGCACACAGGATGTACGTTCAACGTTCGTGGCAAAAATATGGAGGGTCTTTCAGATCGATATACTTGCAAGAAATAAAAACTTAACCAAGCTCAATTCGTAAACCGATCAAGAGAGTCAGTGGATTGAGAGAAGAAACGCACCTTGAAACCGCTCAAGAAACAGAGACTTCATTTGTGAAGTTGCTATTTTTCAAACTCTCCTTTAAATATTAGATCGTATCGTTACGTAGCTGTTAGGAATACATACAAGGAGAAGATGGAAAGCAGAATCACCAGGAATCTGAATCGAGTGTACGTATGCATGAGGTGTGTGCTAATCGTGCAAATTTAATGTGTATGCTGTACGTGCGTATGTCTTGCGTGTGCATGAATGGTGAGTTAAAACTCCTTCCCACCCCATGACGAAAAAACGAAAAAGGAAATAGGAAACACAAGAAACACAAAAAATAAACAATTAGAGATCCAAAGTCATCGCGCGCGTGTCGTCTTAGAGTAGGTTCTAACTAACTGTAACCATTAACTACTACCGATGAGGGCAAAGCAAGAATTATCATAGAATTTTAGGGAACTGAACGCCGTGTCGACTCACCCGGTCGAGAAAGGTCGGCCCAACCCCAGACGCGAACGACACGGTGGCGTTTGTGGTCTGCAGACGAAAGGCAAGAGAAGGATTTAAGAGAAAATCTCGCTTAGCCCAAAATGCTGGCAGAAATCGTCAAAAGCGTCGCTTAACGTGAACGCAGCCATATTAATCATTAGTCGGCATTGCAACAACACGCACGCCTTATCGCTGTTGGTTTGCGTTGCAGTTTGTTTTCTCTTTGATTATCTCGTCTTAGTTTTACCTTAGATCTTAACAACTATTCTTTGTTTTTATATGTTGAAAGTTGATATTAACTTTCGTATTTGGATTCCACTTAATTCCTTGAATGGTGGTGTTTCTATTCGTCGCTTACGACAGCAACGATTTTTACCATTTGAAATTCGCTCATTTTTTCAACTGCTCTTACACTTCGTGTCCTTCCGATCGCGGGCTACTATAGCTTTGAACGAGCTTATTCTACGGCACTAATTTTAGGTTGCTGTTCTATTCATCCTTAAATAAGCTACTAAAAAACAACAAAATGAATAATGCAGGCTTTGCTGCCTGCTGGCGTCGGAGCAGACCGCTTCCGCCATTTGCTTCAACTGGCTGATAAACGCGCTCGTTTGTTACGCGCCACACTCTGTACATAAAGCTCCCCCTTTCCCTGTCCTGAGACGCTTCAACAATGAAATTGCATTGTCTGAAACATTGCTCTGCAATAAAAAAAACTGCCGAAGGGCAATTTTTATTGTTAATATTATGATTATTGAAGGAAAAACAAAAATCAAATGTAATAACGAACAGTCAGTGCAGCTCTTCAAACTCCCAGCTAAGCAAAAAAAGAAAACAAACCGAGAATAAAAACAGAGTTTAAGAATGTAGCTTTAAAACAATTCCAAGTTTGGCAACATGAAAAAAGAATATAGAAACAAACCCCCAGAGTAGAACAGAATCACTTCAAACTCCCACATCTATCAATATATATATATATATATATATATATATAAATATATAAACAGAGAGAATACAAATGCGAAGAACAACAAATTAACGGCTTCCCTTTTCTGGGGGAAGCGTGCACGTAGCTGCGCGAAACGCAAATCGGTCAAAAGGCGAACAAATCAAGCTCAAGTCAAACAAAATAGTACTGTAGGACCCCATTGAGTATGCACAATTGAAATCCACATTGTCTATACATTGATATGAAGATTATAACTGAGGCAAGCGATGAGAGATCATCTAATGATTGCCACCGCCGCATCCACCAAGTAACTTCCTTCCTTTCTTCCTTATCGTCCTGTTCTGTGTAGTAGTAATAGCGTAGGGAGCGTGTCGGTAAGCAAGAGTGCGTGAAACATAAGATAGATTCGATATTGATATGATAGTTCTCATCTACAACACACTATTAGCGGGGAAGGCAGAGGCAGCAGGACGAAGCGAAATGGAAATGCTCCAGTTTGCTGTCCCCACGCTGGAAGCGGCGATTCCGGCACACGTGAACGTGGAAAGCTAGTCCAACGTGCAACTCATGTGACCAGAACGGGCAGTAGATGTAGAGAAAACGTGTTGGAACGAGTGGAAACACAAAATTAAACAACAAGAAAATCTGCTAAACAGTGTTAGGAAGTACATTTTAAGAAGTAAAAAGAAAAAAAAAGAAAAGCAAGAGAGAGAGAAGGACAGAGAGAGTGATTGTGAGTAATTACAAGCTCTCGTTTTCGCCAAATTATTACTATTAATGAAAGAATATGAAACAAACAAACGGAAACACAAAAATGCGCAAAACTGCATAAAAGAAGTATATAACTTTATTCTTATTCATTGCGTGTAATTGTGAACGCCGCAAACGACGACAACAATTGCAGAACAGAGCAGTATGAAAATGATAAAAATGAAAAAAACGACTACATCACAAAAAAGGATCTTTACTACAGTTAAAAAAGAAGAACAACCCCACCACGTGTCGTGGTGCAGAGGAATGGCGAGAGTAATCCAATTTCCAAAAAGGAGACGTGCTTTGAAGTAATGAACACAAAAATCCACTCAAACAACAAACCGTTAAAACAGATTGAATCAAACATGTTTTCCATATAGCAATGGCAAATCAAACAAGCACAAATTGAAGGAGAAATAGAAAATCGAAGTGTGACAAAAATAGTAATCAATAGAACAAGCTAGGACCGCTGTGTAGCGATGATATAATGAAGGACAGAAATAAAAGCTGTAGTGACACAGAAGGGAACTGCGAGAATCTCAATTCCGGACCCTGGAGTAGAAGCGCAGAAATGTGCATCAGCCGGAATGCAGTAGAAAACGGCGAGCAACCCACTGGAAAAAACATTATACCAAAATCAGGATACGGCAAGAAGCATGACACCATGCTCACATCCAAGCAGCCATAATTCAAGCAGCGTAGATTTAATGCTCCTCCATGCAAAACCTTCCTCTCGCAGGAAGCCCATTCGATCTAAAGATATATAAGGTAGTAAAATACATACGAGCAACGCCGGAAAGTTATCCATATTTGGAATCTGTCGGTGAAAAAACACAAAACAATTCTTCACACGGAACATGAATAATCAAGTAACATGCGGCTGAAGAAGTTCGAAATGAATATGCCCGAACAAGCGCAAATCCATATAGTCACCCTGTAATAGAGAATGTAGATTGCAAAACAAAAAACCACAGCAGCGTCACATCCAATAGAATCCAGCAGTCCAGTAGGGAATCGAAAAATGAGGAACTTCTATAACAGGAAACAGTGAAAAAGGAAACCTAGCATAAAATGTGTTCTCCCACACTCTAACACACGACGGTACACGAAACACATTCACCAACATCATGTTCTTCTTTTTTTTATAATAAAATTTTCATAAAATGCCAGCTGTTATGTAGCGAGTGTTTTGTGTACAGAACGGGAATTTAATATCCGAAATAACCACCATCGACTATAGCTGCCAATGCAAAGTTGTGCTTAAGCGAAACGTCATTTTAACAAATGTCAATTGGCTCAAGAAGTCAAAGTGAGCCAAAACATGCGACTGCGGTACGAAAGAAGTGTAGTTAATTTAGGTGTGTGCGTGAATAAATCATCGTTTCTCACGCACACAGTCGCAAGTTTGGCTCGTTGCGTTTAGGTGCAGCTCGGGTCCCTCAACACAAGCCTGTTTAGTCGTGTTCTGAACGCCGCGCTAGTCGGTGTTATTGAAAGTTAGGGTAGCAGCTCGTGTCGCGTTTCGAGTAACTGTGCACGTTCGTGGTATCGTAGTGAACACTGTTTCCAACGCGTTTTCATGTGTTTTACATGGAAAAACTCGTGTCATGATATAAACAAATACACAGTTGCACTACGCTCGACAGCGTCGGTCGTGCTGTCATAGAAACACTGTTCGAGAGTGCACAAGAATTTTGTGCGTGGACACTTCCGTAGGTTTCGCATCTGCCGTTTTGCGGTGTTTCCTAGTGATTGAGGTAAAGTTGTGCTGAACACGGGTAGTTCAAAAATAAACCAGCTGGCAAGTGCGTGCGGTGTTTTGTGCCGAAAAACAGCATCTCAGTTTCAAGAGACGCGCATGTACATGCCGGGCACATCTATTAAATAGGAGGAACAAAAGCGCGCTTTGAACTACGGAAAACAACAGCAGCAACACCAGGAAGAAGTGTGCGCCATAAACAAAATAAATGCATCACACAAACGGAAGCAGTCTACAATGTAAACGTAGTACAATGCTTCTGCGTCGGTCATATAGTTCCCGTCGCGTTCTGCTGGTGTCGGTGATGGCTTCCTCCCCCTTTTTTAATCTTTCCTAGACGGCGCTTAATACTCCGCGCGATAAAAATAAAGTTCCGGGCGGAATGATTCTACCGCGCGGGCCACATTCAGTTTCTGCTTCCATAGTTCTTGTTCGCTGTTTGCGTGTGTGTTTGTTATCGTTTGTGTCTCCGCGTTGCCGCGCTGTGTTTGCTGCGTACAGCCGGAACAACTGCAGCGCAAACACAGCGCATTTGACAGACGATAGATTGATAAAGAACAAATAACCGTGTGGCTTCGCTAGATGCACGGACGAATTACACTTCCTATCCCGGTGGTTCCTATCAGTACGTGCGTGGTGCGCGAGGAAAAAGAGTTGAAAAACACACGCGCGAGATGAAACACCAAGAGTGGAGAAACTAAACGCGAACTGCTGGTCGTGTGGAAAGGAGAAAAAAGTATGCAGCCAAAATAATAATAACGTACGGTGTACGTGATGTTGTGTTTTAGGTGTCGGGAGCATCAACAATGGAGAACCATCACTGCTCGCTGCTCGTACTCTTTGCTGGTGTACGTGTACGCAATTGTGATCTTCTGCAGCTGGACGTGTGATATCAATTGAATGCAATCCACCGCCGTTGTATTTCGGTTGCCTCCTGCTGCGATTGTTCTACACCTCGAAAAGGAGCGAAAGTTCTCATTGTTTCATAGTTTTCGCTGCTTTTTCTGTTATCCCGCCCGATTATTTGGGTTGCACCAACGTATATTACGGTGGCATATGCATGTGCTTGTGTTGGTTTTTTTTTACATTAAGAGGTGTCTAAATTCCGAAAGGAACAATGTTTCGTCAGCCTCAAAGCAAAGGAGGGAAACAGATTAACACACACACAAAGTGTACAAAAAAAACATATTGCCTGCTGGCAGGGACTGCGTATGGTATTGAACAGTGTTCAACTTCGTGCAGGGCACCCTTCAATTCCCTGAATGTCCCTTTTCAAGGATCTTCCAGCCTCCGACAGGATTCTGCAAAACGGAAGGCTTTTGAAACATGAAGGAATGTTTTCGCGCGAACGCACTGAACGTCTGCTTTTCTCCTCGTGTTGCTTTCAAAGGCTCACTCTTCGGTGTGGGAGGCCAGCGCGTATTTTGGGATAAAGATCGGTTAAAAATAATTCTTTCTCCTTTCAACCTCGGTGGGGGATATATCACGCAGTCTACGTTCGTGAGGTAGTAATTTCCTCATATGCTGATCTCCTTTTTTTCCAATTGTAGCTAAGTTTAGTGAAATCCCAAGGATACTAGGCGAGTGAAAACCTAGTGAAGATAATTGAAGTTTACCTTTGTGCTAAAGCAGTGTGCTGTGTTGTTTGTGTATGTTCACATCGCAGAGAAGAAAAGCGCGGAGATAATTGTGCAAAACACGGGAGAAAAGTGTAATCGCGAAGAAGTGAATTTAGAGCCCCCATCCCGGGTTTTTCGTACCCGATGTGCGCTGGTTTTAGTTTGGTTTTTTTCATCAAAAAGTGAACGAAATAGTGAACGTCCTTGCACACAGGCGAAAGGACACGTAATATCAGTACCAGCAGTGTTTTGCTTGCCGCTCACTGTGACCCTGAGCATTCCCTCTCAGCAGTGTAATAAAAGGGAACCGTTCTGCGATTTCGATTTTTTATCATACGTTTCAATCGGTGACGTTTTGATTAGTGCTAACACGTGAGGAAAAAGGTGTGATAATCATCCCCAATCTAATACACACACACACACACATCACCTCCCAGTGAGTCATGGGAAAGCTACTGAGCCTGCTGGCGCGGGATGAATCAACCTGCTGCACGCCGAAGACGTACGACGTGTTCCTGGACTTCGAGAACGCAGCACCGACCGACCTGGAGCGAGAAGTGTACGAGGAGGTCGACCATGTCCTGCGACAGTCCGAGATCGTGCTGGACGAGATCCAGTGCTACAAGGTAGGTTAGGTCAGGAGAGGCAATAAACCCAAGAAGGGAAGCGAAGAAAAACGCTCCCATCGCTGCTGCGGCTAAATCCCGCACACACGACAAGATGCTTCCGATTGTGCAAGGTGTGAAAATATGTTGTGGGACAGGAGAGCAACAAGCGAAAGAGAGAGAGAGAGAGAGAGAGAGAAAGAGAGTGAAAAACTAAAGATGCAAGAACATCGTTGGGTGACCGCCAAATAACTAAAGATCCAACCGATTCCCTACAGAACGGCGTTTGCAGCAAAAAAATGACACTGAACTCGTTTGTTTTTTCCTGCATTATCCGTTTCCTTATCTCACGCGTTTGCTGTTATCAGCAAGCAAGTCAAGGGTGTGCGAGAATTTGCTGCTCTGTGGCGAACAAAGAGAGTGAAAAGCTGTTGTAGGGCCAAGATATCGCAGCAGCCCTTCAACTGTACCACATAGGCACGGCTCTCTCGGTCTCTCGTTGAGGGTATGTGTGCCTGAGTAGTAGGCCGTGTGTACTCCATTTTCACTGCTAGGGGTAGATAAGTTTAATCAAGGCTCGTTTCGATGCGGTTGCCTGCTCGTTTTAGTGGCACTGATTCCTTTTTCTGTCCAGTCTCTCCTGGAACAATGATCCAACGACCCCTTCGGAGCAGATGGAACATGTGTTGGAGAGTTACCCTGACAATGGTGCCGAATATTAAACCCGCCCAGGTTCCCTTCGCTGAAAGCTGTGTTTTGATGATCATTTGACAGACAAGGATGTTGTCAATTATGTTTTGACAGATGGAAAATCATCTCGGAAATACTACGAGAAGCTGTCTGTTGATTTCTCTCTTTCTCTACCGCTAACTATCTAGTCGGAATTTCAAATATTATTTTTTACTCATTAGTATTCCCTTTGTTTTCTTCTAAACCAGTTCTATATTTGCGTGCTGCTATCCTGAATATGGTTGACCTTTTTGTTTCTATTGCACTATGTGTAGTTCTCCGTTATTCGCCTATTTTAGCATAAGTTATGCTGTGTTTTTTTTCAGCACGCATAATCTAGAATCTACCACATGTTTTGCGTCATATTTCTAATCCAGAGTATACACACACACAACTTGGCCTGTAGATTCTCGATACCGTTATCTTCTGTATCTATCTTCCATATACTCTCCGTTATTGCGCGTTTTCGTTTTAAACTAATTGGTAAAAGAAGGTTTTTGCATTTTTCGCCTTGCTTCATCATTTCTGTCTGGTTTGAAATTTAGGATTGTGGGTTAACTAGATTCCAGAAACATTCACCAACAATAAACCAGACGCCCAATCATACCCACTTCCACCACTACCATCGTCATTATGATCGTCACTTTACCCAATTTTTCCTTTTCGTCACGCCACGAATTTGGTGAAAGTATTAACATTCGTTACATTCGTCGAAAAGCGAAGAAGGTTTCGCTGCCTTCAATCGCGCCAAATTGCATGTAATGAAGACGGAATGTTGTTTGGATATTGATTACTGATTCACGGAATGGGCAGCGTGATGGATGAGAGAGATGGGGTCGGGTTAATGGAGTTGGTTGTTGCCCCCATGGCATCGATAAGGTATTGAATTATCACACTACCAACAACATCGGGGATGATATGATGTTCGGGGAAAAGTTTCGCCGCTTTTTTTTCTCTCCTTTCCCATGCCGCTGCAATGGAAGTGAATTTTCGTGGAAGGGAAAGAGAAATTGACAGAAATTGAGCTTTCATGATATACATGTGATACACGTATGAAAAGCTCAGGTACTTATGATTCTACGCCATGCCCAAAGCAAGATGCAAATGTGCCGAATTCGGTGCCCTCCTAACCGTAATTTACGGCGCACGTGAATTTGTGCGCCCTGGTACAGTCTTAGGGAACCTACATCCCGAAACGAGGAGACCTTCAGCGTCCAGATTCGCGAAGGAAATTGTAGCAATTGTTAGTCGAAGGAAATGTCTCAATGAAAAATGAAATTAATTAAATGAATTTTGCATATCTGTATGAAAATTTATAAAAATTACTAATGAGTTTGAAGAAAAACAACTTTGTTGTTATTTGTGTCCATTGGCTTCCCGCAAATAGCAAAGTTAATTACACAAAAAAAATTAGTTATAAAATCCCATGAAAAGCCAATTCACTCCGCCCAACGGCTTAACCCTAACCCTATTACACCGCCACAGAGCGCGTCCAATTTCCCTGTCGATTTTCTGCCTCTCTCTCTCTGTTTCCTTTAAAGCAGCACATTGCCATTACGTGGCGGATTATGCTGCCGCGCTTTTCCACCAACAGGCCGACTGATGTAATTAGCTAAGCATTAACCACCGGCACAACAAAGGCGGTTTCACTTTCCCGTAACATGAGAGCGAGCAGAAAAAAAAACCGTTTTCCACCAGCCCCAGAGACACGACGCCGTCGAAGACGCACTCACCAAACTGGGCCTTGTAGAGGTTTCTTTTTTTGTTTTTTGAGGTGGTTCAAACCCGGGTTGGTCTTCGCAGCAAAGATGGTCGCTTTCGTAAGCGCCCTCTTCGGGGAGTATTTGTTTCGTCAAAGTAAAGTCCCATTCTGGACCACTGCTCCATCCCATCTACGGAAATGG
>JAOEFI010000006.1:17114303-17158458 GCA_034621735.1 Anopheles plumbeus
AGGGAAATCCTCATACCATATGTTTACCTTTCTCTTTCCTTATTCTGCCGGGGAAAATTACTTCCATCGGTCCGCCTCCAAGGCTTATGTTTGCAATGTCCAAGGCATTGTTTGCAATGAATCGTAATGAGCAAGTAATTAGGGCCAAGTGTAGGCGGTTCGCTTGTTTTTCCATTAAACCCAGCTCCGAGAAGTGTATTTGGAAGTTATCCGCGCCTCGTGCGTAATGAGTTTTTGAAGTAAAATTTAAGAAAAACCGCGCGTTGCGGTTTAAGGTTTGTTTATTTGTGTACAAACATCACACAGACAAACGCACAGACACTACCCTTTAACCCTCTGCCTGCCTAAGAAACCGCACCAAGTGAGTAACACCGGAAAACTCTCACTTTCCCAAGTGTTTCGGCTGGAAATCATCTCTCTTGATCCATCATCGTCTTTCAACGAGCTCCCGTTCACTCACGCCCCTTGTTATTTTACAACATTTTCCGGAAAACATTGCGCAAAGATGGCGCAAAGAGGAGATGCTCGCAGTGAAACTAAACCACCCACAAACCTTCGGCGGGCGGAGCAGTTTTTCTTGGTGTTCCCTAATTTGAAGATGCTCTTGCTTTTCGAATAAGTATACCATGTTTTTTTGTTTGTTTGCCTTCTACTACCAAGCCTCCAACATTATGAAACGATTTCTTAACCTCGTTCTGTTACCACCACGCACCGGTTCACTTTACACCAGCAGCATTTGCTTCCGCTCGGTAGTTTTTCTTTTGCCTACTAACGAAAATAAAATTACCCAGTGGAAATGTTCTCTGCCCTCCGCTCTTTCGCATCACATTTCGAGGGAAATAATATCTATCCTGAACTCATCACCACCACCACCACCACCACCATGTGCCAAGCGATGAAAGCCCATTAAAACTGACCCCGTTTTTCCCACCGATCTTCCGAACGAGGAAGGAATTGGTTCTATTTTCGAACGCCGGAATGGGAAAGTCTGTCGTGCGAGAAGTATTGATGGATCGCTCATCTTTAGAGTTTAAGGAAGCAGACTTCAGGAAGAATTTCGTCACGACATTTTTTATGATTTAGGAAAATTAGACATTTGAAATTTAAAACTTATTTCGTAGCTAAAATCATTTATGAATCGTTTATACGTAAAACGCACACACAGGAAACGGAATGTACTTCCTTCGGATGAAATCGATTCGCCGATCTGTTTAGCAAGTCAACGATGTGCGACCATCGCGACCACCATGCACGTTTTTGAAGTTAGTTCTTAGAAAATCAACAGCTTCGCTACAAGCGAGTACGTCACTGATAATTTATTCTTCTTCAACTTCATCGATTGCGCGAAAGCCGTTCCTATTAGAGCACGATGGTGTGCGACAACAAGCGTTAACCATGACAGTGTTTGGACGGGAAAGGCGACGTCAAGTACGCGCCGAGAACGGCCGATAAGATAACCCGCCCGGGTGAAGCAAACCGTTTATTTTTTGTCGCGATTAAACACGACTTCAGCACGGATGGGAACCACGGTTTTGCGTAGAGGGCTGATGTGGATGCGGTCGCTTCGGAAACTAGTTTATGGTGGGCGGATGGCGCGCTCCACGTGTGGGTGGACAAGCGGTGACCCGCTAGGTGTTGAAAATATTTACTTCCTTCCAAAACGATAATTATGGCCTGGTGCGTCAGAAGGTTTATGATAATTTCACTATTTATACCACCCTCGACTACGGGAAACAACTATCGCCCACATACCAGGCTAAAAAACCCATGTAAAACAATACTCATTTCCCCATGATCTGTAAGTTTTCCTTTAAATTTATTACTAAACTTCTGGTATCCTGAAGTTCCGCATTCCGTGCGGCTACCAGTTTTCCAATATCTACTCGTAGAGTTTTGGAATTTCATTAACTCAGGATGTGGCTACACAGGGGCAATTTTAAAGATGAAAGTAATCTACTAACGGCAATCAAACGCTACTGTTTGTCCGGTCGATATATGCCAGGGTAGGACCATTTTCCCTTTCCTTGTTGCAATAATTGCCAACACAAGTTCGCGCCTGTGTTTGATTTAGGTTTTGCGTTGAAAAATGAAAAAAAAAGGCAATTGCATTTCGTCATCGACGCGCAAATAAACATGGGGCGTTATACTTGCAGAGATAACGCCTTCGATATGTGGTGGCGATAAAGCTAGTGGGATAGCAACAGCCCTGCTGAACTCCCGATTGTGATAATTTAGTGTAGCTGTCGATTTTGAAGGGTTTATATGTTTGTCCCTGTTGAATGGTAATACATGAGTTGGTTTATTTAAATGCTTGTTTTAAACCCACAAAAACGTCAAAACTTCAGCAACAGCAATGTCGATCCGGGTTTGTAAATCGAAAATATGTCAATACTAGCTCCCTGTAAACCTTTTGCGAATACTAACGATGCCGATTGAGAGACAACGCGCGGTCAAAGAGTGAAATTATGTTACCATAATTTAATTCCCATCCATCGCGATTGATCGTTCAAACGTTCGTATGGCGTTTGGGACTCGAGTAGGAAAGTTGATCCAAACAAGACGTGTCTCCGATGGCGCTGTGAATTGAAGTTGAAGGCCACGAAAATAAAAATAACGCTCCTTCTTTCACAAACTTTCTCGTTTCTCCTGGCGATGGGCCTCTGCGCTGCATATGGTGCGGGTACGTGGGCCATTTTTGCGAGGTCTTTTTCATCGTAGCCCCAAACCGTGGGCCCTTTGGCGCGACCACAACCACACGTCTCGCTGGCCATTCTCGTGCCCGCGCATTTTTTAGGTGCGTCACTCGAACGCGCGTCAATTGTGCGACAAACCCTTTGCCTCCGTTTTATGTCAACCTCTCTGGGCCCAAAGTTGTCCGCTCTTCGCCCTCGTTTCCGTTTGACGTTACAGTGAAGTAATTTAATTTCAGTACAAGCAGCAGCTGCCGAGCTGTTCGCCAATGGACAAAACGAATGCAGTGCAGAAAGTGACAGGAAACTGGCAAGAATTACAAAGAGACAGCTCCCCAGCAAGGGCCAATGAGTGGCGCGGGGTGGCGTTGGGTGGCGTTGGATGGTTAATAATGCTTGTGGACCATCGAAATCATCCAACCGCCACTTCCGGCCCCCCCATTTTTCGTTCCTCAACCGCCCATGCCCATGCTCATTGCTCGTTGTACAATTTTATTCTCTCGCATACACATTCGCATGCCCACGAACGCCACACGCATGCACGCACCGGAGTTTCGACCGATGGCCACTTCGAGCGGAACAGAAGTGGCACTGGGGAGGGGACAGTGTGATGTCTGGAAGGGCCTTTCGCGTCTACCGCCTTTTTCATATCCGGAGCCGCGTCCCAAACTGGCCGCATGCCGGAAGAAGAGCACGGGGAACCGGTGGCGTGAGGAGTTGGCGATCCTCTATTTTAAATTTCCGTCTGCGGTGCGGCGGGACGCGTGTTTTATGTGACGGAAGAAAGTGGGGTGAGGTGCGGTATCAAATTGAATGTAAAAAAAAACAAAGAAAGAAGAACCTGGACGCGGACAGCACGACGACATCAGAGACCAAACAGTCCGGATCCAAACGGTGCCGTTCGTCGGGTGACTCACGCTTGTCTCGTGGACGATGAGAGTGTCGTTAGGGCTTCCATGATGATGGTATTTTCCCGTGGCGTGAAAGGTGTGCGCTAAAATTGTCACCCTTTTTTTCTGTACGGTCGACTAATAATGAATAATAGCCGCGTAGTGAGGTGCTACTCGGGCGACTGCATTCGTCACTTCCAACACATGTCTAAAGCTCGTATTCTAAAATCGTGTTTTATTTGGGGAGCAAACAATGAATTGTCTATGATTCAAGACTAGTTCGTGGCGTACACAGAGATGAAGTATTTTTGGTTAACAAAATCTAAGATAAAATTATTGAAAATTTGAATTATTGATTGCTTAACTAGATTCCATAATTTAACCATAAATTTAACAAGAATATAAAAAAAAACATTATAACCCTCTGCAATCAATCGAAGGATCCGATTTGTACGGAACATTCTGTGGATCATTTGCTTGCCCTAAACTGGGTCGTGCATGGTTTGTCGAATACTTGCAGTGGCACTTCCCGCATGTGATTCCTAGTCTCGTTTACCGCATGCTCATAAATTGCATACGCGATGAGTTCTCTCCCTCCCATTGTCTCCTCACTTCTCCATGCGCTGCATGATCCTTTGCTGGAAGGGTGCAGAGCATTACATTAACACTCCGCGGTCGTACCGTGCGGTTAGAATTCTCTCCGCACCGACATTGCGTTTAACAGTTTGCTTTTCTTTGCGGTCCTGGCTATAGCCTCTAGCTTATTTTCTATTCAAAGAACGTACGCGCTAGAAGAAAGGGGAGAACGTGTACACCCGGCTTAGTACTTTCGGCTCAGACTGTGCCTTCTGGTCAGTGGCGAAGGTTCATTTGCTACTGCACGGCTTCTCCAAAAGGTCGCAGACCGTCACTGTGGGTCCCATTGTGCTGCTCTTGAGTTAATGTACGTAATTTCACTCTCCTTTCTAACGCTGTAAGATTTTCACTCCGCCAGCAAGAAAAGCCTTCTTCTGATTGCCGCAACCAAAACAACCCAGAACACAAAGGCACAGAACGTTGAGAAGCTGGCCCGGCTGTGGCAGTGGAAAGCAAAATGGTATTATGCTGCTGCTGCTCCGTTGGCTGTCAGCATCCAGCATCCGACACGTGTGTACAGTTCTCTCGTCAACAACCCTCGAAACAAAGGCACTTTTCCCTTGCCCGTTGTCCCTACGGCGGACGTGGCATCACGTTCTGAGCGTGGCACCAGTTTCATTGCTCTTTCAGTCTCTGCAGGACAGGTTGCTGTTTTTTTTTGTGCCCCTCGATTATTATTCAAACACGCGAGCAACACAGAGATAAGGTTAACAGACGATGTCCTTGAACATCCTTCAAGCGGACATCCACAGTGTTGTTGAAGATTTTCTCGTGGGTGTTATATTTGCCCATTTTCGAAATTCGTACGACAGTTGATATATTAAATTCTTTAAGGAGTACACTGTTAATCGATGCCATAGTTCACAATACCAAACCCTTCAAACAGAGCTTTTCACTCACTCACTTCCGGTGCTACACATCCTGTGTGCTGGGAAACAAATTATCACGCCGAAGGAAATGGGAAAGTGGGAAAGTTGAACAAAAGCCCCGACACCACAAATCTGTCATCCTCACGCTTGTGTCCACGCGTTTCTGTGGCGCAAGCCAAGCTGAACCAAAACGTCGTCGATCTGTCACGCGTCACTCGATAGAGCCTTCCCGGATCCGTCTCGCGAGGGGTGGGTCCGAGTGTCGCTCTAACTCTTCCATTCTCCGAGTTGCACTCTTCCTTCCGGTTTATGATTGCTCTTGTTGTGACGCCATTGTGCGGCCATCGCACTTCCGGATTACGTGCGTGCAACACGTTTCCTACCGTGCCATCCTCTCTGTTCTCTCTCCTTCTCTCCCTCTTGTTCTTTTGACTGCTCGCCTATCGAATGCACTCGGATTAACTGCAGGCCGTTGTTGTCAGAAGCGGTGCTACAAAACGGTGTTCAAATAAATTCTCTGGCCCTCAAACCAAGAAGCGACACCGGTCGGCGGTGGAAGTGCCGTGGCCACGGGCGGTGCAACCCATTTGGACGCGCTGCTGCACCATGTGGGAAGCTTGTGTGCATATGATGCACACATTTTCGCCCCTTTTCCGGCGCAAACAATGCCATACAGTAAGAGGGGCCTTGTAGTAAACAGCACGCGGGTCTTCGGGCAGAACAGTGAGCTCGTTCTATGAACTGGCCTTTGGAACACCATTTTCCAGATGCTGACAGTTGTACGGAGAATTGTACGTTTCGCCATATCGTAATAGGGAAATGTGTTTTCTAGTCTGCAATCAAATTTCCTCCTTTGTCACTGGCGCAAATGTTCCATCGAAACAAACAAATCTTGCTCCGGTTGAATACTTGCTCTTCATCCAGGATCCAGGATCCAGGAAATTAAACCCCAAAAATATATCTACCAGTCAGGAAGGGATGCACAGGAACGGTTGTCGGTGTAACTGACCTGCCTAAAATCGATCGGGGAAACTTTACTGCACCATTCCCTCGGGCGTTCTTGGTCCGAGAAAGTCTGGAAAAAGTGGAACGCAACTGAGCACAGCATCTGTGTCCGGCACACCACTTGCCACTGGGATCATTCGGCAAATTTTCTACCCAATTTTTCCACTCTTCCACGATGAACACAAAGGTCCTTTCCTGAGAGTTTGTTCCACGTTGGTGCCGAGGAAAAGCAATTTTCTTCCACCCTCGGCAACTTTATCAACTGCGCTGATTACTTTCACATTGGGGTGTGAGAGAATCGAAATCCATTGGATTCTCGTTCTGTTGCTCGTGTTCTGCTGTAAAGTGCAGTTAAATAGTTATGTTATGTAATTCTCAATGTAAGCAGGGCTATTCCTTTACCTTTGTTTATAAAAGCAAGCAAACGTCCAAAGAAAACAATCATCCCTTTCAAAATATTCCAGTTCCTATTCGGGCATGCGGCTGATGTTCATTCTTGTCTCTCATGCAGCCATTGCCCTTAATACAAGTTTTATCTGTTTGCGAATAAAATTTGCACCAACCGCAGACCTATTACAGTTCAAGACTGCACATTGGACACCTTTTAACACTCACTTGTTAACTCGAACAGATAAATACTTCGTTGTGCGCTCATTAGCGTCATTCGTGGTTTGAAACGCGTGAAACTTCCGACCGATGGAACATTATTGGAGTTGGAAATAGTTTGCAAAAAAAAAAAACCTAGTCCCTCCCGGATCCGGATTGCTTTATATTTATTGCGACGTGCAATAAATTTTACGATCGTACTTAATCTACACACGCGTTTTATGGCGTCATTTCTGATCGGTTTAAAGCCACCATTCTGATGCTGTTCTTGTTTCTATCCGTGCAACGATGTTCAACGGTTTTGGGTGCTAAAATACATCCTTACAAACAACGCCAAAGTCCGCCGTTCGGTTCCGACTTCAGTACAGAAAACAGGATGGTCAAATTTTAAATGCAATAAATTTAGAGCATTTTTTAACCCTCTCGGAAATTCATCTGAGTATCAAAAGCGACGGGCGGCATGTTATGTGTTAAGACGAAACAAAAACTCTCACAAAACGGCACACGTCTTAGATGTAAAATAAATGGAAACCGGACCTGCGAATGTTGGCTTCGTTGGCGTGACTCACTAAATTCCTTTCCCAGTGCGAAACGCGCCACGAGATGGACAGATAAAAATGAGTTTTGTGACTTTTTTTGGAGTCCCAGTCCTTCAAGACGAAATGCGGCAACGTAGAGGTAATCTTCGAAGGATCATCCACTCTCTTTATACGAGCGACAAGAGTACCTTTAATATTGTTACTGTATGGAACATAAAATTCGCAAAAACGTGTACAAAAACAGAAAATAAAAATATGCTCTCTCAGAGGTTTCCCGTTACCGGGCCACTAAATGCGGTCTACCCTCAAGGGTAATCTATTCTAGTCTCGCTCGACACTCGGCACTACTGAAGCTTTACGAATCGTCAACTAGAGGCATAAACTAAACCAGACGGGCCGATAGTAGACTCGATAAAAGTCGCACATTTTGATTAAGGGTTGTTGGCACCAGGCAACATGCAAGGGAAGGGACCTTTCTACCCAGGAAAGGTGGCTATGAATGGAACTTTAAAACATGAACTGAAAAACTGACCACAACAACCTACATCCAGGTTATGACCCCCGTGGGGTAGACATGCCTGCTACCGTTTCCCCCCTTTCAATGGGATATTTGTGAAGTTGGAAAGTTCAATCAATAGTTCTTTGCCGTTGGAATCCATAGAGAGAGAAAGAGATAGAGAGAGGTTACTTAGTGGGGGAAACGGTACACATAACTGGTGCGGTCCTAAACGCAGCATACATGTTTAATGACCCCTGAAGAACCCGCCCGTCACGTGGCCAACTGCAGCGATTTGTTACACTAAGCTGTGGAAGTTTGCTCTCGCCGTCGATGTTTGCAGGCGGGCATTAAATCTGTGCTTCTGAATAGGCTAGAATTATGTAATCGGAACTGCAGCAGTGTGGCACAGAAGGAGGGCCAAAATACATCATGCCTTAGTATGTCACAGGTTAACGGACGGACGGACGGTAAGTCTTTTCGCCTCCGCTTGCGTTAAGGAACGAGTCGCCTGGTCAGCCCGAGTTCTTGATGCATGTGCACCCGGTTGGTTAGTGAGCCAAGGCCGAAAACTATGCTTTTCGAAAAACACACACCCCGTCTTCGTTTCGGCACAAGAGCTACGGACGGTTGCGTGTCACGAGACATTTATGCACACACCGGTCGTCGGAATGCATTTTCTCGGTTTCGAGAGCGGTCCAAGGCGAGCAGCAGGGTGGGGCATATGTTTGACAAACGGCCGTTTGGATGCAACCCCGGCAGTCACTGCAGCAACCAGTGAAATCGACACCGACCGAGGGCAAAGTTTACTGCATTGGAGTCGTGCAGGAGGGAGTCTGTTGTGTTCACCTGCCCGAAAAGGTCGGTTCGGGGCGGGGGCGCGAACGGCGCACTTACTTTATGTGTCGCAACACGAGCAACAAAGGGACAGAAAACTGCACTGTAGAATTAGCAGCTGACGGAGTGGGACGAGGTTGACGCCATTATTTCATCACCTCTTCGCACTGGGAGCACATGGCAGAACATTCGCCTAACTGTGCCACGAGTGACATTTGAACTAGGTGGCTTAGATTGTGCCGGGAGGGGGAGGAACACGCCTGTAACCAAGTCGGGAACCACCAAGCAGCCGGTCGGGATCTGATTGCCAGTTGCTTAATTGAAGCACAGCTCAGGCAGTTAAATGGAACCGTTACAGGGCAACGAAGTTGTCACGGCAAACCTACGGAGGACGGACACAGGGGGCAAGGTTGATGGAACCCGGTGCCAATTGGCGCACGGAGCGTGGTGGACTCTAACCACACCACAAATCAATTTGGCCACTACAAATGTCACGGTGGCCGATGCGCAGTTTTAATGGCGCATCAACGGGTGGGTGAGTCCCGGCCACCTCTCAACACCATGGAGAAGCTGCAAAGACCAAATAGATTTTACGGTGGATGTCCCGAGCAAAACTAGAGCAAGTATGTCCCCCGTGGGACTTCACCAAGTTATAGAGGGCACTACTAAGTAACTCTTCGGAACTGATTGGCTTCCCCAAACTTCAAACCGTTTGTAAATGGTCCTTCTACAAACTCGATAGGTTCTTCGGCCAGCAATCTCAAGCTGGCATCTAGTTGGAAAGAGACTGAACTTGTGTGTTTGGATTCTGAATAACCTTTTCCTAGATCCCCCGAACCAACTTCGGCCCATTGTCGCATGGCGTCCAACTCGCCACGGAACGATTCTACGGGCAAAGTTAAGTGTCTTAAGTAGACGTTCGACCTTCTGATCATGTTGCTGCATCAATAAAATACTTTCTCCTACTTTTCTCTGTCGAAGGGCTCACAATGGGGGGCCCTTTGAAACCGTGCCAGCCAGCAGGCTGCCTAAAGTATCTCTAGGCCATCGTCACCAGCTATCCATTTAACATTTGACGTCATGCTCCGGCATTTGTTTGGTTCACCCCACAAACTGCTGGTCCCCCGAGCAGTATTCCCACACGTCCAACCACTCCTAGCGGCTTCTGTTCGTTTTTCCTTTTCCAATAGTCAAACGAGGGCATGCTTTTAAGTTTGTCACATTTCGCAAATGAAGGTCGCCCTCCTCAAGCTGCGGGTTTCAATGGTTGGCAGTTTAAAGGGAATGTATGTTTCATTCCGGTCGACGGGTTGCCCTCGAAAGTGTTGCATATTTTCCATGCTAAAGGAAATCCGGACTTCAAGCCCTGCTCGAGACTCCGTGGAGAGCGTGGATTGGGAAAACGTTTTCACTCCTACGACGCTCCTTCGCAAATAGCATCGCCCCGTAAACGTAAGAGAGCGATAGCTCATGTCTGCCAGGACTTTCGCCAGGACCAGGACCAACGGACAACCCGTTTTTAAAGGCAGCCGCATGTTCCCGGGCCATTCGATTTTAACCGCCCTAATGGTGGGAGCATGGAAAGCGTGGAAAGTATTACAGCTTTTGTCCTTTGTAGAACTGCGGCTTAGAGAAGGAGTGCTTCCGCCGGAAGTGATCGGTATAGAGAAAGAAAAACAACTTAGGTCCTGACACGGTGCAGTAAAAATGAGGGCGTGGAACTTCCAAATAATTTAGCCTTTCTTTCTTTTGAGATTTTTGCGAGAAACCAACGTCATGTTTGCATATAGTCTAAAAATACCGTTACACAGGTTACGAATGATGGAACACGGAAGGATGGTAGGGTTGGTTGAGTGAGGGAGGGAAGGCACAGCGCAGATTACCTATTACCTGCATGGGCCCATAATTACATCGATTGTGCAATTGTTCCACATTTGTCCGGTTTTTTTTTTCGCTTTTCATTTTTGGGCGAAAAACAAAGAACGAATCACCCACCCACCCACCAGTAGGAATGCTGGGCAAGGGTGCGCCAGTTTCTTATGGAGTTTTTTTCATTTTCCTCCCTCCCGAACTCATCGGTGGACTGTGAGCGCATGTGGGTCAGTAGTAACAGTAAAAAAATAAACAGGAAGCCGAGGATAAATCAAACGGCGGCCGGTTCCGCTCAATCTGGCATTTTGTCGTACGGTTGAGGAAAACCTTCCGGCACGCCTCACAGCCCGGACGACGGAATGGAACGGCATTCGGGTGGAAAATGAATTTCACGTGCAGACGCTTTTATTCTGCAGCATAGATTGCCAGCTGTAGCGGTTGAGACGCCCGGCGGGGAAGTGGAAGGAAGTATCACCAAAATAGGAAACAGATTGTCTCCGAATCAGCATATACGGTGGCGGATGGGAAAATATGTTTCTTTGGAAAAGCGAAACTCCGAAAATAGCGCACAGGATGGCAAACAACAGCTGGAGTGTAAATACACAAAGTTGAGCAAACTCCACGGCGAACTATGGCATCTTCTTTTAAGGGCTGGCAAGTTCTAAAAACCCGGTCAATAAATAATGCAGCCTTGCCCAGAGAAAAACCTTGGCGAACCCGTCGGCAGAGGTTCCCCATTTAAAAGCAGCATCTGCCCTACTTCAACTCGGACTACGTGTTCCAATGCATATTGGCATATTGGCTCCATTTGGGACACACAAAAAGATCGCAAAGAAAATGTCGCTGCCCTAGGTCGAGGACGACGACGACGGCTTGGGAAACGTGAAAATTGCCACCCACTTCACACTTTTGGCGGACGAAGGCGGTGGCAAACAAGGAGAAATGTCCTCCGCCCCCCTCTGACGTTTCTGGTGTCAATTTGCGTCTGTTTCGTGACTGCGCAGCAAAATTGGGAGAAAATGAAGAAAAAACCCATTGAACCATTGTCCTTCAACGTGTCGTCCGGTCCGATGCAGCGTTGGCCACCATCGTGTCCATTAATCCTTGACGCTTCCCATCGTCCTGGTGGGAAAAGTCGCAGTAAGCGAACGATCGACCCACCACTGGAATCGCCCGGAGGTCCGGCTTTAAAGCGCGAAAATCTTTCACTCACACAGCAGACAACTTTGAGACCGAGTGAGTAAATAACGTAAGGACCGAGCAGGCAAAAATTGGGGCAAGATTTGGTCGGATTTAAATTCTTAATGAATTGAAAGCTCATCTTCGTCTTCGTCTTGGAATGTTTTTGGTGGGGGTCGAAAAGTATTTCTTTCCTTCGTTTGAATTTCCCCCGAGGATGATTCCATCCGGGGAAGTACCCTCGTTCGTTCCGTTCCATGTCCTCTTCCATGATGACGCTTCGGCAACAAAAAGCATCGCATCGCTGGGGTTTATTTCGCCATTCCGACGGAGCAGTGAAAAACAGCCCGTTAACAAGCTAGCGAGGGCAGGAGCATTTTTATCCGACCAAAGGAATCGCTGAGCCATGGAATTTTCTCCCTACCGTGTGGCTACGACGAACGTCGACCAAGGAGATGAAGAATCCTTGCACCTCCATCTCGAAGGGAACTAGTTTAACCTGCGTTTTCCACCCTACTGCTTCTGCTTCTGGAAGATGAAAAAGTGAAGCGAAAGAAAGCACTATTCGTTCCACTAACGTAGCGAGGATTGTCGTTATCAAAAGGACAAAGCTGGTGGTGGTGTTGGTATCATCGTCGGTACAGACAGGTCGGGGCAGATCGAAAAGATTCGCTCGAAGGAAATCAAATATTGATACAGTGGTAAACCGCAACGGTGCTCCATTACGGAAAGCCCTGAGGTCGACACATTGAAATGGAAAACCACAGCTGTGGTAACACCCCCCGCGGTGGATTATATTTATCCTGGAAAGGACATAATGATAAGATCGTACCGCCCAGCAGCGCACCTGCTGTGTACGACGATAAACGTATGACGATACCTTGAACAGTGTTTTTCTTTTTCCTTATGTAATGCAATGTTGCGCTCGTGCACAAATATATCTCGCTTTCCTCGGCAAAGCCGTCATGATGCCCTCCCATTGGGGAAAAGCATCGGAAAATGTTGTTTTCCAAGTTAAATGTTTCTCTGGCACACTCCTTTCCAGCCTTCCCTTCCCAGGCATCGCAAAACGTTGGTCGTCCTACATTTCTTCCAGCGACCAGAGGCGTCCGCTTCACTTTTAGAGGCGCTGTCAAAAGCATAACTTTTTCCTGCTTTTTCGCCAACATCGCATTCCTGCTGGCATGTGCATGGCAACCTCCAGCAAGTCGGAATATTTTCTATGAAACAGGACAAGTGAAACCGTTTCCCAGAGGCAAACTCCGTTTACTTCCTTTCGCGGGTTCTTAGCACACCATGAGCGGTAGCGTTATCTACGATGTAAACTATTAAACTTTTATCTAGCGCTCCCGTCGTCGGCCGTAGTCCGCCTAGCCGTCGTTTAGCGCTTGAAACACTGACCTAGTTCTTGCCCATTTAAGAACATTCATTACAAACCCCGTTCTCGCTCTTGCTTTCTTTTTTAGGTAAGTGAACGAAGTCGCCATGGCATCGCCCGTTTCCCTACAGTACCTGATGCTGGGGCATATAAGAGACGAATAGAGGAATGGCACGTCGTAACATAAACGATGGTAAATGATGGAGAAAAGTTGGCGCATCGTCTAGCAAAGCAGCTATCTAGCGATCGAGAGCCAGCCCTATTGGACAGTGTGGTTGGCATGACAAAAGAAATGGCTGATAACACCCCACGCTGCATCCCACTGATGGGTGCACCTTTCACTGAAAAGAAAGAGTCTACGAATGAAGTCTGCTCGTGTAGGAGCGCACAATGCCGACAGTTATTTAATCGCTGGCTACATTCATTCACGAGCGCGCCACGGTACATCAAGGTCATTTTCATAAGCCCGCGTCCTGGCCGCACTAAACCACCCCTGTATGTGCACTGCTGACACAATGCAACCAGGGGTTGGTTCTGGTTGTCAACGAAAAAGACAGAACTGGGTGTTAAGTTCGACGATAACACAATTTGCGACCAATCTGGTACCAATTTGCCTGTCGTCGTCGCCCGTCGGCTGGTCCAAACTGTGGCCGGATGATGTGCGAAAAAGAAGAGAACACAGCGAGGAAGAACAACTGCGAACTGGTTGACAGTTTTTAGCACGAGCGCAGGATAAATGGAATGGTGCGGCAAAAACGCAAGCCGTGGGACGAAATCATGGGTGTCGTTAAAGACCATCCCACCTCAGACGGCGATAAGGAGACACTATACGGGCACGGGAACAGATCGAACCAGTCCACTCTCGAGGACTAGTCAACGGCAGCGACACGTCCCACGTCGTCACGCGATGTACGCCTGCGAAGAAATTGGAGTCACACGATACGGAGATGGGCAAAGGCGGGGCTTTCCTTTCAGGTCATCACTTCAGATCGCAACACAAAAGATGTGCTGCAGTCTGGCAGAAAGTGCATAAATGTCAACCGTGGCTGGGGAAGTTTTTGTATCATGTTCCTTTTTTTCATCTTGGTTATCTGATACGCAAGCGTAGGAAGGCGCCCCCAAGCGTTGTTGGCGTGCTGCTGCATCCGTTCATTATATTATTAGTATCAGCGTACAATGCAACACGTGTCGGGGCGGCAAAAACAAGTAGGCAGTCAGATGGGAATCGGCAGTGTTAGCCAACGCCACAAAACGCCATGGATGTCATGCGCCGTAGGAACGGTTCGGGAGACAAGTTTCTTAACACTAGCGAAGTCAACTTGTCTGAAATTCACCCCCGGGCGCAGTTAGATAGTCGAGTGGGCCAGATGATTTCGTCATTTATATTTTAACACATTTCTAGTTCAATCTATAATTCTGGAATGTAAATCGAACATATACTTGTGCTGACCGAAGTAGTGATATTTCAAAATGTGAGGAAATCCACACCATTTTGTAAATCTACTAAAGCTTGGTAGAAGAAAAGTAGTTCAGAGCATTCTTCCACACATTTTAGTGTAAGAAACGTGAAGATGTGCACCAAGCAAACGCGTCCGTAACCAATGGCTCGTGTCGCGGGTATCGCGTGTCGGGTGGTTTAGAGATGGGAAATTCGATGATTCCGTTCTCCTCGCGAGGATCGATTGCTTCTCGTTTGAACTATATGCATCTGCCAGCAAACACACGCCGTTCACTGGCGCACCACCTCACCTTATCACATCTCATCAAGCGCAACGAAATCTCGCCCAGCCGTTCAATTGATTTTCTGACCAATCAATCAATCAGTCCTCTCGATTACGATTACGTCGCCGGCATCCAGTTGACCTCGGATTCCACCCGCAGTAGCCATCACGAGTTTGACAGCTACTGCACCTTCCGATAGTTCTTGACGTTGGTGCAGCTGAGCTCGTGTTGCGCCGGCCATGCAGTGTTGATTTATTTTCATGTTCTCGAGTGGTGGAGTAGATGTGGCTTACCGTCCACCTCCAACCAACCATCACCGGCCCTTCGACTGAAAGTGGAGATGCTCCAAGGAAGGATGGTCCAACATGCACTTGCGGGCATGTTGATTAAATAATTAATTATGTAGCCTGCCTTCCGGCTGGGGGCTATTCGGTTCGGGTCGGTTTCGTTCTGTTCTCCGTGCGTTCTGGTGCTGTGCGTTGCATTAATGTGCACCGGCTGTGGGTGCATTCTTGGCAGTTCTCTGTTTTTGTTTCTCTCCTTGTTTTGCTCCCCACTTCACTGCGTCCTCATTAGTGCATATCAACACGAAACTGTTGCTCTTTTTTTTTTTTATCCCTTGGTACGCTACCATCTGCATTTCCGAGGCGCCACGTCCCGGACTGCAATTCCTTTTGTATGAATAGAACACGATGCGATTCTACTCGTACCCCCTCTGGTGCGTATGGTACGTGTGCGGCATGCCCGATTCTCCTCCTGGCGTTTCCAATCCTTCCCAGCCCAATAACCAGCCCAGCGTTTCGTTTTAGATCAGTGCATTCGTTGGGATACCGGCTCGCTACCTTTTTTTTCTCCCTCTTTCCAACCAATCTCCATACGGAAGGGGGGTTGGCTCGCATACGAATTGGATTTACGCGAAGAAAAACCCATCCCTTCGGTCCGCGTACTTTGCACGCCCCGGCAGTTTCGTAACATCGAAGTCAAGCAGAACTAGTTACTTCACTCGATGATTTTTCCTGCCAACTTTCTTACATCCCTGATTGGCAGCTCGCTCCCTTGGAGTGGCGTGGCGCGCGGTCCTGCCAGCATGATTTATTAATACACGCTGATTTGCGGGTTCGGATTCTGATTTAATCGCTTGATGAAGTGAAGTCTCGCGCGCCAGACACGGTCCCTTTGGAATGATCTGGCTGAAGGAATTTGAAGAGTTTTAAGAAGCCGCCTTTCCGATGCTGTTTCGATGCCGCCCGGCCTCCCTTCCCCCGGGTTGTGGTGACAGCAGCGTTCGTGTTGATGATGATGAACGAAAGGGTGTCGTGTCTTTTTTTTTTTTTGCAAAATTACAAACTTATTGCATAATTACTCGCATTCCCTGGCAGCCTGCTCCCGTCGACATCGGTGGGGCAGAGCTGTTAGAAATGTCGTTAACCAAATTTTCGTGGGAGGAGGGACAATTGAGGCATGCGGAAATTGTGGCAATTGTCGGGAGTTTTTTTGGTTACGATCATAAATTCCCCAGTTTATAGGCGTTGGAAAAGTTAGCTCCGGACAATAAAGGGATCGTTTTCGAATCCTTTTGTGCCATAAAAGGAAAGCGAAGCGATGATATGCGGGTTTCGTTCAATTTGACTTGTTGAGAAACTTCGAAAAGCTATCCAATAACGCCCTCAAATACCTCACACTACTAAGGACCTTCGCCAGTAAACCCACAACCCAGTGAAGCACCAGAAGTGAGGTAGGTTTCAGGGCATTCTTAATCGGACACTATAGGCTTAGTTCAGGTACGTCATTATGCCGCCGCCGCCGCCTCGGAACGCCGTTTTGCTCGGCCAATTCCGTTTCGCCCCATGGTAATTAGTACCGGCTCAGGTGCTTTAGCGCTCAATCATCGAACGGTATCGCGTAAACAATTTACCTAATCCGATTACATGCAAGTCCTCCGGGCGGGGTGTGGGGTTGATTCCAGGGGCAAGAAAGGTGGTAGCGTAAACAATACTGCACAGCGGAAATACACCGACGAGGAGGAAACACCTGGAAAAGAGGCACTTTTCACCACCGGCGAGGTGTCTGTTGTGTCCGTATTTGCACGGTTCCATTCCGTCAGCCGGCCGACGATCGCTTCCTGTTGCCGAAACGGAACGTTTTCACCCTCGAAATGGTAATTCCGGCACAGAATACCACCACTACTGGCCGGCGCGGGAAAAGATTGCGGACGGTTGGTTGTGCTCGTCCGAACCGTAATCGGAATCGGTTCGGCTTCCTTTTCCATAGCCCCTCCCTTGCTTGGTGGTCTGTTATCCCTCCGGGCATGTAAGTTATTCTAGTGAAGCTAATTTCCGCGAAGCATGCAACCGTGAGAGAGAGAGAGAGAGGGAAGCGTGTTTTGCCGAGTCGACGGCCCCGTATCGGAAAGCGCTCCGGTGCGTGATGGCGATGGAATTTCGGACTGTTGGCGGGCTGGGTTGAGATTGGGTTGGTCAAACTCAGCCATCCATTGACGCGGCAGCCGTTTCCTGCTGCTGGGGCCAGCTTTGCCAACCGTTCTGCAACGTTTCCCGTGCATAGACAGTGCGCGCCCCGAGATAGTGCAGAGATAGGAAAAAAAGGGCAGATAGAGCATGATTGTACTAACTATATTTCAATTCCTTTTTTCTGCCACAGCTGATTTATGTACGTACAGCAGAACGTAGGAATGATTTTTCCTTCCACATATCAGATAAGGGAGAACTAAGGCATGGTTGGTTCCAGTTGTAGCAGTTAAAGCGATAAAAGCAGTTTAGATTTCAATTGTGCCTGGAGGGAGATAGAGGGGCGAGAGAGGGGGGAGGGCCTGGTCACTGTCGGGAAATGGGCACACTCCCTCATTCCGATGCCTTTTCTCTGTATGGTGTTCGACGCGATGGATGGTCGTTAGAGGTCCGGGAGCCCGCAAGGCCCGGGGTTAGTTACCTCAGCTGGGCCGCCCCCAGAGGTACTAGGGTGTTTTATTTCTACCGATAAAACGATATGACTAAAATCAACAAAACGAAAGCGCCTCAGGCTGAATCATGACGGGCATCCCGAGGACACCGAGGATCCTCAATGCGCATGCAGATACATAAAATCTGCTGTTGGTTTCTGGGGTGTAAAACAAAACACGGTGTGGAAGATTTTTAAAGCACTCTGCCGACTGCGAAATCCTTTCAGCGAGAGTCGCGTACCGTACTCAAAATGAGAACTACAGCACAGAACGTATATTCACGGTACTCACCCGTAGGTATGCGTCCTTTTAAGCAGGATGCTCTACATTCAGACCGGTGGATGGATTTCTTTCACCTTTCAAACCCATGGATGTGCGCCTGCACGGTGAAACAGGGACCCTTAGCGACAGTATTGTGAAGACACTCGTTTGGCACATACTTTACCCCGGAGTGCTTTAGAGAAACACACACAAAAAAAAAGGATATAACAAGATACGGGAAGGATTCATTTGTTTTTTTTTTGTTTTTTGCGATGAACCAAGAGGTCATTAAACCTACCGTTGGTGGTGAAAAACTGTCCCCCCTTTCTTTGTGGTTTTTTCATGAATGATAAGGTGGCACTTCACACCAGCAATACGTTGTTTGTCGGCGTCCCAAAACACTGCGCCAAACAAGGATAGGGAAACGTCACATTACAGTCGCGAGCTATGAGTGTATAGCAGTGGAGGCAGCCCTTTTCATTTGCCAGCAGGTGCTACGATAATAAATATTACATTAAAATCGCTACAATTACAATCGGATGTAATGGTTGGGCAGGACGCAAGGACTCGGCATGATGGTGGGCTTCGTTATTCATGGCCTCTTTGCTGTTTTCCGGTAAGACCAACACGCTGCTAAGGGACAACTTGGATGTTATGTGAAGTATGTCTGCAAGAAGTGAACAGATACTAGAATTGGACACAGACGAAACTGGGTCGAACATTCGGCCGTGTTCTCTCATCTCATATCGATTCGTCGCAAATGAATTTCTGGCTCTGGCTGGCAAGTTGTGCCAAATTATGTGTGACCACCACCTTAAAATCCCAGCTCCGTTCCTGTTACCCAGTCCGGCGTCACGCCAGATGGATCGACAAACGCCCAAAAAAGAAGATTGCAGCTTATTTGCCGCTTGATTGCACCGAACACTCCGTCGTGCCGGAGGCGCCCAATGGCCGAGGGATGGACAGGGGAAAAACGAAGGTGGTAATGGGGCCGCAAGATTTGTCGAGTGACTGGCGGACCCTTCACCTCTCTGGGGGAAGAAGAGTGTTGCTTTGGGAAGAGTGGAAGGCGCTCGAGTTGATCGTTGATTCGATGGAGAAGAGTTTTGGGCTAAGTGGTGGAATGATTTGGAGCCACGACTTGCACCATGACCTGTCTCGAAAGCTGGCATTCGTCAAGCAATCAGAGACATTTCTTAATTCCCGCTAATGGTCGCATCAACACAACATGGAGTAATATAAATAACGGGAAAAGAAGTCACAGAATGATAGAACGTAGGGCCGGACTCAGTAGAATAATAGTAAAATAAAGTAATTTCACATTTCAGAAAGTACAAAATCAGCAGAACGTTCCATCTCTTAAACGAATGCCGAATCACATACGGACAAAAACATAACCTCCAATGCGAAATGGAAGAAGGAAACTAAAGATCGTAGATCAACGCAAGATCTCTGGAAGGTTGTTAATTGTTACCATCATCCGGGGCGATTGGTTTCCGATCGGCGATTAATTTCCACGGAAAAGTGCCCTTGTGGCGATGTGCTGTTCAACTGTCGTCTCTCCGCCGTCTCTTCCCGTCGCCTTTTGCTTCACAAACTAACCTCCGTAAACAAGATCATCGATCGCGTCGATTTGTTACATCTCACCGTTTCTAAGTGGAGGAGATCTTCTTTTTTTTCCTTCCCTCCCCCCGGGGGCCAGTTGGCGAAACGAAAGCGGTCTTCATCGATGACTCATCCGCCCCGGGGGGGGTGGGGGGGTGGGGGGATGAGTAGGGGATGTAGTGGACCAGTGGCAGCAGCGCAGCCGGTTACTTCTCTTCCGCCAGATGCTTGGATTCGTCGATGACTATTTGTTCGATTGGGGAGAGATGATTTATGCGCTCACTTTAGACGGTAAACAGGGGAAGAACTGTTCATTGTTTGTTCTTTTTATTAACCCTTCGAAAGTGTTGATTTGAAATGTTTCAAGAAAATGGGTTTTTTCTTTTCATAGTTTTTTTTTCTTTTCATTTCCTCTGATGTCACATTTATTCTTAAAAAACCGTTCATTATTTTTGAGATATTTGTCATGTATTTAAGTCATTATGCTTTGCTTTCTATTCTTGCTTCCAATTGGAATGTTTTACATAGTAATTTATTTCATCTTCCATGCATTTGAGACTATTTTCCATCGCCTAACATTTATCCCTTTTGAACGCCGCGTGATGCAAACTACGCAGATTAATGTCGGCAAGTGCTTTCGTTTGAATACGCGTTCATCGACGAGGGCCACAGGCCGCCCTGCGTACACTTCACTCCATCAAACCACCCCTCCGTCGTTATCTGTTCCTCTGTTTCCCAAAAAGTCGCAGCGAAGCTTCCATCCATCAATACCTCCGTTCCAGCACGCCGCAAAGGCCGCCGGATGTTGTGGCGAGTACACTCGTTGTTGCGGTGATGATGGACGTGATTCGCGGTGAGGATCGGGGTTGGCCTGGGACAGAAACGTAAGCGCGCGCAGTCTGTCGGTCGGCACGTGGGCAAGAAGGGGATGGTTCCGATTCGACGAGACCGGCTGGCGAATATGGCCGAAGGTCTCCATGCCGCTCCATGCCGGCCGCCGCTAGCGAGCACACACACAAAGCCGTTCTCCACGCCCAGTGCAGCCGGCGAAACATATCTCCCGTCGGCGGAGCCATTTGGCCAAAAAATCGTCCGGCCACACGAGAGAGAGGCGAGTGATGTCAGTGGGGAGTGTGATAAGCTGATGGTGCTGGATGGGGGTTGGGCGATTAAAGTCAAGGTTAGTGGGTTGCTCCGGGCAGCTCCCCAAGAAAAGAAGGATTCATCAATATTGCGATCGAACATTGAACGGCATGAAAATTGAGGCCGGGTTTCATTTCATACTCATAAATTATTCCCAACAAATTCGAATATTAATGTATTCCGAAAGTGATCCACGGTCATATTTACAGTTCAACATAATTTCCTCTCTTTGTTTTTTTTTTCGAAGTCACCTCCATTACTTCATAAAACAGGTTCGCCATATGTATGAAGTGGCCACAACCCACCGGAGAGTACGCGTGACTCATAAACAAGCCTCACCTGAGCGGGTGGTTTCTCCGTCGCCACTCTTTCTATGTAAAGATCGGTGAAGATGTTTGCATCCGACGGATTTCTCGTTTCGGGTTGTGGCTAATGACAGCAAGACCTTTTCGAGCAAGAAGCGATCGGTAAAGCGCCAATCGGCACTGGTTTTTTTTTGTGAGGTGGGAAAAACAGATTCGTTTTAATGTGTGGAGGGAGAAATCGAAAAAGTGCGTTGGTAGGGTCGGTTCAGTTCTATTTGGAGCGATGGGCCTTTCCGGGGATATTCCTCTAATGGGCAGGTTGGGGTCTTCCTTACACTTTGTTGTTCAAGATGGTGGGTTTTTTTTTTAATTTTGGTTAAGATGATTGAAGTTAGTAATCATTTGGCAAACAAAAGAACGAGGGAAGTGGAAAAAATTATGCATCATTATGAACATTATTTGGGAAAATACTGCAACAAAGCTAACTCCACCCTGATCTGCTACCCTTATCACTGGAAGATTGTTCTTAGGAATTTTCTTACTTCTCAAACATTTCTGGCCACAGGCAAGTTCCCAAAGATGGGGTGGAAGGAGATTAAGTTGACGGGGAAACATTACAAGAATCATGACCATGGGATTATTATCGCAGTATTAAACGTTGCCCCTGACGCTGTTCGCTGATACTTTGCTCGGTTTAATTCCAAATCCAAGCTTATGTTAATGTCAGCTGCTCGTTTTTACATTCCGACCTGCCAGCTGCCGCCGGCTGGAGGGAAGGAGTCAACCAACCAGCCAACCCAGTAACCTCTTACCCACGTGATAGGGCCCCCTAAAAGGGAAGTCCGCCGATTAATGAATAATAATCGCGCACCAGAAGTCCGACGCCGACGAAGTCACATCGCTTTGCCGCTGTTTCGGGCCGTGGAATGTGCAGATGGTTTCATTTGAATTCTAATTGCCCGGAACGCCTTTTCGGCGCGATCATCGGCACTCCGGTTCGATCCGTTGCTGCTCCTTGTACGGAAAGTTGCTGCTCGTCCTCTGGCGCGGCCGTTATCGGGGCACCCAAAAAACCTCCACTTCCCGGGCTCGAGTGTCGCGATGGCGCTAATGGATCGACGATAAAAATTGCGGACATAAATTTAAATGCAAACCAGAACCCGGCTGCGTCACGGTGACACACGCAATGGACAGCTTCCTTCGCCTTCCCGCAGATGACATTTTCATTAACATTTCTCCCCCTCGTTTTTCCATTTGCTTTCCCGCCACAGGGTGCCGGCAAAGAGATTCGGGAAGCGATCGCGGACCCATCGCCCGAGTGCCAGGAGAAGGCGTGGAACATTGTGATACCGCTGGTGGAGAAGCTGAAGCGGTGCTACGAGCACTCGCTCGAGCTGGAGCGCATCGTGCCGAAGCTGCTCGGGCAGCTGGTCGGCGGACGGCTCAACCCGACGCAGCACCTGGAAACGCAGCAGGCCCTCGTCAAGCAGCTGGCCGAGATACTGGAGTTTGTGCTGAAGTTCGACGAGTATAAGGTAAGCGCGCGGGTAGAACGGCCGTGCGGCCCTTTCGGTCGAGTAGCAACACCCGCTCAACCATTCCCCCCTTTCCATTGCAGATGAAAACCCCCGCGATACAGAACGATTTCAGCTACTACCGGCGCATCGCGAGCCGGCAGCGGCTCGATCACGCGCACGAGATGATCATCAGCACCGAGCTGGCGAACCGGATGTCACTGTTCTACGCCCATGCCACCCCCATGCTCAAGGTGCTGAGCGAGGCGACGTCCAAGTTCGTGCAGGACAACTCCGACAACGTCGACAACACGACCGAAACGCTCGGCACGATGGCCAAGGTTTGCCTGCGGATGCTGGAGAATCCGTAAGTGCCGTCCAACGAGTTAAATAAATTCGTTCCAATGCTAATGTTATTTTCCCGCCCCTTTCCAGAAAGCTGCTGGCCCAGATCGAGCGCGAGGAAACGCACCTCCTGCTGCTGCGGGTGATGGTCGGGCTGGTTATACTGTACGACCACGTGCACCCGGTCGGTGCCTTCGCCCGCGGTGCGCACGTGGACGTGAAGGGGTGCGTGCGGTTACTGCAGGCGCAACCCGCCGTCAAGGCGGAACCGCTGCTCAACGCGCTCCGGTACACGACGAAGCACCTGAACGAGGACAACACGCCGAAAAACATCCGCAACCTGCTCGCCGCTTAAGACGCGCGTGCGTAACAAAACGAGCACTCTGGAGCAGGAACTACTAAACAAACGAAAGGGTGGGGCCGAAAATCCGCTCGCCACAACCAACAACTGTAACAACTACTGCTAATGATACTATTACTACTACTTTACTATTATAATACTAAACAAAGAGAACTATGAAGCTGCTGCAGCTTCCAAAGCGAACAACCTGGGACTGGAATACGCGCACATGGGAGAGCTGGTTAAAACAACGAGTTGAATTCGTTGGCTTGAACCATCGTGGAACAACGGAGACAGGCTTATATGACGAACACGTGCATCCTACCTTTATCATCAGACTATAGCAAAGATTGATTTTACAAGGAGTGCAAATTTAAACACGCAAAAAAACAATTTAGGACTTTTCCTGCAAGTGCTTTGGGTCTCCCCGGCCGATCGGGGCGAAGATGGAGGAGGAGAGATCGTTTATCTACTTCTAACTATACATATTTTATATATATACACGTATACACTCCGTCACAGAAAAGCAACACACGAACATCACAAACGCACACACACACTCTAGCCTAGATCAATCTACTTACACTCTCCCCCGGAACTACTTTTACTCCTCTTTGCTCATCTTTGCATTTCTTCTTCGTAGACTTCCGAAAACACGATTCTTCCTATGGCGTTTCATTTGTTCTTTTATAGTTTTTTTAAAATAATTTTATATTTTGTTACCTTGTGTCGGTTATTAGTATGTTTTTTTTTCTTCTGTAAGCCCTTTCGGGCGAGATGCAGACTATTTCACTATAAAAAATCTTCCGATCGAAGTTGATTCGAAACGATTAAATGAGGCACAGTTTTGGAAAGACAGGAAACGCGTGTAGTTGAAAAAGAGAGTGGACGTGCGGAAGATGGAAAGCGCAAAAAGAGAAACAAAGATTTTGTTTTAGTAATTTAAATGAAACGAACGCATAACAATATCTACTAGGCATTTAAGTGTATCCGATAGAGGAATGCAAAAGAAAAAACCCGCGTTACATAAGAGTAGCACCTTTATAAAGTGTAAATGTATTATATAGTGAGTGGCCCAGAAGCGGCCACACCAGCCCCGGGGCGGGCACATGGGCACGATAAGGCAAAAGGGCCGATAGCGAAAGCGCACTAGGGAGAAGATAGCAAAAATATAACGTGTGATAAGACGATAACGAAGTGAGAAGTTTCGCCTGATCCGGGCTATTAAAACTAGCACAACCACCACTTCAAAGTAGTGAAGCAAAATCAAGAAAATTAACTAAATAAAAGAGAGGTGGGTGAGAGAGAGAGAGAGATAGGTGAGCAAATGCCGCCAAATGGTTATGTTCGGTTCGGTCATGCAAAGCGAATCGCAAATTAGATAAAGTATGAACTAAACACCGGATGTGACGTAATATGGTAGACACATAAAATCACATTACAAGGACGTGGCAGAGAATAGCATTTTCAATTCCGGCAGATGAAGAGGAAAACCGCTGCTCCTTTTCAGCACTACATTTTCCCATACTTTCTTCCGACCTTTTCTTAGATAGAGGGGTTGAGAAAACAAACAACGATAATGATTTCCCTCCACCCCCCTTACTCGAGTAGATATCGGCGAAGCAAAACGCAAGGTTGTGTTAAGAACTGTTAGTTAGTGGAAAGCAAACCAAGTATCAATCGGTTAAAACTCACTCGACATCGACACGCAAACGCATCCGGATTCAACGATAAGGGGATGTCAGCAACGAAGCCCACAGCTTAGCCAGCAGCACCAGAGCTGAGGCCCGCTCAAACACATATATCAGATGGTTTTTACAATAATCTACACAGAGCATCTGCACGAAACTTTAAATTAAAACTAAATCGGATACAACAACGCGCGCCACTACAACAACATCCCCCACGAGTAAACGGTGTGGAAACAAACGAACCTACTAAAACTGCTGCTACCACGGATTCAGATGTGTTCGTCTATTTTACAACGGTGTAAAAAACGTAAACTTAAATACACACGAGACAAAATGGAACGAACCCCTATTGCGGATTTACCGTTTATTAGAAAACTACGTTTTGAACTAAAATTGAACTTGAGAATGAGAAGCAAAGATGATGAATTAAATGAAACGGAGAAAAGTACGGAGCACAGAGTGAATGTAAGGATGCAATGAGAAGAAAGATGGAAAGATACTGGGAACATGGGGAATCAAACGGAATAAGCTTTTGTTTAGTGAAATTGGCAGAGAACAAGCCTCACGGCCAGTGAGTAAAATGGACACAGCACAGGGCTACTAACATTTCGGAATATGGACACAGTTTTAAAGAAGAAAAATGGGCGAAGTATGATCCTAATGTAAAATGCTTTACTGTAGGGCCAAATGAGGAGCGTGTGTTACTACAACAAACTCCGACATTCTTTCTGTTGTTTCCTTTTGGTTCTGTTTCACAATGAGCGTGTTGTTTTGTAGCTAATGCATTAGACTTTGAATCCATTCGTTAGCAAAGCCGGGAGGTATTCCGCCGACACATCGGAACCGTATAAGTACAATTTAGCCAAATTTAATCGAACACGGAAGCGGAATTGGAATTGTTGAAAGTCCCGGCGTGGAGGGATCTGTTTTTTTCCTGTTTTGTTTTTTGCACCGAAACCCGAAAGCCGAAGCATTCGAAATTGACATAAGTTTTAGTAGATTTTGTTAGTCAATTGTGGCAAGCCTTCGAACAACGTGCCGTGCCGCTGGTGGAGCATGCTTTCCCGTTGTCAAAAGAATGCCAAAAGAATTTTCTTCTGATCTCGTTGCGTCTCTACGGCCCGTGGACTATAGTAAATTTATGGATAGGATGTTCCATCGAAGTTTCGGCATCCTGTGTCACAGTTACTTCTCGGGTGAAACTAGTGAATCAGTGTTTGTTAATCGGATGAACCACGAACCAAATAAACTGTTCCTTATGCTCCATCTCCGAGAATGTCCCCACCTAGTCCACCCGTTTCTTCTTTTCGCCACGTCGCAGTGCAGGCGTGAACTGCGTTCGCGTTTATTGTTATCTTTGCGCAACGAAAGCGTGAAGAACATGAAACAATTATACCGTAAGCTACGGCGGCAAGGTGGCGGAAGAGGCGTAAATCGATGGGACGAAAAGGGGGGACAGAGAAGCACATATATAAGTAACTGCAAATATGAAAATGAAGTAAAAATATAGATAAACCATTGTGGAAGCGCTAGCGGAGTACTAAATTCAAATTATCCCGAACAGCAGCCGGCAGGAAAGAATGCTCACATGATGGAACGGAGAAGAAAAACAAACGCGCAAGGACGCGATAAACTTTGTAAGCCTACAGTGACGGGATAGCAGGAAAATGGAAACCTTGATGTTCAAGGCACGATCGGAACAAGGAACAAAGACATCACAACCGTAGCAGAAAGGGGAACCCGAACGAACAATAATAATTTCACCAGGACACGTTGAACAGATGGCGAATGTTAGAATAGGCACCTTACCTGAGCAAGGACGAATGGAAGGAAATGGGTTTGTACGAGTGTGCGAGCGAATGGGATCTGAGAATGGGACAGAAATAAACCAAAAATTCCAACAATCTAACTTGAGCGTTTTTTGATGTTTGTTTATTTTGTAACTTCGATTTTGTAATCGTTATTTTGTTCAAATAGTTATTATAGTTATTTACTGTAGCAATTCGACTTACAAAACCTAAAGTAAAAGCAATGCGATGGTTTCCAGTCGGACGGGCGATGAATTTCCGTCTTTTCCAGGGCCAGGACATTTTATTATAATTTTCATCTCGTTAAAAAACCTTCCCTTAATCCTATTGATACTTTTACTATAACTATATTTTCTAAATTTCGCTTAAATTTCCTTTATTTTGATTCTACGGTGTGCTTTCGTCCGGTTCCGTTTTTTCCGCTCAACTCGCTCGACGCGTTCGATTTGCAAAACTTGAAAAATGCCCACTTTACACCAGGGAAGTATGCGATAAAGGAGGTAGCACAATTCTGCCGGTATCAGGCGGCATTAGCCTGGTGCGCAGATCTGCCAGCCAGGAGTATGATGTTCGCTTTGATTCTCTTCATCGATTTTCCCCTCCCAATGGTGACGCCAGTATGGGTGCCGCCGGGTGCGCGATGTTTACAACGCGCACACGAAACTGATAAGGGGAAGAAACCCACCCAATGGCCTATAGGACGGAACGAGACAGATAGTCACGCTATGAGCACGCGGGAAGGTGGAACGAGATAACAGGTGTTTGCTGATGTCCGGTACCAGCCGTTGGGCTACCTGCTACGCGTTCTAGGCTCCTGGTATCAAGAATCGATTTTTTAGCTCATTCGCTCGCTTGTTCGGACGAAAATTGCTCGCCGGCGCACGTGGTCGACGCTGCAAATAAACGATTGAGTTTTTGTTTAAGATGTTCGGGTTTGAAAGGAAAGCAAGAAAAAGGATTCAAATGGACAAATTTAGGAGGTATTGCTCTCCCTAAGCCTGTACCAGATAATCAAGAAAAATAGGAACAATCTGGTCGGTCATGTGCGCACAGTAATGTACAGGATTTATTAGACATAACATACAGCGTTTCTCTACCGGCACCTCATTCTACTACGCCTTTCCGTAAATTTTCTTTCGGAACGGCTCGGGCAGATGTTCGATCAGCGAGAGCGCATTTACTTCGATGGCCACCAGCTCGTCCTCCCCGAGCCACTCGATGCGCACCAGATTGGTCCCTTTCCGAACCGTTTTTAGAATGTACTTTCCCTGACTTCCCTCACCGGCGGCCTGCTCGTTTGCTTTGTCTCTCTCGCCGTTGACAATGTCCCCACTTCCCTCATCTGGTTTCCACCTTTTCGATCGATCCGCGTCGTCGCTGTCGGTCGCCTCTGCGCCAAACCGGACCGACAGGATGTTAGAATCGTTCTGCAGTATGAAGCCGGACTCGTTGCGCGGATCGAACACGATCCCGCCGATCGGATGGTTCGGGGAGCCACAGTCCGGCCCGCTCAGCTGGAGGTAGGTCGAGAACACGAACTGAAACTCGTCGAAGTCGTACAGGAACAGTTTGTGGTCGGCAAAGGCGACCGCCAGCCGTGTTCGGCCGGGCTGGATCGCGAGTGCCGTCGGTGGCTGCCGGTAGCGGGGTAGGGAAATCGACCGTTTCCACTTTGCGCCGGCGGTGGCGGTCTCGCTGCGTTCGAACACCACAATCGCGCTGGCCACATCGGCGCACACGAGATAGCGACTGCACAGGGACACCGCGGAGAGGTGAACGACCTCCGACAGCCAGCGCGACGCGTTGATCGACTGCTTGTGGTCGAAGTCATCGCCGCTGTCGCCGTTGCAGGCGAAGAAGTTAATCGTACCATTGCGGGCGTACAGGAAGATCCCGTTCGAGTCGTGGGTAAAATCGGCCCTGTAGCACACGGCGAACTGCTCCGGCGTGTTGCGCACGCGCTGCAGCCGAGAGCTGGCCGGCTCTGTCGGGTTGTGGTCGTGACGAAGAAGGCGAATGGTACCCTCGGTGGAATACACGATCCACCGTCCGTTCGGCGAAATCGCGGCGCAGACGATGTGCTCGTCGTGCTTGCTGCGAATCTGCAGTATCTTACTGCCACCATTCGATAGCGCCCCCATGGCCGGACAGCTCGCGCTTTGAGCGAGAGTCCAAACTTCGAGATAGTTCACGTACTTCAGCAGCAACGTGCGGCTTCCGGCGGCCACCTGCACGGCGGGCGATTGGAGCAGGGGTAGGTATTTGTCTATCGTCACCGGTCGGAACGATGACACGACGAGCATTCCATCGAGTCCGCCGGAAATGAGAGACTTTCCGCCGAATGTGGCCAGCGTTTTGACGTCGTGCGTGTGGCACCGGCGATTGAACGAGCGAATGTAGCGCTGTCGCCCGTGCCCCGATCGCATCCGCTGGTACAAACGAATAATCGGGTCGACGCCGCTGACATAAAGATGCTCTTCGTCAGGGGACACTGCCAGACTCAGTATATCCGCCTTTGAAACGACCATACTCTCCAGTACCGTGCCGAGGTGGCCGTCGAAGAGCATTAGCCGCCCTCGGGAATCCCCGGAGACGATGGTGAAGTCCTTCAGCACAGCCACCGTCCAAACGGTCGTCTCCTGCGTGCGGTTCGAACGGCCGGTCGTCATTTTGTGCACGGCATGGCCCTTCCGGACGTCCCAGACGCGCACGGCATCGGCCGAGCCGGTCACCAGGAAGTCGCCGGTCCAGTCGAAACGGCAGCACACGATGCGGCCCTCCTGTTTGTCGAGGATGCGCTCGTACATGAGCTCGTCGTTCTCGAGCCGGTACACGTTGATGTAGCCGCCCTCGGTTCCGACCGCCAGTAGGCGTTCGTCGCGACTCACGTCCACGCACCACGCGGCATTTCCCGTCACGAGCATGGTTTGTTTCACGCGGGGTTGGTCGCCTGGTGACAGATCCCACTCGACCAATGAGCCGGCCAGGCTGACCGAGAACAGGCGACCGCTGCCGGCCCAGGCTAGGCCCTCGATGGACACATCGGCGCCGCCGGTGACAGTTTTCTCCATAAACGGGGCGTGAGACAAGTTCCAGATTTCAATCGTACCATCATCCCTGCAAGATAAACCGTGAATGAGCTAACATCAAGGAAGGCACCGGCAGTCGGTGTCACCTACCGTGCAATAGCTAGTTTCTTCTGGGAGTTGCTCACGGCCGAGCAAACGATTCCGCGGGCTAGGAGATTGTAGAACTGCACATTGTGCAGTCGGCACCGTCCGTCGAGTTTTTTGGAAATCATTTTTCTTGCTACAACTGTTTTTCCTACACATCCGTACAATAACAAAACACGCACGTGCTTTCAACAACAACCGCGTACCGAACTGGTGACAGATCCCACTCGATCTGTCAGACCAAGAACACCTTCCCCTACGCACACATTTAGCTATTTGCGAGGAAACTACTAAAAGTGGGTTCGCATACGCACACAGTGTCACATTGTCAAAAACTGGCCAATCGCGATAAGCGAGAAGATTTTGCTCACTATGGTGAGATGCTGCTCATCATAGAAAAAGTGGAACGAGAGAGCAGTCCCGTTCCCGGTTTTTGACGCCGGACTCGAATTGACACCCGCATTTCACCGTCAGCTAGTGTACCTATAATAATTTTTGAGCAGGGTTGCACTGTTATGCTTGAATCATTCTAGATCAGTCTTGAATCTGCTGTAGATAAAATTACGAACGTCAATTGAACCGTTGCGGTCCCCGCGGGAATACCAGCCAACAGGAGAAAAGCCAATTTTTTTAACGAATTGATTTCTTCCTCTCGTTATCCGTTCGAAGCGGACATTATTCAGCTTGAATACTTTCTGTCAAGCAATCTGTAAATTTATCAGTATATTGAAGATACTGACGCAGCCGGACGCGCATTGTACTCCAACCTCCCATTCGACAAAGTAACAAAAAGAAACAAAAGATCATTCAATTAACCCATTATTCCTGTTAGCATTCGCTGTGCTGCCTCGGTGGACGAAAGGCTTGTTTATTCTGAATTTTCGGAAGTTTCGAGACGCTTTTGTTGAAGTTGTTTCCAGTTCGCAAAATGTTATCCAGGTGCCAGGAATGGCTTACGAAGCAACGGAGTAAATTCTTCCGTGGTAGCCGCTGCACTAAAGTCGAAAAAGCATCCATTGAGTTTTCGGCCGACTTTTTCCTCACAAAGCCACCGGAACAGCGCAATCTAAGGTGAACACAAACATTTTCATACCCCATAGTAATCGCTAACCCACTGCTTTCACTGCTCTTTGCAGCTTACCACGTCGGCTACTTGGTAGTTTCCTTTCTGAAGGAAATATTATGGACGATACAGAAGAGTCGTCTTTGAAACAACTATTGAAAGGTAATCTGCTGGTTGGCATGGTTCATTGAAGCTGATCACAATTCTAATTCGAAACGATTTCTTAGCTAACGGGCTTTACAACAAACACCAAACTATACAGCAACGTCGCCGAATGAAGGAGCTATTGGAATGTGAGAAACGTACCGTATTATTGCATGTGGATGAACGCGGTGACACCTCGCTTCCATTTGGGTACCAGGATCTGTCTGACCCCACTTCTCCGGTAGATATTCACGCCGAAGAGATGACCACTCCGGCATGGCCATCACAATCTATGAAGTTGAAATCAGGCATTTTCCCGAAGAAAGAATTACATTTCCAGCGCATGGCAGATGACGACCCGGTCTTTCCGGTAAGGCCGATGCGGCGTGCAAGATCCTTACCAGTAGTTCCGTTAGCAGCAAAGGTTCGGATGATTTCTCGAATAAGGTATGAAGCCAATAAGTCCAAATGTATGAAAACAGTTTCATGGGACGTATCTCCGGACGGAATGCACAGTATTTCGGAGTATCTAGAGACATCGGTATAGCTACCAAAAACTACACTTCCAGACTCACATTACACAATTAACATTTATTAAATTGCTAATAAAAAATGAATTCTATTTAGATCAGGATCTCCTAGCGTACATGTAATGATGACACAGTATTGAAACATTGAAAGGATAAAGCGGGCAAATACTAAATTGAGTAATCGTGGTGAAGGAGGCTGCCAAGTAATTCTATTGTACCAGTTCTGGAATTGTAGTAAATGCCCGTTTCACCCAATAGAGTTGAGCTGCGAACCATGGCTTCAACATCGTCGCATTCGAATATGAGCTGGTCAGATATGTCCTCAACGGGAACGATGCGCGGTAAACTACCGTCCTTGGAGTGAATGATTCTTCCTATTTTAGCCATGCAATTTGTTGGTAGATTCCTTAGACCAGGCAGTTTATCCATTTGATCAATGCGGCCACTCTGGTTGGTCCCCATCTTTGTCCCAGAAGGATGGGAAGTATTCCGTTGTATCCGCCAAGCTGGAATGGAACACGACATAAAAGGCAATTTTCCGGAAGGGGCAAAAGCCATGATTTTCATGATAAACAATGAGTGAGTGCAACATTCATACCTTCAGTTAACGCGTCGGATGCAAAAGGCTGCATAGCTTGGCTTCCGACGCCATCTTCACGGTCATCGGAAACAGACGGCGAGGGCGGAACTATTGGGATATCGCTAAAATATGGCAATGAATATATTTTGACCAACCCGACAGGTCACTGCCAGCGTACCTAAATTCCGGACGTTCAATTCGGCATTCGTCCTGTTTGTCCTCCATTTTGAAACAAAAACACGAAATACTGCAAACTTTTCGAAACATCCTACCGCTAGCTCTTGGCAACGTACTGAATAGCCGTCAACCGAACGTCCGTTTGACTTGTGCTTTCTGAGAACAGTTGAGGTCCACCTATTCAATGAGTACATGATGCGCAAAAGCACGCCAGCTGGTGACACTGTATCGACGGTATCGACATCAGGATTGTGGTGTAGAAGCACTTTGCGCAGCGCACTAGTTTCAAGATGAAGGCGACCGATTTCCTTTGCTTTTGCGTACATTTCACGCGCTCCAAACAGCATTTGGAAAACAAAAGTACCGGCCAGCCAGCGAAAAATGAACCACCCCCGATGAATTGCTCATCGTTCGAAGTGCCATACGATTCTGCGGCTGATAACATCGAAATATTCGAAGTAGGAGATGCGAACAGTACTCCTAGAGCCTTACTAATGCGTTCTTGTGTTTCTATCTGTGGGACTTTCAACAGGATTTCGCGAAAAACCATGAGGTCAAATGTGAAAAAACGAGACGAAAGAAAGCGTCGAGAAAAAATGGCGTATTTAGCAGATTCGTTGCATGGATGACGCCGGGCGGATTACGTCCAACGAAGAAGGATTCCCCAGTGTTTTGGATAGAACCTGCGCCTGGATATCCAGAGAGACAGATGACCGATATGTGATCAATTAGTGTTCGATCGTAGAATCCTTTAAACTGCAGTGTAGTTTTAGGGATTTCTTCCACAATCAGAATAAACATTTTGTTGTTTGTTGAATAAACATATCTCAAATGCTCCAGGGGATGAGAAATTTTCCTTACGAGATTCAACATAGCGGGGGAATAGTTTCAAAAGTGCAACGGACTAATTTCTTTCAGATTGCAGACAAACACACTAGACTTTGGGCTCTCCAATTTGTCATCGGCTTCACTGTAATCATGTGAAACCTTCTTTATTTACCACGGCATTCTTTACTGCACTCGCCACTCGCTGCACACGAAAATAAAACATAATTCGACCAATCAGAACCGCATTACGCGATCGATAAAGAAATTACTGAATTCATTTTTAATGAATCACGCTACGACTGCCTACCGTTAGCCTTTTTGACGGATAGAAAGTGGTGCATGTGACTTTCACGATTATCTTATTGGTCGTATTGGGTAAAAAATAAACTTCCTTTGTAAAAACTTAAAACAAACAAACGTCCCCTCCGGAGAAGCTCGTATATACTCTAATCCCTTTTTTTTCAGAGTGATGCAGAATAAAATGTCCCTATCGTAATCCTTTGTGCATTTGTTGAATAATTGTTTTTTATTAACAAATGAGATTTTCGCTCGCTATGCTTCGACGGGTTCTCCTCCGTCTTTTGAACCAATTGATTTATAAACGAATAAAAGTACGTTTCGTACCGAGCTACGCAGTAAGGTACGGCATTGTATCGGCCAATGTAACATTAGCACAATAGTATTGCTTTCTTCTTATGTTGATAACAAAAAACCGATGCGGTAAAAACCGCACTATCGCTTCTACGCAGTTACTACAATGGACGGTATTAGTTTAAAAATAAAACTGATTGGAATGCTACTTCCCTATACTGATATGCAGTGATGATAGTTAGTTGCGACTAAACTATGCTCTAAGCTGAACATAACCATCTTTCTATTCACTTTCTTCTCTCCCCGGGACGGAATATATTTACGGAATGGACGTGCCTGTTACGATTAAACTACTAATATATAACGACAGACGTCTCTGGAAGACCACAATATAATTTTAACCTTCAAATGCTTCCTCAGCACAACTAAACAAATAATAATTATACTTCTTCGAGTAACGCGGTGCATTTCTCCCACAAGCTAGTGTGGGTGCGCCTATTATTCCAATGGTAATACCGTGTTTTTTTTTCTTAGCTCCTACATACACCGTCGGTGCATTCTACCATTGCGATGCAGCAACACACGTGAAGTATGCAGTAAAAAGTATGGACATCTTGATAAAATCGAACAGTGATTGTTTAAAGATTAACTTCTCTGATGTGGAATTGATGCTAATAAAAACTTTACGCTTTAATAAACTACGCGAACATGAATGTGATAAACGTGAGCTAAATTGAACTCTTGGAACAGTGAAAAAGTGAATTGTGCTACAAAAAACTTTCTCCTTCCTAGGCTGTGTACAGGTTTTTTTTTTTCTAAGGCAACTACGCTTGGTCCAGGTTGCGGATAGATTGTTAAACCAACAAATCTCGCTTGCTTCGACTGCCTCGCTGGAACTAGCCTCGTCTTCCTCTTGGATGCTGCTTCACTTGCTGGCCGATTGGTACTGCTATTTTTCATCGTCGTCTTTAGATTAGTCTACCTCTAATAAAGGGCATTAGGTTGCGAGACAATACGCTCGAATACTATATTTACAAATCAGTACATTTCATCGAGTTGCTTTCTTTTTGCTTCTTTTCCATTTCGCTGTGAGATTGCTGTAAGTGCCACACGTTCGATACGCTACCCTCACCGCGCGCTTCGAGAAGTCCTGTCGCTACCATTCTCTGTTGTTCAGTTATTGAAATGGACGGAATGCATGAGGAGGGCGAACAGGAATCGCCACTGGTTAATACTTGATCACCTGACCGCCGTTTCGCTCGCTGCGAGGGTGTGTGGCAGGCATGTGGCGGCAGCGAGGCTGTGATCAGGAGGTCCTGTTGATTGCCAGTATGGCCCGCACACGACACGACCGTCCGCTTAAACGTCCGTGCTGTGCGTTTGGATGCGCACCTTTTTCACGCTACCGTTCCGGTGCATCCGGGGCGACTGGTTGCCGCCAGAGTAGCCCGGATTGCGGATGCCCAGCCCGTCGGTGGCGCTCGTGCCGGGTGGGCGCGGCTTTTTCAAACTCGACCGCAGCGGTGTCCGCGTCACCGAGCCGGAACCGACAGTCGAACCGTTCGACACGGTCGTGACGGTGGTGTTGACCGACTGCATGCTGCCGTTCATGCCGGACGAGTAAGGCCGCCCGGAGGAATCCGTCACTGCGATTCCTGTGGTGGAGAAAAAAAAAGCAGTTGGCCAGTGACAAATTTCTATCGGTTTTCTTCCATTCTTCCGGATGGAAAAATAAAATCCTCCTTACCATTCGGATTCTGGGAAGCCGTCTCCCGGAAGCCGGGATTGTTGTAGGTGCCAGCGGGACGCCCTCTCCGGCCGTTGGTCGTGGCGTTCGACAGCATCGTCGGGTCGCCGTCGGGGCGCTTTGTGAGGACACGGTCGTACGCGGCAAGGGCGAGCAGCGCGAGCGAGAGGCCCGTCACCAGGAGCTGCAGGTAGAATGAGACGCCCCGCTTGATCTCGTAGCCGCGCGTGGAGTCGTCGGTCTGCAGCGAGAACAGGATGGCGGCCGCCAGGGACAGACCCGCGGCCACCACACTCGCCACGAGCTTTACCATCACCAGCGCCTTGTAGCTCATGCAGACGCGATCGCGCGACGAAATCATGGCGATCTGCACGATGCTCAGGATGCAGAATATCCCGAACAGCACGCAGCCACCGACGGCCAGCATCCCGCTAACAAACACCACGGCTTTAGTGTGGAAAGAGCGGAGCAAAATGAAAAACATGATAAGGATAAAGATTAGACACCGGCCTTAAAACTACGGGTTTTACGAATCTCAACAGCCAACTAGAAAAATACAATGTACGCATATCTACCAATTGTCTAATATTATTATACCGACTGATGATCACCGAACGATCTCTGAACCTTTCTCGCGCCGTTTCAGTATTCGTAAACAAGTTTCATCAGTTTATGGCGGGACAAACCCACACCCGTCGGGATTGGACCGAGTGAGTACCACTACAAACGTTCAGCGGCACTCTTTGTCTGATAACGCTGATGAGGATTCTGTGATTCTGTCTGTCGGATCCCACCACTGCTTAAAACTGACACGGTCGCATCTGATCAGTTCATGTTTCAATTTAGTTACAAGTGGTCGTAGTGTCTCTGGGAGTGATCGCCTCTTTCCTGCCTTTCGGTATGATTCGACTAGCCAGCTTTCTCCTCCTGCTACTGTCGTTAGACCTTCTGCCGGACACAGTTGCATTGTTCATTAACCCGTACGAAAAGTTTCTGCAAAGAAACGATGCCACAGGAAGCTACGAAAACCGTCCGTACGAACAGCCGACGCGCCGTGGAGGTAAAAATGGAGACCCTCTGATGCTGACCCCATACATCGAGGCGGGTAGCATCACCGAGGGGCAGCGGGCGGCCCGAGTCGAGCACAGTCGCATCAAAGGTTTCGAGTCGTACGCCGGTTTCCTCACCGTCGACAAGCGGTTCAACTCAAATCTGTACTTTTGGTACTTCCCGGCGAAGGCGAACCGCACCGTGGCTCCGCTTGTCCTCTGGCTGCAGGGTGGGCCCGGAGCCTCGTCCCTGTTCGGACTGTTCGAGGAAAACGGACCGTTCCGCATCACGCGCGATCTGGTGGCGCGCGAGAGAAATCACTCGTGGTACGAAAACCATCACCTGCTGTACATCGACAATCCGGTCGGGACGGGCTTTAGCTTCACGGACAGCGACGACGGGTACGCCCGCAATCAGGTGCAGATAGGCGAGGAACTATACACGGCCGTGGTGCAGTTTCTGCAGCTCTTCCCGAATCTGCGCGAGCTCCCGTTCTACATCACCGGGGAATCGTACGCCGGCAAGTATGTACCGGCGCTCGGGTACACTATACATCGGAAGAACACGGATCCGGCGACGCCCGCGGAGCGTCACGTCAACCTCACCGGCATGGCGATCGGTAACGGGTTCAGCGACCCGACCAACCAGCTCAACTACGGTGATTATCTCTACCAGCTCGGGCTTATCGATAGCAACGCGCAGGAACGTTTCGAGCGGGACGAGCAGACGATCGCGGACTGCATCGCGAAGGGCAACTACAAGTGCGCCTTCGACGTTATGGATGACCTACTCGACGGCGACGCCAACGGGGGCGCCTCGTTTTTTCGCAACGTGAGCGGCTTCGAGACGTACTACAACTACCTGCACACGGTGGAGGACCAACAGGATGGGTTCTATCTGATCGGCTTCCTCGAGCTGGACGAGACGCGGCGGGCGCTGCACGTCGGCGACCAGCCGTATCATGACCTGGACCAGGAGAACAAGGTGGGCCAGTTCTTGGAGTACGACATCTTTCAGAGCGTAGCGCCGTGGGTCGCGGAGCTGCTGCAGCACTACCGGATCATGTTCTACAACGGCCAGCTGGACATCATCTGTGCGTACCCAATGATGGTGAACTACCTAGAGACACTGCAGTACGACGGCGCGAACTACTACCGCACGGTGCCCCGGGGCATGCTGGAGATCGACGGAGAGGTAGCCGGCTATTTCAAGCTAGCGTACGGGCTGGTGGAAGTACTGGTTCGAGACGCAGGCCATATGGTTCCGCGCGATCAGCCCAAGTGGGCTCACCGGTTGATAACGGCATTCACCCATCCGGGAACGGTGCCGGGATTCGTGTAAGCAAGGGTGTCGTCCAGGTGCTGTTCCATGCTTGGTACGAATAGATAGAATAAATGTACACAACCTAGAATACGGTTTGTGCTCAAGTAAAAGCTGTCCAGTCCAACGCATAGGATTGGGTGTGTTTATTTAAATCTTCTAATGTGTGATCTTTAGTAACTCCTAGCTTCTAGCTAATCATACAACAGTATCAAAGACGATAATCGGGAAGCAGTCCTCATTGCAGTTCACATACAAAAAAGAATATAATTTAATTAGAAGCACCAGCTGAGATAATCCCTTGGTTCTTTGGTATTACCATTGGCCAAATCATGCCGGTGGCCAATGCCTGCCAGGCGGTAATTGAGTTATTTCGATAGATTGAAGAGTAAAAAAACGAGATCGTTTTCCACTACACCATTACAGAGGTGCGCGTTTCAATTTGCTGTTGTGCTATTTTGCTGGCGTTTGCTTGAACTAAACCAACATAATCCGGAGACTCATCCACCGTCCCAAGTAATGATGAGAATCTGTTTTCTGATGAACCAACCCGGTAAAAAAACAAATCTTGCATTTCAGTGAAGAGTGTAGACACGGCGCGGAACTGTTTCCGATGTTGTACAGCATCTGTGCATGTTTACAAAAGCGCTTCAGCGGTGTTTGACCCGCTCACGATGAAAGACGTGTCTAAAGATTATCAAGGATAGTTTGATTTTAAATGTAAAACACTCCAAACTTTTCATCATCAATGACGCTATCAGCCATCAGGGCAGACCCTGTCGCTCTATAGGGTATTCTAGACTGTTTACACCTTTCAACGCGGTCGATGGATTGTCAATACGAGTACAACTGGCATTTCTATTGGCATCTTATTCTAATAACTATCCAGATTTCATATCACAGCTTCCTTCTGCTCCTTACCTTCTGGTTTGAATCGGCCAACATCACCACATCGTTCCCGGTAGCTGAGAACCTGACACTTCTGCCAGGGACCAAAGTAGCCGCGATCCTCTGCAGGGGAGACAAAGCAAGGGGAAGGAAGAAGAAATGAGAATGATGCAAAAAAAAAGGGAATCAAATGCTGGAAGGGCCAGCCTCGCAGCCTGACTGACCTATCCCATGGCCCTCGTAGTACGCCCAGACCGGCACACCGACGGCCGTCGCACTGATGACCAGACAGAGGAATCCCACCGAGGTCACTAGCACCGCGTAGACGTTCGGTTTAATTCCAGCCATGGTGGCGGTGTGGCCCGTCCGGGTGGTGCTGCTGGCGCTGCTGGTGCTGGTGTGGGGCCGCTTGCTGCTCACGCGAGTCGCGCTGTCGCATCTCGCGCGCGCTGCGAGCTCACGCTTCCGCTGGTGGAGGGTTGTGTTCTAGATGCCTCTCTGCACTCCTTCCTAACCCAGCCGAGGATGCGACCTGCGGTTCCGCAGGTCCCGCGCTGCAGAGAAACGCTGGTGAAAGCGCGCGTCTGTTGACGAGACCTTTCTGCACGTCCGCGATTTGTCCGCGCGGTGTGGACAACCTCGTCGTCGTTCCACCGTTTCTTGTTCGCGCGCTGTCACCCGGGAGGAAGCTCTTCCGAACGCGAGCCCGTTCGGATAATTGCGCGCGCGTTCTCTCTACGGGTAGTCTACCAGGGTTGTCGGATTGACCGGTTTCGACCGGGGCCGGTTGCTGGAACTGGGCTGAAGATAAGAGAAACGAGAGCAAGAGAAAAGCAAAACATAAATAAACGAAAGGAACAAATCAATTAGCGGACCTTCTCCCGGTGGTGGATGTTTCAGGCGACATAGACGACGACGACGACAACGACGACATCCAGCGAATTGTTGATGAGGTAAACGATTAATAGAGCGCGTGCCCCAGACCACCACCACCGTGTCTTGGTGAGAAAACACACAAAGGGAAAGGGCGGGTAGAAGCGAAGGGCGCGGGCGACATAAGCCAACGTGTGCTCCCCTGGCATGAAGGGCACGTCCGCCCCGGGCTAATTTGCTTAGTCGTCCGACACTTTCGGAAAGTAATTAAAATTCCAACTACGAAGATGCATCGGAGTTTGCTGGTGGTGGAAACCAACCAACTATGCGGTCACTGCAATTTGGTCCACAACGACGATGACGACGGCGACGACTATAATATAAATCGTTCTTATCCCAGTTGCAAATACTTTGTCGCTTTATTACTTTTTCAACTGATTTTGATTTCATATATTGGTGTACCGAGTGAAGATTCAATCTCTTTTCTAGTGATTCACTAAACAGAGAGTTATCTTTTCCACAAATCCATTCCGGTTTACAGGAACTTTTCAATCATGTTCCTTCAAGTGTTTTGCTACTAGCGTATTGCGTGTTCATTCTATGTTTGTGTCCGACCACTGATACGGGCCCGGCCCACAGTGCGCGACCGCCGTCAACACCTTTTCACGATGTTGTAGTAGAACTGGAACAAACTCTTCCCCCGCTCAAATGGCAATCGATCTCTATCGGGTTTTCCCGTACGGTCCCGCACAGTAAACTAACAACACGTGTCGAACAAAGCAACCTGTTGTTGTTGTGCCGTGTGGTAGGTGTAGGTAGCTTGATGGACATTTTCCTCCTGGTAGGGTGGGCTGGAATTGGGGGGGGGGGGGGTTGGTTCCGTTGTAACTCGAATGGATCGCTGGGCGACAGCTAATAGAAGTTTAGTGTGCTCGTACATGGTGAGGAGGGTGGACTGTAAAGCGGACAACAAATAAACGGGGCGCGAGCGCGGGGTGGTACGTTGAGTGGACAGTTGCGTTTAAGCTGCTCATTTTCATGAACTCATCACCTCAGCTCAACGAGCAGTAATATATGGCAACGACGGGGCTGACCACACCACCAAACATGGCAATTATGAGAGCGACGCTATTGCGACGCTGAAAAGAAGATGCGCCCTTTTTCTTCTGGCAGAAGAAACTACTGGGACTAGAGAACAAAACAACAAACCCGGAGACGCCCACACGTTTAGGCAAACGATTATTGTCACATACTTGGCCGGCATAAGGTGATTCTTTGATAATGAAATTATTTCACCGCACCGCAAGAGGGCGGGACAGCGCAATAGGTTAGGGGGTTTGCCCTTGTGTCGCCGGGCTTCGCATAGGGATGATCATTCTTCCGGCGGGCTACCTGATACCACCAGCGGCGCCAGCCCAGCGGGAATGATGGTCAAACGTTGAGGCGTGGTAAAGTGAAGACGGGGGCGAAAGTAATGTTGTCACTGATGTTTCGAAACAATGGGTTACCTCATGCTGCGTGCGGCCGCGTGTAACAAGGGGCTCCCAGCAATTGTTTCGATCTCTTCGTTTCTGTGGCCACAAGTGGGGCAACGTTACGGAGATGCAGGTAGTGGTACTTCAATTTCTATACTCACACAAGAGACACTTCATTCTATTAACTATAGAAGAAAACTATCATTCTAATGAAACTTTCAACATTTAAAGTGACTGTGGAAATGAAAATGGTTACCGTGCTTAATGGCCACTTTATGTATGACCGTGTTGTCTTGTCCGATTATGCTCTCTGACCGCACTAATAAATTCAACCGATTTTGCTGGGGCTTGAGAGCCACTGCATTGAATGTATGTTGCAGTCCACCGTTTGAATAGGGCACCATTGATTGGAAAATGAGAGGGCACGAATTGCAACGATTGTTTAGAGTATGGTTCGATCATTCCACAATATCTAGTGAGAATCATTTAGTTCAGTTTAGGGCCCTTTTCTGCATCGTGTCGTACGGGTTTTGATAGATGAAAATATTAAATCAAATTGTGCAATCCTCTGCACAAAGCTACGCATTTTGGATCGTCACACTAACAGGAATAAATTAACATGCCATTGTGGAATCCTCCCTCCACGGTACGGTAGTATATCTCACATAAACTTGTTGACATTTCCCACACCTTCTCCACACGTTCAGCACTTTCATTAGATGGTACCTTTTTTTTAACCAGTCCCACTACCAAAATTTAATTCTATTCCATTGTTCGGTTTGAATATATTCCTTCATTCGAGATGGCGTAACACAAAGTACCAAACCTACACTTACACTACACGCTGTCCAGGTGCTGTGCTGTCTACACCTTCGTAGACCCTCATTCACGCAGTGTTTTCATTTTCAAACCCGGCCGCCCTTTTTTCCGAGAGAATATGTGCGATAAGGTAGAAAATTGCATACAAAATGAATGCAATTCCCGCTGCAGCTCAACTGGGGAGGGGGCGGCATGCATTCTCGCGTGATTAAGTGGTGGTGCAGTTTCCGAGGAAGATTGCACGACGCAATAGTGCAACAGAGGAACGTTCCGTAGGAAAGCTGCCGGGAAGATGGTGGCGGTGGGTACCACCCGGGTCCCGTGTGGAAACAGGAGGGGGAAAATTGTCTCATTAGAATAGCGTGTGCTGTGAAGTAATTCCGCAGAAAACTGCGGGGCATACAGTATGTCTACTGTATGGCGGCCGCTTGGCTTGGTGTCCGAGCGAGACTAATTGGTTGCCCTCTAGGGAAAAGGAACAATGCGGATTGTTTCGTTCAGTTTTTTGTCGTTTTTATTGACGACTTTCTATACAACCAGGCATCAATAGGTATAACATCTTTCACTATGTCACTAGTTTTCAGCTGTTACAATTGCATAGAATCTTATATCGTTCCACGACAACCGTCTAACAATGTTATTGCAATAATATGTTCGACCTATTTATGTTGAGTTCCCAAAAAAAACCTACATCCACCCAAATCCACTTCAAATTTCAAACATAGTACTAGCCATAAACACAGAACTAGCCTTTTACCTGACTTCAAAGCATGAAATTGCTGAACAGTATGTTTAAATTGTGAACCATGGGCGGAGGGAGAAAATACGTCCATTGCTTTGAAGCAAGGAAAAGAAAGTTCAAACGGTGAACCCAATTGAGCAAATCACAGCCTTCTACTAAACTCCACCGATTTTCCACTTTTGCCAAGATCACCTTCTTCATTGAAGGTCAACAACAGCTGAAAACTGGACCAATCAGTCGAACGATAGCAATCTGTTGCATCGTTCCCCGGCCCAGAAAGAATGCCACTCCGAACGCATCCGACGGGGCCGTCGGATTGACGTAGCATTTACTCAGATTTACTACGCCAGCCGCTGCGCAGGCCGGAGCAGTCGGTTGCTCAACCGTGAACCAGTTACAGCGACTCTTTCTGCTCGGTCGATTCGACAACAAGTCTGTGGTTGAATGAACAATATATATTCGGTCGGGGGGGAAAAGAAAAGCCCTCCAAAAAGCTAGAACATTCAAACGAAACACAAACGCGATACTATCAAACTGATCCCTTCATTTCCTGCCCTGCCCGTGCTAAACGGTTCGGAAAACCCGGACCGGAATTTCCTTCGGAGCAGCGTAGCGCGTTTTGCTCGGTCCCGAGTCGCGCTGAGCCATTCCTTCCTTCAGCGCGTTCTTTCGCCGCCTCTGGGAAGTGGTGATGCTTTGGAGTGGCAGTAAATCGGGAAATTTGGTAACTAATGGGGCCGAAAAATACCGCAAAGTTTAGTCAACTGGTAACGGGTGCGTGCGGGTGCGGGAAGCGGACCGAATCAGACGTTTTCTTTGAATGAAGAAAACGTCCGACGGGGAAGAAAGACAAGAACTCGTCGTCCGGAGGGACGCTCGCTAAACAAACACCCTCTACCTTCAGCAGCAGCAGCAGCAGCAGCAAGACGGAACGTTCCAGCACCAGGTAATGGGCGGGGAAGAAATGTTGGCGGAATCATCGTTGGGAGATGATGCAGGAAAACGAAAAAATAGGTACACTGGGCGCAATTGTTGCACTTACTCGTAACTGTTTCGTAACTGCTCTCTTTGGCGAGCGCGATCCCGTTATGGCCCGTTTTAGGTCATCGCGAAACAGATTGGATGGTAATTCAATATTGGGCAGTCAATTTGAACAGATTCTCATTTAAAGAGTTTTTCAACGCTTTGCCCTGTTCTGGAAGGTATAGGCAGAAGAAAATTGACTTCCAAAACCTCTTCATGAAATATTCTGCTACTAACACTGAGTTGAAGAACCATATCTAGTTCTTTGATCGAACACGCTGGCTTCTTGCCGGCTAGCGCATCGAATTGTGCATTATTGATCGTCAGGGGTTCGATCGATCGATTTAAAAATGTATCATGTTTTGGAACCAACGGATATTCTATATTCCGAAGTGAAGGGGAGCCATCTTGCTCATATGCTTCAACCTTTCGTTCCTTCCTT
>JAOEFI010000006.1:17158558-17176354 GCA_034621735.1 Anopheles plumbeus
GAACCAACGGATATTCTATATTCCGAAGTGAAGGGGAGCCATCTTGCTCATATGCTTCAACCTTTCGTTCCTTCCTTTTACTTCATTCTTGATTTTCAATACAATGTACAGCAAAGTAAGTTGTAATAGTGAAAATATCAGGAAGATATTGATTAACCAGACTACCTGACAATATACTCTTCTAATGGAAAAGTAGGGGGAATGAAAGAGTTTTGTTTTGTTTTTGAACCCGTGACCTTCCCTTGCGCAGTCAAGGCCACGCGAATGGTTGCTGTATTTACTCGAAAAACCTTCAAATTGTCCCTTTACAATTCCTTCGCTTTCGAAACTCTACAACTCTCTATACTTTCTGTGCAGTAGTTCTTATTCAACCGGTAGTTTTGTACTCCTTGATTGATACAATAAACTGCATCTATAAATGAAATCGATAACGTTGAACGCAGCTCCCAAGATATCTTCGAGGAAAGCTATCGATGGGCAGTTTTCACTGCACCACGCGACGCTCTGAAGAAAGGGGCGCCATCGCGTTGGGAAAGCCGGGTAGCTTCGCGTGTCAACGTGCTGCGTGATATGAGAGAAGTACGGCACTAAATCAATCTGCTACAGCACGAGCCAGTTTTTCAATGCACACCCTTCCAGAAGACCGGTACGCAGTAAGTAGACATTGCGTGAGTCCGAAGCCGCCTAGAATTCGTCGATGAAGCATCATTTGCATTTGAACTGGCCTCTCTGTACCGCAACGTGTGTAATATTATCGTTCTCGTCTCGTCGAACTCATTGCCTTCCGCTGCATCGCTGCACACGGCGTTGCACATGGGGTGGCCCTGTTAGAATGAAACACCCGAGAAGGTCATCAGTATTCATCACCATCATCATCGTCTTCTCCATCGTCTTTTCCACGGATCTTATATCACACCGGGGAAAAAATGTGAAACAGATGAACGAACAAGAGTGTCGGCCGATAGATGCACGGCTTCATAATGACCTGGATGCATTTGAGCGGCCGGTCCGCGATACCGACGATAGATGCATCTAGTAGAATACAGGCCCCTCCCTACCGGTGCGATCACCACAATACGGCCTTCCGGTGTCTTCCCCCGCCACCAAAAAACCGGACCCTTGTGCAACGCGCAATCACCGTTTTGTGCATCAGCTTAATAATGCAAGAGTTGCTCGGAGGGCGGCCGGTGGAAGGTGGAGGGGTGTTTCGCGGCTGGACGGTGGTTGAATGTGTCAGAATGCAATTGAATCACACGATCGCGGTCGGAATCTCATTTGCATTGACTGAAGTGGGTCTCGGCGCTGTCGTCGGTGTGCGTTTGCCCCGGTACAGTTTCGTGCCTCCCTGTATTATAGAAAAATTAATTCATTGTGGCGCTGTTTTAAACACGCTCCTTGCGGATTGTGTTTTATCAAACCTGCTGGGATATTCACCGATAGCTTGCTCTACCTTCACCTAGGGCTTTCCTTCACGCGTATGTTGGGGGACTTTTGGAACCTGGTCAAGTGGGTGTAAAAGTTTTCTGTTACTAACTGTTTGCCACACTGGTACTCACAATTTAAATCACATAAAATCGTGGAATCGAATACTGTCCAATGCGGCAACCTATCATTTGGTGTAGGTGTTTCAAAATCGTTCTGTTTCCGCATTCCAAATAATCACAATTTTGAAACACGTTAGCTTGTGTTGAAGCGGAACATATTTCAAAACGCACATCCTCATGTAAAGGCTCGTGCAACCTGCAATACAAACGTGCATGGCGGATAAAGCGCAATTTTCTGGGGGCACGGGCACCTTCCGGTGACACACTGCCCAAACATGACTTCTTCCATTCGCTTTTTTCGCAGCATTCGTCGCAAGTGGCGTGCGCGGTTGAATTGGGTTTGTGTCCGTGACCGCAACAACAACAACACAATCATATGAGAAGCGCAGTGAATCATCCACCGGTTGGATTTCCGCTCGCAATTAGTCAAACGAAACAATGCGAATTTAAAAATAAAATAAAACCAATCGACCTCGACGGGATGGGTTCACGTTGTGTGGGGTGGCTCCTCGCGTGTTCAATTTAATCACACTCATTTTTTAAGCAAAATGCATCACACTAAACACTGGCTAGACATGCAAGGCGCGAGGTGGAAGATAGTTGCGATAGACGCTTTCGGTTGATCAAACAAATAAACCCCTTTACCTCGACCGTCAAAATATAATGGGAGGACTTCTAGTTCCCACAGTTATTATCGTGTAAAAGTACAATTGCATTTCAGTGTTACGGGGCCCCCGACGGTGTGAAATACCACCACACGAAACGAGTTGGCTTTAGTGTTGAGTGAGGTGGTCGGACATTTGTACGGCACGATGGGTGGTGGAAAGAAATCAAAAGTTCCATTTCGGTGTTTCCTGTTTTCACTACATTCAATTTTGCACGAAACGAAAACAAAAATTCGTTCCAACAAACGTGTCTGGTTGTTGCTTTTGTGAACCAAGAGAGCGGTGAAAGATTGTGCGATGGCAATGGGGAGGAAATAACTAGAGAAACAAACGTTTCCCTTTTTTTTTTGTTTTCCCATCGCTGTGGGCCGCGGCAAAAGAAATGTTTTTCCAGCAGGTATCGCGAAGGTGAGAACCGGCCAGGGGTGGCCAGCAGGAGGTTAAACCACGGAAAACGTAAAGTAAGTTTGAGAAAGGAAACCTTGGCCCGTCACAAACACATTTTGATTTCCCACCTGCGTGTTGGAACGTTTAAACAATCAACATTCACACCTTTCAACATTATTCCCCTGTTTTACTAGTGACGTTACTTCATCTATCAAGATGATGGGGCACCGTAGCAACAGGGATCAACGTGATCGTATTAGTATCGCAGCAGCCGGATTTAGGGCCGGTCGGGAAGGAGAAAGAAACAAATGACAGCTCATTACTCTGGCCCGGTGGATACCGGTTATTCGAAAAGCCGCCGAGAGTGGGCGCGGTTGGCAGCCAGCTACCACACCACTGACAGCATTCTACACATTCCGTCCCACTACTTGTCCCGGGGGAAAGCGATTTGCATAATGAGCGTTTGTGCCTCTACGCACCGGTGACGCGCGCTTGTGGGCAAGGCCCCTACGAGGACGCATGAACACATCCATCGCCAGTGATATCACACTTTACTACTCGGTCCCGCAAAAAAAAAAACACATCAGCTCGGGAGGCATTGGGTGGGCGGTCGCGGGAAAAGAAAGCCACGAAAACAAACCTGCTAAACTCCATCCCTTCCCTACTCTGTTGTATGTAGAGAATTCTGTTCAGCACGCGCTTCCTGGAGTTCAGCGTGCGGATTATGATTGACCAACAAACCAGTACGACGTACCCCATTCCGGTTTATGTTTCGTTTTTTTCCTTCGTTACTTTTAGCATGCTTCTCACCGTTTATTCCGTATTTGGTTTGCGCGTCTTCTGCTATTCTCGCACGTATCGCTGCTACCGCTCCACAACACACTATTGCACAGGTGTTGCTCTTTCTCGCAGCTCACTGTACCTTCTTCGCAAGGGCTACTTCGTTTTCACTAAGTGAGTTTCACTAAACAAAACACGCAGCATGCAGTTGCTGTGTTTGCACAATTTGCTAAGGCCGTGGATCTTCCCTTCAAGATGCACCCCTTCACCCGTGATGCGCCGAAGGCTCGGTAGCCCGATGGAGACGCAGTAGTTGGTTTGTGTTTGGTTTTCCGTTTTACACGTTCTTCCTCTTTCTCGTATTCATTCTGCCCGGCCGTTTCGTCGGGTGGAGGGAGGGTGGGTTTTCTTTCCTATTTTTCAAATTTGTTTCGTCAGAAGCTTTCTTTTCGTTGAACCAAATTTATGAACGCACAGCCACACACCACGAGCCGCGCCTTTCAGCAGCAGAAACTGCAACGTGACGCACCTGAAGAGCTCCACTTTTGTTTCTTCTTTCTGCTGCGTGTTGCGTCCCCACGGGAACACTGTGGAGCGAACCGACGACACTACCCACACAACGCCACCGTGTCAGCACACTACAAACAAGAAACACGCTAGCAAATACCGCCGCGGAAATGACGCGCAATCCCGCACACCCACAGCCACACACCTGCCTTCGCGATAAGGGTTTTCGTTGTTTTTGAATAATATCGACTAATTACACTGTCGAAAAAAACAGTAAGCGAAGACAGAAGCCTATTAGCGGTCAATCCGTGTGAAAAGGAAACGCGACGAGACACGTCTGCGGGAGAAACGGGATCGACGCGTTCCGCATAACCCACCTTTACGAGCTTTACCGAAGAACTGAACTAGCGTTTAGTGCAAAGTGCCATACAATATACAGGTGGTCTCGATTAGAACATTTTGACAAGGTGAAGAAGCAGAAATTGTTGACAGTTGGACGACCGATTACTGTGCAGCAGACATACACATTTTCATGAGCGAATGTGTAAATCATTGAATTATTGTTGAATACACAGCTTAAACGCATGCACAGGTGGCACACATCTACTTTGGTTGTAATCACAACTCGAAATGAGTAGATTTTCATTAGAGGATGATTGACCCGGCTGATTCTCGCATTACCGGTTGTAAACCTAAAGCCGGGTATCCAACTGTCAACAGGAAAGAAGAATATGACACTTTGGATTGGCTGGTTGGGTATCATCAACTATCAAGCTGTCAGAGTTCTGTTGCTGCATGTGAAAAGGGTTTGTTGTGGCAACCATCGCAAAATTTGTTGAATGAATTTGTGATATTGATTATAAAGCGTGAGGACCGAAATTTCGCAATGATCGATGATCCGGAACTGAGTGCGATCCGCGAGCAGCGCATGCAGCAAATGCAGGCAAGTGTATTCCGTAGTCTTCCGTGTCGAGTAGTTCTCCCGTAGTGTGAAAATGTGCTCGTTGGAGACGGCATTGGCAATCTGTGCCTAATTATGTCTAAATTTAGTAAACGAACACTGCTAAGTACCTACGAAGCAATCAAACAAAATAGTGTTCAATCAAATAGCGTATACTGATTACAGGGCGCCAATCCGGACCAACAAAAAAAAGCGCTGGAACAACGAAAGGCCCAGGAGGATGTGAAAAATTCCATGCTGTCACAACTATTGGACCAAAACGCAAGGGCCCGACTCAACACGCTGAAGCTGAGTAAACCTGAGAAGGCGGAAATGGTAGAAGGCATGATCATCCGAATGGCCCAGATGGGACAAATCGGAGGTAAATTGGACGACGCGAGCCTGGTGAAGCTGCTGGAGACCTTCAATCAGCAGATGCCTCGTAGCACCTCCTCTGTAAAGTTCGATCGCCGACGCGCTGCACTGGACTCCGATGACGATGATGATTACGGTATTTAGGCAACAGTCAGCGATTGTTCGCGAATAATTTAATCGCCTTACGGCGGAAAGCTTTGAAATGGGACTTCCCCCCTTGCAATGTCATCATGCGCTTCAATAAACAAAACACCAATACTCTCCGCACGGAACATTTGGGTAAAAATTAGGAGATTCTCTTCTGATTCATTCGCTGCTAAAAAAGAGAACATTCTAATCAGACATACACTTGCACACACAAACACGTACGAAATACATGCCGACACCAGGGTGGGTGACGGAATTTAAAATTCATCTAAAACGATACTATTGCCATTATTCATATTAAGGGGACGCACCGTTGAGGTGCGTCAGCGAGCCGCCGGAATGAAAAATGCTACCTCGTGAAAATGTATGACTAGAGAGGAACAGGAATTTTCCGGAGCAATTGCGTTGGAATATTCGGGTCATTCCGGTTATTGGTTGGAGGAATGTCTTGCACCTCTGGATCTTCGCTGTTTACTCCTTTTTCTCGTGTCTCTGATAAGCGTCATCGTCATCCTCATCCGCGTCCAAAATATCCGCGCAGCAGATGGAGTACATGATAAGCGACAGAAATCCGAGCGGAAGACCAAACAGTACCGTCGTAAGCACTGGATTACCGACCCACATTTCTTCCAGCGACGTTTTCGCCTCAAACCATGCCCTATAGATGCGTACCGGAAGCGAATTACCCCCGAACGCCGGGGCCGACTGGTTGTGGATGCTGTCGAGGAATATTTCGATCGCTTCCGGTGTCAACTGCAGGGGATCATCTTCAGGAATGTGGTGCTCGTTGGTGGACGCGTTCAGCACTATCAAATGTGGTGTCGGCAAGCTGTCCATCGCAATCGACCGGGCTAATTCCGGTGTACCGATCCAGCCGAACTGAAACCGGAGGTGGTATTTGTGTTTGTTTTTGTGCACAAATATTTCCACCATATCGCGAAACTCCTGTTCGTGGGCCGCTATCTCGCTCAGCTTGTTTTCCTCCACTACGGCAAGTACCAGGAATTTTTGCGTCTGCACCAGATTGTGAATATTGGTACGCGTTACCTTGGGAAAGGTGGCAAACCGTTCCTCGTTCACCCACCTGAACAGCGTGTCGTTCAGATGAGTTGGTTCGATGCGCTCGAAGTTGTCCGAGTAGGGAAAGTAATAGTGACCACGCTCTTTGTACACGAGCGCCGACGGGATGGTATCCACGTCGAAGTGCCGTTTGGCGATTTCGACCGACGTGGCGTAAAAATATCCATGCGCCTGATACGCTTCTGCTGCGCTGTAGAACACGTCCCACAAAAGCCCCGATTGCTTACCAACGTAAGTGAAGAAGATGGGATTATTGGATTTTAGTATGTCGACGCTGTCCGCTCGGGTTACCAACTGAACCGGTGGACCAGACATCCGGTTAACGAAGTGCATAAGCTCCTCCTTCGATCGATCGCCGTTGTACACATAATCGTATGGTCCCTTGACACTGTTGAATAGAAAAAAGACACAATGAGGATTCGTTAGCTTCTCGCAGAAGGTTGGGTGTGGCTTGCAATAAAATTAGCTCTCACAAAATAATCGTTGGATATGCGTTCACTTTAAAGTGCTTGGCTATCGCTGTAAATCGTGTGCAATCGGCACGGCCGACGCGTATGTTTGTATTATAGAGGGCCTGTGCAACGAGTGCCCACACGGGTTCGAGTTTTTTGCAGTGGGCACACCAGGGCGCGTAGAACATGACGAACCACTGTCCTTCATTTCGAACATCCAGAAATCGATCGCTAAGTTCCAACACTCGGGAACTTTTTACCAGTGTAATGAAGACTGGAACAGGGGAGACACACATGACCGGAAATATAATTAAATTAAAAGGAGTTCAAAATTGGAATCGATTCTCTTTACGGCGATGTACTCACACAGCAGTAACAAAAACAACTTCCACACCGTGAACATTACTTCGTTGAGGGGAATCAAATACAATTTCCAGCAGGAGGACACTTTTCGCTTTACCAACCGTGCATAGCGTAGCAAAATAGAACGGAGTACAAACAATTACAGAGCTAAATTGGAGTAATGATTTTGAACGACAAATCAAACGGGGCGAAGAGAAAAATTTTTCGCTAGTTTTGCGTTTGCTCGTTTGACAGTAAACATAGGACAGCATAGAAGTCACATTTCGTCAGTAGCGCACCAGTGAAACGGTAATAACTCCATGCAATATAATAAGGCAATCGGAGTATGTAGCCAAGATAAAAAATAGAAAAAAGAAGGGAAAGTATGTTCAAAATAATGCTTCTCCCGAGACAAGCCGATATGCGTTTATATTACGATAGCATGAGGGCGTTTAATTTAACATTTGAAAACGGGCCCCTTCTTTTTCCATTTTGACAACTTGGAATACAGTGTTGTTTTCTAGTTGTCTAGAATTATCCTTCTAGTTGTCAAATTGTATTTATGCTAGGCTTGTTTTTCACGCATATACAACACACAAATCCGAGCTGATGAAAAACAAAAAATAACTTGAACGATGCATATTGTGTGAACAAGCAAGGTTGGAGAAAACGATATTTTTAGTGTAATACTGCATATACCGTGAGGTATTTGAAGTTCTCGTAAAATTGCTCGGCGAAAACGTATAAAAATGTCTCCTTCGGAAACGTCGGCCTGTGAGGGTAAGCTAAGGATTGTCTCTTCCGCTAGAAACCTAACGGTGTGTAACTATTATCACGATACCCCACAGATTTAAAAGCTTTCGAAAGGAGGCTCACGGAAGTAATTGCCTGCCTACAGCCACCAACGTTGCGGTGGAGACGTAAGGGAAATCGTGACGCGCTGATGGTGAATAAAAATGAATTCTGTATCGTTTGTTTTTCAGTGCTCTTGGGGCTGACATCGTTAGTAACTTTCGTCGGCGCATTCTATTGGCTGACCGATCCGCGTACGTCGATTGTGCCGCTGATAGAATCCCTATTGAATCACTCAATTTTTACGATATCAACAATTATTCTATGTAAGTGTTAAAGAATCAGCACAATGCCAATAATTTTATGGAGTGTATTTTTTTCCTTCCTGGCAGTGGTACTATTTGTGTTCGGTATACACAAGTTGGTCATTGCCCCACAAATAATCACCTCACGCACGCGGAACGTGCTAGCCGAATTCAACATGTCTTGTGATGAAACCGGCAAACTAATAGTGCGCCCCAGACCGACCAATAACTCACGATACATGGATATGAGTTAAGCAATACAGTCCCCAGATCATGCTTTTACTGTGACGTGTACATAGAAGATATGAATGCCGATTTGCCACCTTCTTTCAGATCCACATTTTATTTAGTTAACCAAACAGTTGGTTTATTTCCATCCTATGCGTATTATGCTTTTATGTTTTGAAAGTGAAAAAATTAAAATAGACGCCTTAGCCATCCCACTCATTATTTCTTGACCGTATTTAAAATGATATCGCGGTATGCAAAACTAGTGCAGACGTCGATCTGCGAGGATGCGCCCGCAATAGCGAGTAGTCGGTAAGGCTCCGTCTGCATCGCCACGCTGTACGCGGATGGTCCGGAAATCGGAATTTCGGCCGTTACGTCTCCATTGAAGTTGTACTGATAAAACTTATTATAATCACCACCGGCGTAAATTAGATCGTCTACAAATCCGGACACGTGCAGTCGCTCGGGAAAATTGAAATCGGCGGTGACGTCTAATGAGCGCAAGTGCCATAGTGAGAATCGCGGACCTCCACCACAAACGAGCCAATCGTCCGTTATTGCCACGGTACCCTGCCAGCGACCAAACTCGGGGCGCTGAAGAATTGGTTTTGTGTGTGGTTCGATCCTGGCGCATGATCTCTTTTGCCGCCTGTCCCATAGCATCACTAAACCATCTTCAGAAGCAGTTGCCAGTTTTGTTCCGCTAAAAATAATAATAATAATAATTCCGCTTGCTCGGCTTACAGCTATGTAATTCACACTTACCAGCCAGAAACACAATGAATGTAGTCCGAGTGGCCACGAAACTCACGACAGACCTTTCCATCTTCCAGCGAAATGCCGTACAATACATTATCGCCACATCCGGCGTACAGTGTGTCCTCTGCCTCGTTAAGCCACATGTAGTTCACCTCGCTCATGTCAGTATTCTCGGGAGGAGCCGGTAGCTTGATGGTCCATGCTTTTTTGCCGATCGAAGCTGATTTGCTGGACCACTGGTAGCCACAAATTTCTCCATTCAAGCCCACGATAACGAAGTCTTTGTGAAACGCCAAACTGTAGATTGGGCACCGTTCCGCAGCCGGGAAAGTCTGAATGGGAAGTGTAGGAAGCTTCTCCAGCTCTGTGGAACCGGTGGTCGCATTGGTTGCCGTTATACGTTCGACGCTGAAAGACAAAGCAGAAAAAGGTAATTCAGTTGAAAGAACACACGTAGGTTTGCTAAAAACTTTACCTATAAACAAACACTTCGCCGAAGCTACTTCCACAAAAGAGAAATCGTCCATCGGTGGAAAGCGTTTGCGAATGAATAGTGGTGTAATAGAATCGTTGAATATAATTCATTTCGCGTACTGTTTGTTTCCAAGCCAATTGGAACGATGGGCCATCAACAATCAATGACAACTGAGTAGGAATGCAGTACTAGAATTAAAATGCCAAATGTCAAACAATGCAAACTGCGATCTCGGGCTGACGCTTTCCTACTGAGGCTGTATTATTTTTTGCCGGTGTTAACTGAGTTTGGAGTTTTTAGTTTATCAAAAAATGGCTTTCGATTCCATCCCTAAAGATCTGCGGGCATTACGAGCATGTTTAGTTTGTTCGTTAGTAAAGGTAAGAGTAAATAACAATGGCCATCGAATGGTGCATTCATTGTGTAAACATTCGGTATTTACATCTCTGTAGTCCTTCGATCAATTCGAAACAGATGGATGTGATAATTGTGAGGAATTCCTACGAATGAAAAACAACCGAGAACAAGTGTACGACTGTACCAGTAACAACTTCGACGGGTATACCAATAGAACCATGCGGATCTTATTTATCCCATACTGAAAACCTCTTCTGTTCTTTCCCAGCATGGTGGCAGTAATGACTCCGGATGATAGCTGGGTTAGCAAATGGCAGCGTATAAGTAAGCGCCTAAAATGATGTTCTGTGATGTACTCTAACTTGGAAAACTCTCGTATTGCAGGTCGTTTCACCAGAGGCATCTACGCGATATCTGTATCTGGAAAGCTGCCGAATGGCATAATCCGGGAAATGAAGAATCGAGGAATACCGTACCGAACGAGGGATACCAGTCAACGTTGAGCTAACGGTCCCTTTCCGTCAGAAGATTTAATTCCTAAGGCTATTTTAACATATATCAAATAAATAATCTGTTTGTGATGAAGTGTCTTGATACACATACTTTCAATAGAACCCATCAATCGAAAAAGTTTGCGTAAATCGTTTCTCAATGTATTTCAGTCCTTCAAAAGAATCGATCACCAACGTTACAGTTTGAATGTGTGGTTTTATTAATAGTTTTGTTCCAGACCGACAAAGCTCACTGAGCTAGGTAGCATCTTTCCCAAGGTGTGTTGCTGTTTCACCCCATCTGCTTACTCTGCCTTCTTGGGGGCTGCAGCGGTAGCAGTAGCGGCAGCAGGAGCAGCCGGGGTGGCTCCAGCCTTGCCCTTCTTGGCCTTAACTGGTCGCTGAGAGCGGAGGATAGCACTGGCACGACGGAGCGCAGCCTGCTTCAGGTCCCGACGGTATCCGTTCGACTTGATGATGTTGGAAATCTTCTTCAGCGTACGACGACGTCCATCCTTCAGCGTCACCTTAACAGGCGCTTTCGATGGTTTGTTCTACAAAGAGGAGAAACGAAACATGCGGTTTTCATCGGCTGCTTGCACTGATGCATCTTTCAGCAAAGGATTGATCTCTTTGGTATTTTATCAGTTAGGTTAAGGGTAATGGACGTAGTCGTCATAAACTCGGTCATATTGTTTCCTCACGTAAATTTACCAATCGATCAGAAGAACTTCAAAGTGGGCATATGCTTGCTACTTACGTTCTTGCGGTACCGCTTGTACACGAAGGTGAGGCCCTTTTTCTCCGCCGGCGCAATACTGATGGTCTTCTTGTGGACCAACCCACTGTAGCGGTACGAGCTCACATTGGTCAGATTGTTGGGCTCCTACAAATAAGTTCGGTTCTGGTGAGAATGAGAATCTATATTAACATCTTATAAACGTCGTGCATGATGTTCTGAGCTGAAATTTCAGCTAGCCCTGACCGCAAGCCACCCGCCTCTTTGCTCTTCGTATAATCAGTAGTAGCAAATTTCACAACATCTACTCACACTTTTGAGTGTTCAGAGATCTTGGTGTTTAAACGATCATCATTCGAAGAATTGAAAAGCGGGGCGTGCTGCCAACGAGCCAATCTTTCGACTCGAAATCTACAACCGGTTTTTCGACACTTACCGTACTGAATGGCTTTCTGATGTTCTTCTGCTTCAGCAGGAACGAGTGGTGATCGCGGATGATCAACCAGTTGAGATGCGACGATACCATGATTACAGCTTCTGCAAAATTAATAAGACAATACGTCAGTACCTGCGAAACGAACACCTGAATTCTTTGTATAAGCTTTTCCGCTAAGCAACAAAGATGGCGTCTGGACCGCACTTCCACGTGTGGAGCACAACACTATTTCATTTCTACATTTGCTTACAATTGCAGATATTCAACGGGAAAAGTAACGAACAAATCGCGGAATCTGTCACTGCCAAATAACCGCGCGGTCGTCCCGTCGGATGATGCGATTTTCCCAACATTTTATAACTTCAACACAAGCTACAACGATCCACTCACCTCTTGCTTCTTCGGCGACAAGATTGGAAAGACCTATTGACAGCACCGACTCGACGAGGTCGGCATCATCGTTTGACGTTTCGTCGGAAGTAGAATATTCAGCACAAGTGAAGCAAGTATCAACACAGCTTCAATTTTCATGCAAGTGAATCGGTGATTTAGAACAAATCATCTTTAGAACAAACTGTGTTTACAACATTGCGTCAAACTGACGGCTTTCAAGTTACAACCGCGACGAAGCAGCAGTCGTTTCATTGTGTCGTCCGTAGAAGGTTGTCGTCGTTCCTTATTCTGACGCATTTGATTCAGTGAAATTGCATGTATTGTGGTTCAGTTTTCCCCAAATATCGTCGGATCCAACGGATCATGCGGTAGCGGTCAGTGGACAGATTCGTCCCGGAATAAAAAACCAGTACTTGTGCCAGCGGGTTGAGTTAAATTTCGTTTTCCTTGTTTTTCTTTGGCCGCAAGCCGAGGAAAAATTGGTCAAATTTTCTTTTGCCTGGCAGAGTGTGTGTGTATCGTATCCGGTGGTGGTGTGTGCGATGCGCCGACGTTGGTGTGCGCAAAGTGAAAATAAATGTGTGATTTTCGCATGCCAGTGAAAATTTGTTGAAAGCAAAAAAAAAACCAAAGATATGAAATATCTTGTACACCACGGAAGAACGGTTGTTTTGTGAAGTGCAGATTAATCTCTCAATTGCACAGAAGCACAGCGTCCCGCCTTCAATTAGCTGCGGCTTCAATTTCGGGCGAAAAAGCATTAATCCCTCCCAACCTCAAGCAAGCAGGCGCTGGAGTCTGAGAAGTGGCACCCGGGAGGTGTTCTAGCAGTAAAAAGTGAACCGTTTTTCGTGGGCACCGCAGAATCAACCGAAGCCGGCGTGTGTGAATCGTTGAAAAAAAAAATAACATAAATCCGATTCGGGCTACGAAAGCGAACGACGACAACAGAGTAGCGAGTTGAAGGAAATCATCAACGAAAATGGGTAAGTGCCGGGAAGGTTGTTTGCGCTCGGAATGGAAGTGCGGAGAAAGAAATGGCCAACGATTTAGGGTGAACAAGGGGACGGAAAGTAGTAAACCAATGTGCATTAGAGGGTGGTGTTGAAAAATGGGAATGAAAAAGAAAATCCACAGGGTTCAAGCAGGGGAAATCAGAATGCACCACACAACTACGTCGTGGCTGTGTCTGTATGAGGGATGAAAATCGCAGCGAAAAATACCACACAGGAAAAGCGCGTGAAAATGCTTACATTTTTCTTTGCGCATGTGTTGGTGTGTCGTCCGTTTACAGAATTTCCAATGTCTGCACAGTAGTAGCCGAAGGAAACGGGAGACAAGCCGGCATCATGTCGCCGGAATATGGGGCGTTGAAGTATTTTCGCATTTTCCCCTCCCAGTGCCTAGTGCCCGTCGAAGACTCGCTTGTTGTTCTTTTTTTTTTACACAAATGTCGCAAAAAGGTCAAACCTTTTGTGTGAAGTCGGGCTACAAAGGGCTGCTGCGTAGCAGAAGCAAAAAACGCGAGGGGATAAATTCTTGAAGAGAAAATGGCTTCTGGTACCTTTCCTGCATCACCGTCCGCGTTTCCCTGCTGGCGGTGTGTTGGTGCGAGCAGGAAAACTCGTTCCGCGGTGCCTACTTCCTGCCTACAGACTTCGTCGCCACCGCCGGCGGTGCACGGTGCACACGCACCGCGCGAAGGATTTTCCATCGTTGGAGCGCATTCGGCACAGCGCGGCCGACACGGAATGCGAAGCACCGGCCATCATCTTCTAGGAGTAGTCTATAAAACGGTGTGTTATTTTGGGGCGTTGTCCTCCGGGCGTCCCCGGTCCGGTAACGGGGATTCTAATTATAAATAGTGCGTGCTGCGGCGCGGTGCGATGGTCGCTGTGTGTGTTTTGCCTTTTTTCCTCCCTCCAATCGATGGTAGGCTGAGAAAATATTTCACCGCACCCCATCAGCCGTGAAGGGGCGGCCGCCGGGGGGGTAGAATCTGGAAAATGTGTGTACACTAGCACCAGCAGCACCACCACCGCGTGCACGTCGTGCCGTTCCGCTGCGGTGATGGAAAAACGGGAAATCTTTCCACCTCCATCGCGGCCGCGCGAACTGCACCGTTTTCGGGATCAGCGCTAGATGCCTCTTGCGCTAGTGTGCACGACTGCTACTACAACTACTACATCCCCATATGTCGAAACTAGTCGACCCAAAGGGCGTTTAATGTTCACAACAATTCAGGCCCCGTTTCACACTCATTCTCACTCGCTCGTACTGACGGTTAAATTTTTCTTTCCACCGTCATAAATCGTCAGCCTAGCTTGGATTGAACCTATAGTAGTGTATACACTCTCCATGAAAACCGTGCCACGACGCGGGGAAAAGTCGGAACCGAGGGAGGCCAACTGTTTGGTTCTTTTAAAGGTTCTTTTATCGATTTTTCCTTCGCCCCACTCTGGCGCGCGCGTATGTTACGTGCCCCAGCGAGGGCTGGGGGGATGTTGAAAATGTACGCGGAAATGGATGTCTGCTCCTCGGCGGTACCGAAGGTTCCCGGATGTCTCGGCAATCGACCGACGTGGACCGATGAATAGACAGGGAGGAAAAGCGGGAGGTGTATTATGTGCAAAGGGCAATAACATTCTGTCCATTTTCGTTCCGTGTAGCGCGGTAGAACGTGGCTTGGAAGACAGCAGCACCCTTTTCCACTCACGATTAGCGACGGCCGAAGAGTTAACGGTGATTGCATTTCGGCTGGAGCAAGGTGGAATATATGGGCACCTGTTCCTGTGGCAGTGGATGGTCCGGCCCTTCAATGACGGGTTCCGCGGAAGGTGTGTCGGGTTGGTTTTTGTTTTTAGCTCGTTCTCACGGCCCTCGAAGCCGGCCGGCGGCTGGAACTTGTCAACGTCCGGTGAATCGTCGTCGATGGGGCACTTTCCAACAACGCCGGCGCTAATCTTATCTTGCAGGTTTTGTGGTAGTAAAAAAAAAATAAATGGAAAAACAACCCCCAGAAAAGGTCCATACTTCTACGGTTGCCTCTACCACCAGCGGAAACGAGATGTCCCAGGAACAAATGCTAAATACACCACACGGGAACGATAAAGAGGCCAACTTGACAAGACGCACGACACGAGTGGAAATCCGACAGGATGAGACCGATTATCCCATCTAGCGCAGAGCCTTTGCAGATTGGTTGTGTTCCCGACCAGTGGAGGGGGCGGGGGGAGGGGGAGGGGGTGGGCGGAGATAGAGAAGAGGGCTTGTATGAATGCGCACGAGAGGTGGTGGTCCGCGAAATTGACGTCAGCGCGATTGCGATTTGTGTCGGACGCTTTTTTGCGACGCTCAGATGTTTATGTGCGGGACGGGAACGGTTGCCGAGAAAATTGCCGAATTACCTCGTTGTTTGCCACCCGCTCCACTCCACTCCCTCCCTCCACCCGCCCTCGTTGATCGAGCGATCCACTGTTCCTTTCTTCGCACTCTCACCCGGACCACACAGGGCGGACGGAGATTGATCGGAAGGCGGATATCGGATTCAGCTAGCCCGGTGGGTGGGTTCGAACAACGACAAACGTCACCATCCGGCAGGGAGGGATCGAAAATAGACGATGATGTGAGATCGTTGTCGGCCGTTTGTGGTGGAATGTTCAACCCCCTGTGACCGCGCCTGCTATTCGGCGCGTTGCGGTTTTCCGCATCGGACGGCCGGGACAGGTGCACCATAGGTGGAGAAGAAGGTAAAACGACGGACGCTAATGATGCAATTTTCCCCGAGTCAGACGGGCGGCGGAATGTTTGCGTGAACGCGTTGTTGTTTTTCGTTGACCGCGGGCACCAGCTCACTTCTATTCCTTTTGCCGAGGAAAACAGGAAATCACCCCGTTTCCATCCGTCCGACCGGGCGGAGAAAATCGACCACTCGTCGGTATCAGATTTTACAGCGGCTATAGTAGTGTGTGATGGTCTAGCTTGTGGCTTGTCGGTGTATGCGTGCTTGGGTGAGGAAAAGTTTCACTCTGATAGGTTGCTTCAATCAAGACACGGCAACAACAATTGGCAGCAACTGTTGGAGTCGCAGCAAGTTTCCGAAGGGAGATAGGGTGCGATGGATCTGCGGCTAAAAGGGATAAAGTTCATTAGCCCTTCAAATTGATTGGCGTTACTTGGCGCAAAGGGGGGTGGGGTGGTAAGTGGTAAGGGTGCTGGCGATGACGGCGACGACGCTCTAAATGGGTCGTGTTGATACCCGTAATGGGTTTTCGATTAGTAGAAAAAAGGGCAAAAGCTGTATGTTACTGCGAACTACTACAACTGCACCATCGGCCCTCCGGTATGATTCATAAACTGCAGTATCGTGTTCTATTTTCCCTCACTCGCAGGAGCTAATTGCCTTGCAACGAACGGACGAATGAATGAAGGAAAACTGTTTCATTTTTCAACACAAAAAAACTACCGACCTACACAATGTTACGGGAAAAGAAAGCCAAAGTCACCAGTCCGCATCGAAGGCAGGCAAATGTTGATAAGAACAACGGAAAAAGCGCTTCGGAGTAATGAATTGAAGCCACCTTTGTTTTGCTGCGGTGATGGGGTTCGATTTCAATACCAGCTGAGCTTCACCTGATCAGCTGTATAACGGTAAGGGTGGCCAACAATGGTGCAGCCCCAATTTGTGGCGTTTAAATGTGTTTATTAAGCAATGAAATAGGAGCCTCACCTATGCCTACAAAATTGCTTTTAAATGTATCAATTTAAAAAAAACCGTTGAAAAAAAGCAGAAGCGTTGTTACAATTAAATCTTGCTCGAATAAATCCATGGATACAGATTGTCGTTGCAACAATGCGGTGTCTCTTCTACGGTAGAAATTGAGTCATTTTCCTTCATTAAACGGAGTCGCTGCGCTGGTGGTGATGGTGGTGTGCGGGAAAGAGAATGAGAAATAACGTTTTTTTTTTTAAACACTGTTTCAACAGATTCAAATTTAAACAAAAAATGTACAGGGCAAACATTTCGTCCGAAATAAATAGAGCATAAAATACAAACACCAATTCCCCGTCCAGAGTGGGTCAGCGTCAGCATGTAGAAATGCAGAGCCACGGGCTGTCCGACGTGCCCACCCTCCCCACTTTCCCTTTGCCAATGCAACCCTGGCGATAAACAAAGGCTTTTTTTGGTGGTGCAGGCGTGTGCGATCATTAAATACGAAATCGTCTGCGCGCTGAAGTTGATTGATGACGTTTTGTCACTTCTACAGGCACAGGTGAGGTTGCTATGGAAGGGTGCTCCTTCCCCCCCCTCCCAAGGCTGTGGAAACCATTTGTTTGGTTGGTTTTTCGGTGGTTGATTTCTTTGTTCTCTCCCCCATCTTTCCTACGATTGATGCAACATGCACTTATTGGCAGGCTAAATGGAAAAAAATGGATGGGTGGTGGGTGGCCGGTACGCTTCCAATTTCCACCGTAGTATTTTATGTCATGGCTGCAATGATGCATCTCAAATTCGGTTTCGATGGCCGAGAAATGGTGTTTTGCGTATGTGGCAATAGTGTGGAATTGCATTCCGGTGCCGAGATGAGCTTCGAAACTT
>JAOEFI010000006.1:17176454-17188384 GCA_034621735.1 Anopheles plumbeus
CCCGCTTGATGCGCTCAACTTACATGTCGAAACAAACACACATTTTGTATGCTTCATTGATTATTATCAGGCTTGTTGGGGGAACATTGAACTTTTCCATCCGACGACCGTGCGGTGAAGGAAAGGTGCAATTTTTTTAGGTAACCCGATCGCATTTATTTTTTCTCCATCTCCAATGAAAGAGTACACTCTTGTAGCCTACACGCATCACAGACCATAGACGAACTATATCCGCACCAAAACGAAACCCTCCTGTGCACCGAAGGGTTATGGGCATTCCGAAAGAAAATTAGCACCCCTGTTGAAATCCATCACTCCAGAAACCGTATGCTGTTAATGCACGCATAAACGAACCGGCACTTTGCAGGACTGGTGGAAGCATTAGTGAAAAAGAAGAAAAAAAAATGGAATCCATAGAAATGGGGCCAAAAATTAGATCTGAAAAGCAATTTCTCCCCGTTTTTCCCTGTGACCCACTCACACTGACACTGCGGGCTTAAGCGAAGGGGCACTTGTGGCGGTCGGCATGTCTTTCTTCGTCTTCGGGGGGTCTCTCTGTTGGCTCACACGGTGGAAAATTTACGTTTCTTCCCTTCGCCTTTCGCGCGATGCGGTTGCGACCTCTGGGGGCAGCAATTCCCAAACTGCCGAGCTCTACTTTTTCTAACACTACGCACCAAGGCTCGCCGAACGGTGAGGTCTTGAATGCAACCCTATTTCGGTGCTGTGGGGGTTGCTCCAGTCTCGGTCCCTCGCCACCATATATCTATCTATTGTTGGATCGGCCGGATCTCCCTTTAATTGACGCTCGTTAACGTTCGCTGGAAACGTCGAAATGGCCGCAGGCCAGACGGCGGCTCTGGTGGGGGTACTTATTTAACTGCCGGCCGAAAGCACCAGCTGGGAGTGATCGGAGAAGAAAAGAAAAAAGACGAGTTTGGAAGAAGTAATAGTCCGAGATTTCGAGCAGCCCCATCCACGTATGTCGGGTGTCCATCAAGGGGGCAACTTGCTACCGCTGACCAGCATTGCCAATCAACTCCCAAAAACCCGAGGGGCGCACGGTTCGCCATTAGTTTCGTTCTTCACTACTTCCTCTATGCTCGAAAACGGATTCCCTTCCCTCTCGGCCGTGGCGAATTATTGGCCCCACGACGACGCGGCTGTGGGGGTGAGTTTTTCCACCACCGGAACGACTGTGATGGAGACGAACACTTCCCGTGTGCTTCCGTACGACAGACAGCCGAAGAAATCAATTTCTCGCTCGAGGGAAACGAACGGCGAACCCTTTTAAGCAGCAACTCTTGGCTGTGCGTGGTGGTAACGTTTCGATCGACTCCATTCGATTCCCTTTCCTTCGATCTCACATGCACAGTGTCACGGTGTGTCTGCCAGCTGGTTGCTACCGGGGAAAAACAGTGGGAAAAATAAACGGTAGGTAGCCGGGGGTGTGATTTTACGAGGCGACCCGCCTCGCGTGGCGGAAAACTAAAAATAGCACACCCAGCACAGCAGAAGAAACAGACGAAAGGAAGGCGGCAGTTTGCTCGTTAAGGGCGAAGGAAATTTACTGCAAATCGGTGTGCCAAAAACAAATGGTAATGATGAGCTCGCTTGCACCTGCACTTCCGTTCCGGCCAGCAGTTTCGTTTCGATCCGATCGGCAATCCGGGAAAACGTGCCGGGGCGTGAGGCAGCTATGTTGTTATCGTAGGGGTTGATTTTTTTCCACGTTGTTGATTGGCTTGTTATGTTGTTGATATAGCTATATGCCATTGTTTTTCCACCTGGAGATTTTGTTCATTGTTAGTGCTGTGTTCATGAGTGACGACTGATTTGATTTGATATTTTGTTCTGTTTTTATTTGATCTTTTCAACTTCTTTTCCTCGTTTTACTCTCCATTTTACGTTAATATTACTTTCAAACTTGCTTTTGAAATTTACCCAATCATTTATTATTGTGGTTGGTGGATCGGTACCAAAGAACGTGAAACAGAACGTGGAAGTTCTTCTCGACGCTTGTTTTTATTACGAAGGTTTTGTAAATGAACACACACGCACATTTTGTCCGTCGTAATAATGGCCTTAGTAAAGCTCATGGTGTGGTAGTGGTGGGAGTGGTGATTCGAATTTACCTTTCTGGGTTATCGAAACCATAGTATCAACAATAATTAGTTTGAAAAGAGGTTAGTGAAACGGCGTTGCAGTGTGTTCGTGTTTGTTTGTACTCAAAAAGTTCTATTTCAAACAAACGATATCGCAACGCGCAACGTTTATCGGCGAAATCGTGGATCTATGCTGACACGCGATCATTGATCCACGGCACGGCTTGAACTGAATCGATACTTTCGTTGGAACATTAGATACTACTGACTGCAATGTGCCACGTTTTCTGTCGCTTGTTGGTCCCGCGTGACATTTACGTCCTTTCACCTCACTCTGAGTACTAATAACTGCCCGATTTTTGTGTCAAAAGAGGTCAAAAGGTGCAGTTCAGGTGAATGGTGTACACTTTGACGTGAGAGGCATTGGTCCGCGCGCGCTGTTGCAATATAGCGTAGAGTCTGGAGGGAGGGTGAGAAAGAAAGAGAGAGGGGGTTTTCGTTAAGTGCGGTCAAGGTGATAAGAGCACCGAACACGGAGACACAGCCTGCCGTCGCCATCGCCGATAGATAACACACAAACCGTTGCAGCATTGTATAGAAGTCGTAACACGCGGGAGAAGAGCGCGGGGCTTGTTGATCAGGTTGATTTTTCGATACTACTGGCAACTGGTTGCTCGTCGGTGTGCACCTTCGCGGCTGCCTATAGTTATTCCTATCTTCATTCATCATAAGCCAGACGCCACGCTGCCGTGTGTTGAAGGTCATCATAAACGACCCGGTTCGCTCGTGGAGAAGCAATAAGCGATGAAAAACTGTGTGTTGGCGTTTTTAAAGGGTTTTTTTTTCGGTTGTGTGTGTGTGTGTTCGCTTGACACGAGAATTCAACGCGGTCTCTCGAATCGGTTCGTTTAAAACTCAACTCCCAATTTTGGACAAACTCGTACGACTCTGTTTAACGAGGTCAAACGCACCAAAAAAAAAATCCACACTCTCTTGTCGCTGTTAAATACACTGAACACTCAACCAACGCAACGGCTCGCTAGATTGGGGACACAATTTAGAGGCACATGTTTGTTCTTTTTTTTGCCTTCCGCCCTACGAATTGCGTATGCAAATGAATGAGTTGGTAAGAGCTGAAACTGAACGGCACAAAAACGTAAACAAACAGCGAGCGATGGCGATCCTCTCGAAAGAGATTGGGGCAAAAACGGCGGGTCTCTAGTGTGTTCGTGATGCCGCCGCTGATTGCCGGTGGAGATCGCTGATCATCCCGGGGCCGATTGTGTCGCGCTAGTTCGGTCAGTCGGTCAGGCCGGTGTTTGGTGACTGGTCGATGAATTGGCAAAGCTCTTTTCCACCGCGCTGTCCCGTCGATCCACGTTCCTAGCTGAGCGATGACAGATGCGATGTGCGCTTCACAATGCTTGTGTCACATTTCGTTATCCACGCTTATCACTCGACTTGGAAATCTACGCGGAAAAACATGGGATGAGGTTAAACGTCGATGAAAGAACGGAACAGATATTTAAAAAGGGTATTAAAGCGCTATCGGGCCGAGGTGTCGATGGACCAATGTTTGTGTAGCTCTGTCGGCGTTGTTTCTGTAGTAGAGAGTCTGCTGCCGTGCCGGCGGGCACTAGATCGTGCCGGCGCATTTTGACGAAGGTTCTCGTATTCAGTACCACTGCACAACACATCGTTTGCTCGCGCGTGGTGTAGTATTCCGCGATGAGATAACCGAACGAGAACGGGACAGGTCACAACACGGGGTAGCAGCTGATGAACACACGGTTTAAATGTTGGCTGTTGTGTGTGGTGTACGTGTGTGTAAAGTTTGTTCGCGTGTTTTTTTTTGCGCACCCTCGCCTTCTCGCATGTATGCTTATTATAGGCTCAATGATGTCATCATGGTGATATTTGATTTGGTTACATCACTTTCCGAATCGTTCCCAGCCAGAAAGACACGGGCACCCCGAGATCGGACGACGACAACGGCACGAAAACAAAACAATCGGAATCGACCTCGGAATGCTGTTCGCTGGATGCAAAGAAGCTGGCCAATTTAAGGCGACCCTAACGGGTCTGTACTGTTGGCGCAAGGTTCGGTGGAGTGGGAGACAGAGAAAGGATGGGAAAAATCGTCGTTTTTAGCTTCATATAATCTACACCACGCCGATGATCGTGATTCGCGAATTTGAGATGTGTTTTTGTTTGTTACAAAAGTTTGTGCTCCTTTACTTGATAGACGTCAAACCCTCGTGTTGCTGCACCACCAACCTGGGATGGAGTGGGATGTTTTGCGGTGCGATTGTGGTTTTTTTTGTTTCATTTGTTTGTTGAGGTTATCAACATAAATGTGTTTTTGAGACGACAATGTTTGGAACAGTTTGACCGAGCTGACGCCATGCTGTCGTTAAAGTGAAACAGTCTCATTTGGTAAAGGGGGCGAAGGGGAGGGTAGTGGACAGTGGAAAGTTGGTGGTCGTGGGATACGCTTGGACGCGTTTTCGACTTTCCGCCCCTTTGCGTTGTTCGGTTGTTAGTACACTCGAGTCGCGGATGTTGCTGATAGATTTCGATCGATCGTTCGGTTAGGGATCGATACACCTCAGTTTTTCTTCTTCTCTTCGAAACAACAATATCCAACAATAAAACCATGATTCTTGTGCCCCCGTGCCGATGGAAAAAGGTAATGAACCAGAACCGCACACCACGTCAGACACCAAACAATCGATTCCCGGGACACGGCGGAGGACCTGCAGCGAGTGGGTGGGAGCGATCGGGCACGGAGGCCATGTTATTATTCCACCGTAAATTAGATGAACCGAGCTTCGTTTTTATGGATGTTTTTATTTACCTCTCCTTCGCACGTACTCTCTAATGGCGGTGCGCTCTTCATTATCGTCGGTTCAACAGAAGATCGGCTAAATAAGACATAAATAAAAAGTGTGGGTGTGTGTGGTGGTGGGTTTTTCGCAGGGGCGGCGGAGGAGGAGTAGAAGAAGGTTTTCCACGCGGGTCGATGACAATGCTGGGCGTCACGTAGCGGCGCGGTTTAAAGTCACAGGTTAGGGATGGGCCGTCAACGTACTGTTGATGTTGGATGTTTGCAGACAAGTATTAAGAAGTAGTGGAGTATGTCGGTACAGCTCAGTAGCTGTGGTTTCTTTTTCACCTCGAGTGGAAGCAGAGAAAGAACGAATTACGAATTCAAATTATGAATCATGGTTAAAACAAAATCAAGGAATTTTCCAAGGAAAATTTGCACCTAAACTAATTTCTTTTGCTTGAAATATTTTTTTAATATCTGAATCACTTTATTGCATCAACGTCTGTCATCGCCTGGGTTGTTATAAATTTTCCCCCCACCCCGCTCTGCGTTACGCGATGAAAAGTGTATCGTTTTTTTAACATTCCTTTTTCATCTCGGTTTGTGGAGCGTGTGGTGCAAAAGGAATGCTGTGAAATGATGGCTGGCGCTGAGATTCTCGAACCTTGTGATACAAATTCCGACCGGGGTTTTCTTCCCGCATTCTCCCATATGTTATAGTTTTACCGAATTTCGTAAGTGGAAAACCGAGGAAAAACAATGGACGAGATGACTAATTTATTTTCGAGACCCTGGAGTTAGCTGGAAACAAACCCTGAAGCAAACTTGAGTTTCGAAAGGATCCCATCCCTCCTCTCACAACGCTCCGTGCGCCATAGTTCGAGTGTGTGTAAATATTTGACTAATGGGCCCCTCTACAGCCATTGCGCATCGGTAGAAAAGACAGCCGAATTCCTCGACCCGGGGAAAAAGAGGAAAAGTTTGCCAAACTGCCGTTAACGAAAATGCGCTCTATCTCTTCCACACTCGGCATCAACTCAACGGGACAGATCGTCGGGAAAACACATATGTTTTATGTTTTCTAGAACCGTCACGGAGGAGTAGAAACAACCGAAACGAAAGGACAGGGGGCTAGCGACGCTGGGTTTTTTTGGAATGCTGTTTGCGTATGGTTTCGATTGCTTCACGCGGTCTTACCGGGCCGTGCCTTTCCTCCGTCGCGTGTTCAAGATGATGAGTTCGACTGACTGAAGTAGCGTAACGTAGTACGTCAGTTTGTTGTTTGCTTGCATTTTTGTGGCATCTCGAGGTCTCAAGAACACAATTGTGTACCTGCTTGACAAGCGCTCGCTCAAGCGACGTTTGTTTCGGAACTTTTCGAGGGCGACGTTTTTGTGATCCCTTTTCATACAGTTTTGAGGGTGGAAAAATGAACGTTGGTGTTTGCTATTTACCTAATACGGCTATATTGTTTCACTAACAGCATCAACAACAGCGAAAACATTTGCAAAATAAACATTCGGCCTGTTCACAAATTAGTTAGAAAAACACGTAAAACATTCAGAAGACGCTCGTTCCAGTCAACTGTTACAAATTGTTTGTCTAACTGTACCGCGTGCTTTACTATGAACAGTGCAAGTTCTTTCACTCCCACACAGCTCCAATGTTCCACTATTCAGTGCGCTAGCAGTTAACCCCGGCCACGTTCTTTTCCTATTCCGAACACATTGAGTGTTAATCGAACTAACAGCTTGTATTTTAATTAGAATTTTATTTCCACCGCCAGAAGTGCGGCCTGTTTTCCTTCGTAAATGGTTGAACCATTTGGGAGTGACGGGGATGGGTGGGAGTTGGGTATAGTGACACGCTTTCAGGCTTTGTGAGGGCCAGGGGGCGGGGTGTGTACCATGTAAAGGGCCGTCAATTGTGTACTAGTTCGATCTACCAAAACGAACGTGCTGACGATCGGTCGGATCGATCGATCCACCGGAGACGGACGGCGATCGTCAAAATGTAGCGCAAATGCTTTTAAGCCCCCAGGCGTGACCCTAATGTTTTTTTGCAAATTAATGTTCCACATTTTGCACACACACCAGCAACACGCTGGATGGTAAATTGGCCGGCCGGTCGATTGTCGGTCGTCCGTTCGTTCCCCCCTCCCCATGCCAACGACACTGGGCATACCAAGGGCCGGTGTAGTGACTGTTTAAAAAATGTATTAAATCAATTAAATTATGCATTTAGTGTGGCCTTAAAATTTGCACACAATCCGCTGGTTCCACTTTTGAAGTGCAAAAAGGGCCAGCCAGTGTTGATGGGTTTTCTTTCCGACATTTTACGACGAGAAATTGAAATTGCAAAACGGGCGAGAAAGCATTTTAGAATGTTAAATTTCGAAGAATGAAATCAGGTTCGAAGGTTTCGGGGCCTGTTTCGAGGCACCATTCAAGCTGATTGCATTTCGGAATGGAACCTATTTCCTTCGATCGCCCTTTAAAACTGATTTTTTGCGTTATTAGTGTTTGGTTTACTCTGTTATTAACTATTTGGTTAGGTTCCCAAAATTAATGGGCAAAAATAGAATTGTATGTTCCTTTCATGCGTCATTTCGTTTTATATCCAAAAATTAATTTGGAGCTGGTGTTTTGGCTCATACCATATTTCATTTCTGGTTCCGAGTTTGTAATGACCATCAGCAGCACCGAATAGGATATGTTCTCGTCCCGGGGCGCATGCGCAAAAAAATGGCGATCGGCAACCACACGAAGCGGAGAAAAAGTAGAATAAAGCATGTAAAACGAACAAAACAAATTGCGTTTACGATCGCCAATTCAGTACGAAACGCCGGACGTTTCGTTGATGTGATGCGTTGGCCTGTGTTACGTCTGAAGAGTACGCTCTTCTCACGTTAGGCCGCAGCGGTCAAACTAACGCGAAATCCTACGCGCTTTTCCAACCCTCCTCCATTTGGCGAACCAGTTTTGCTGCTCTCGGACGATGATGAATGAAGGAAAACGAGGGATAACTGCTGACGGAAATGGGTTAGAGCTGAGCCGGTTATTGGCAGCGGTCATTTTCCCTCCCACCCTCCCCATTTGCCTCACGTGCTACGCTTGGGAGCTTGTGGGTAAGGAGAAGTTTCAACCGCTTTACAGTCTCCTTCCGCTGCTTGCCTAAATGTTTCCCTTCTCGACGAGGTATCCGCCCTGCCTCTCCATCTCTATCTCTCGCTCTGGTGTACACGAAACGAAATTGAATCCGGAAAAACTAGCGCCTGGCCACATAAAGTGTCATCATCGTTTTCGCTGGCGTGGCGTGGTTCAAGTATTCGGTGACGCAATCTGTAGCGACACCCCCTGGGACAAGTTGCTCTGGGTTTTTGTTTCCCCAACCCTTGCCCGAAATCGAATACCGCTTGTCGAGGACAGCTTTATGGTGTATTTTTGTTTTCGACTTCTTCGCCGCCGTCGTCGTCAACCTGCGTTTGGGTCGCGTTTTTCTGGGTGAACATTTATTCTACCACCATTAGAAAGTTTGTTTTTTTTTCTCATTGAAGGACAAACTGGGCGTTGATGAGAGCTGTGTGGCCCTGTGATTATCAGTCGGTTGTACTTCAGATCGCCTGCCTGTCGTTTACAATGCCTTCGATTAGGGAATGTGTGTGTTCCTTTTCATTAGAACTACACTGCTGCTATGGGAGATGTTTCACTTAAAAGTTATACCACATGTGACTACATTCCTGCTACTCAGTGTTACTCAATAATACAATCGTTCGTCCGTTAGCTGGTGGCTGCTCAATTTCATCCTTCGGCCCTTTTTGTTCTGCCTGCAAATATCTACAAACTAAGCTATTGGTTATTCCCAGGAGATTCCAACCCGGTTGCCATTGCAGTTTTTGAACCCGATGCACTGTGCTGCAAAGATGATGCACTCTCCACAATACACTGGTTGTTTTCATCCTCCCCTCCATCACGTGTTAGTTGCTTCGTCATTTTCCCGAGCACAAAACCATTCTTCCACCGCGGTCCAGCAGCTGTTGCAATGAAAACTGCTTGCATTTTCCCAACTTGTCGCAAACCAGTCGACGTATAGCGGGATCGGCGCAACAATGTGCAACACATTATTTGGTCAGGTGGTGTGCTATCATTTGCTCCTATTTGGTGGTATGTGCGTCTTCTCTACGTTCTTAGCAGTGTGTGCGGTGCAATTATTATTTTACGATGGAGATCCTATCTGCGCCCAAAAGGAGAAGCTAGGGAAGCAGTCAAGATGACTAAGGGCAGGTCGCTGTTGTGTCGTTCATTTGTTGCCGTAGCGTTTGCGGAAGCGATTTGGTAGATATTTTTCTTATCGCCTTCGGCTGTGTGTCTGTGTTTGGTTGATAAAAGGTATTGAGGAGCTCAAATTTTTATGTTTTAAACCTAGAGACAGCAGTAGTTCAGCAGTAGTATGGATAAATAAGTATACCCCAAAAACAACCTTTCTATCGCTACGAATGAACTTACATGGAATACTTTTGCGGTCTCTTGTTTATTCTCCTTGATAACCATTTTACATGGAAGCTCATTTCTCAACACACACACACACATTTAATTCACTTGTGCTCGATTCGCTCCCTTGCACGCTTTTCAGGCACTTTGGTATGTTTTACGATTTTCAACCGCCGAACCGAAGCAGTCCCTGCCAAAGCTTTTATCGCCGTTTTTTTTAGTGCTTTGGATTTTATTGGAGTTTTCCCATGTTCATGCTAAACGAATGGCTGCTTGGTAACGCTTGGTTGCAGCAATGTGAATGTGGATGACGCTGTACGAAACAAAAAAGACAAAAAAAAACAAACATATAAATATATGCAGTAAAATTCCCGACCAAGATCGCACAAAATTAAAGATAATCAAATTGGGTTTATCATCCAACGGTCCGTCCTTATTTGGTCAGTGGGCTCGGTGAGCATGCTCGTTTACATTACTTCGCACTGTTTGTCCTTTAAGGGAGTTAATTTTTGCCGCCTGTGGTGTCATAAAACACAGAGAAAGAGAAGGAGTAAAAGCAGGTCAGTTCCAGTCAGTGCTGGTCATCGTCTGTACCGGTTGAATGTTCTTCAGCGTTTTACTCATTATATACCGTTTGTACGTGTCCCGGGTTTCCTGTGGATTTAATATAATTCATATTAAAGTAAATCAGTCCATAAAGCTTGCGCCAAATGAAATGAAATGCACCAAAGGTCGGTGTTCGGTCGATGGTCTCCTATCAACATCGATTACGGGTTATTGTGGACGGGTTCCCGGGTCTCCGATAAATAATGGCAGAAAGAAGCGAAACTCTTTCACGATTAGTGACCGCGGACCGGCGACGGTCGTGAGTTACGACATCGAGGCGAGCCAAAGCATTGCGGACTCCTGGAAAGATTACACAAGCGTAGCATTACTACTGTTGCGCGATAAGCAACGAACATTCCTTCACGACATACATACAACCAGGAGGAGGGGAAACCCCACAACGCCACTCCCAGAAAGCTCTTCTTCCCTTTCTCTATTCTAAAATGTGTCTCTTTGGTGGTCACCGCCGCACTATGAGGCCACAATCAAAGTGATGGACAATAATTTCAGTAGGAAAGTTTCGTCTTTCCAAAACATTGCATAGTTAGCAAGATAAAAATGGTCGTATACTTAAGCAATTATTATAATTTTAAACGTGTGTCGTGCTACATACGTTCAACATAGACGTTCAATGGACTACAGTCAATAGAAAACCAGGGAATGAAAATGTATAATCAAATTCTAACGTAAATTAGTTACATCCCCTCGGTTCTATGGAGTGGACCCTCAGTGACCGGGCTTATCGGTTTATCCATCTGTAGTGTGTCTAGAGAGAGCGCCTCGCTACCGCGAAGGTGCGCCAAGTGTTGCTGGTGTCCCGATCATCCATGTTACTCCGTCACCGTCATCGTGTGGAGCGTGATTTAACGACCGAAAGCAAAAGCAGCGCAATTTATAGCGTTTTTCTTCGCGAGCGCCCGCAAATGCCATCACGAAAAGCGTAATCCCGCCAACAACAGCACGAACCGACTTATCTTTGCCGCGTTGCACACTGATGCAGTACCCCGTAGGGTGACGCTAAAATTAGAAACAAAGTTATTCGATAAGTGCTGGTGGAAAATATTAAGAGGTTAAATCAGCTTTTAAGTATATTTTAAATATTCTTAGTACGGAAATCTGTTTCAATATTCAGCGAGGGTGATCGTAAAAGGCCCTTATGAAATAGAAAAGGGCCACCCGCTTCTACGGAGGGAAACATGGAAGTGTTTCAATGATTCGATCATAAACAAATGGTCATTGTTTTTTATTAAGCTGCCAAGCATATCCCACCCGAGCGAAGAGTGAGCGAGAGCGACTTACATTTATGTGACTCACAGTGGGTTTCGGACTGGATCATCATGGCGCACGCCACCATCGCGTCTGTCTCCAACAACCGTTGATCGTCCCTTCCGGCCGCGAGCGAAGCGCGATTTCAGTAATCCAAACGCAAACCCCTGCCCTGAAAGAGGGAAGCTTAAGGAGGGATGGAGACGAACCCCAGTACTCCGTGCCCGCTTGATTATATGATAATGAAATTCGTCAACTCCCTAGCGTGCACAGGACGTGCCACCGCGAGGAGATGCCAGCGCAAACACTGACAACTAATTCATGTTCGCTGTTCGCATTCAAGTTCGCTGTCTTTCACCCCTTTTTCACTTCCCTGTTCTCATCTTCTTCACTCCCGGGGGAGGGTGGCGCTGGGTGGGTGCCTTATGGATGGGTGGGGTTTCGTGTGGTTCCATTTTGCGGCTGTGGCATCATTTTGTCCTACGATCACGCTCTGACGGGCTCTTTCTCCCTTTTTCCGTTTCTGCACTTGGAGCCGGTGCACCGGAGTGTCATTTGGCATTTGTTGTTTGACAAAGGAGAAACTTACAAAACCAACCGCCACCCCCGACCACCCGTTGGATGGAACGATTT
>JAOEFI010000006.1:17190682-17206489 GCA_034621735.1 Anopheles plumbeus
CCGAGAAGAAGCCGCGAATACGGTAGATGCGGAGCCGGCCGCAAGTCATCTTGCGTCGTCGCTTGTTTATGTTCAGCAGTGTGTGTTGGCACTGGCTGCAGTCGCGCAGCGCCCGAACAAAAGGAAAACAGTCTCGGACCCCACGTCGGAAAATAACCGAGCATAATAAAAGCTAATCTTGCACGCCCCCTCCCCCACCCATTTTCACCCATCTTTCAACCTGCCTCTTTGGGGTTCTCTGGGGTTAGCCTCTGCGCCCGTTTCCTCCGCTAATTCTCTACCACGAGCCCGCGGGGGGGGGGTTACATATTTAGTTGGTTGTGATGTGAAAGTGAGCGGGGAAAGAGTACAGCGCGAGCAGCAAACGAGAAGAAAGTGGTCTGCTGTGTCTTCTAAAACTAACAGTTTTTTACTTCATTTTAAAGTTCACTGTGTGGGATTTTTATTCACCGTTTCCGAAGCGCGGCATAGTTTGCTGATCTTTTCCATCTCGCGTTGCGGCTTGCGTTTTAATGTTCTCTCCGTTCCCTCGGCGGTTGGGCGATCCCGCTACTTGGTTCATATTTCTTCATGTTTCCGCATTTTCCGCATCATAACGCAAGTTTCGTTTTTTTCTTCTTCTCCACTCGTGCCCACCGCATTCTTCGGTGCACCCTTCACTACTAGCTAACGGTTCTCCATATTCAATTGAACCATAAAGAGGCGATTTGCTTCGCGAAGATTTCAAGAATTTGTAGTTCCATTTTGAAGGTTTCTTCAGGAAACAGAAAGGTATTGTTCAGTCACTAGTACACACACATTTGTCAAATGTTTAGCCCTTGTTTAGAATGGTTCCCTTCGGTTCTCTGTGCTGGGGCAACGGCAAAACCCGTTGGGTTTGTTTGGCAAAATGTGGACACACTCCACAATCCGCGCCCTGCAATGTCACCTCGAAGTCGCCGAAGGTCGCCACTTCCGGAACTTGTGTATTTTTGGAGCAACGGGAAGGAAAGAATGCAACATACGCGTGCCAAATGGCGTAACTACTTCGCAGTGTAAAAAACGAATAAAAAATGGCAGCATAACATTGCTTAAAGTTGCACACGTGGCGAATATCGTCAAAATTCATATCGTCATTGTATTTCACTCTAAATCAGAATAGTGCTCTACCTGTTCGTTTCCCAATTGCTGCACATTGCTTGGAACAAGACGGAAGAACGTTCCACTGCGGTCTGATGCGACCATCGTACGCATAATTATGCCGTCCACCGACCTTTAATTGGTTGGCTTTCGGTCAAACAGTACGACGGTTTGCTCGCTTGTCTCTTGTCCCACAGTATTGTTGGTGTGTACGATTCTTTCGTCCGCGGTCAGAGTCAGTGAGGGCAACAGTACATCTCCCACCATATGCTCCACATCAGTCTTCGTAACCGCGGCTTGAGATAACGGCTGCGATAATTTGTTCTACGATAAGACCAGCGTGCAATAGACAGATTTTTGAAAATATGAATCAAACTGGAGTCTACAGACATGTCTTTGTCTCCCGTTTAAAGTTTTTTCCTAAATTTTCCTCAGTATTTTGTGCAAAAACAACAGACAGGATGCTGGTGGAACGGCACTTGTTTATAGAGCTCTTAAGTCAAATCGTCCTTTCGTGAATGTTCCATGCTCATATAATTAAAGTTGGATAGTTTCGGGAAAATTGTCTAGTCTTAAATTCGCGCCAGAGTGTCCAGACAAGCGTACAAGGGTCACGACCACCGCATGTATCATATTTAGCGTACCTTTCTTACCAGACGACCTTCGCCAAGGTCCTTCGAGGTTGTTATGTGCCCCGTTCCAACAATAGCGCGTCTTGTGATCGGAGCGGTTTTCTGTCTGTCCTTTCAACGATTCTGTCTTCTCCCCGTCCTGGAAAAACTGTGCTGCATCGATTACACGTCCTGCCAGCAATACGCCAGCCACGACGTTCGAGCGAGAGAAAAGCGAACTGCAGTCGGGTTGTAGGTTTAAAGGGAGGGAATGTTAGATGAGACAAGTAGCAAGGGGCAGTATCGGGGAAATCTATGGGAAGGGTAAAGCTGAGTTTTCTTCGTAAGCTGTGGGAAATCATGACCACCCACATCATATGAAATGTCGTCTGCTGAAGAGGGGTTGTGCCGTCTGTGCACCATCTCGAACTTTATGGCGTTTTCTTTTTGTCCTAATTATGTTGACTTTTGTGGGGACAACTTTCTGATTCGCAGCTTAGTTCCATCATGTGAAATCTGGTGGGCAATGTTCCATTTGCCAACGGCACACAAGACGTGTCGTCAAAATTTCGAACCTAGACAACAAAGAACAGGTCAGCTATTTATTTACGTCACCGTTACAACGACTAAGAGAAGAGTGCAGAAACAAAATGGTTGTTTAAACCGCTTTCGGCGTTTGATTTTCCACGATCGAAGAAGATTTGCATTCGGACGAATCATTTTACGTTCGGTTTTATCATTTAACGTTGGTTGCGATACGTCCAGTTGTTTCCGTAGCTATTATCGACCACTGCACAAACACATCAAACACTGGTGGTAGCTCAACAATGGCCTATCGATTCGACGGCTCGTTTACACTGCGGTTGGTTTTTTTTTTTTTGCATCCATTTGCTTCTTCGTTGCATTCGCGCGATGTTCGCATTGCTTTTGGGTTGCTCAGGGTGCACCCCAAAAGTGGCAATGTTTTGCTTTCTTTGCTCGGCTACCACTTTACAGTCCGTTTCACCAGTTCCCAAGCTTACATGCGATAAGTGGATTGGTTAGGATATGTAAACCACATCCGCATTATATTCACGCATGCATCATCGCCGCTGAACAACGGATGTCATGTGACCGCCAAAGATGTAAATATCGAGCGTAAAAATATGGTGTGTTGATTCATATTATTATGATTCAGAGAAGCTTGAGAGTTCTTGGAGCAGTGTTTCGTTCCGTTTGTCCTCGGAATCTGCGTCCAGTCGTCGTCGACATAAAAGCCGATGGCTTCGGGCTCTGCTGGTAGCGGAGCGTACGGCGAATATGTTTGCTTAATTTTCTTTTAAAAAGAAGATTAGAAGCAGCGCTAGAGCAGAGGCTATAGCCGCAGCTAAAAATAGCTCCGACAGAGAAAAGCCACGGCCACTTGTGAGGTGGGCGCACACCGCAGTCGCGTTCCTTCGCTCCCCTTCGTCGTTCCCTGTGCCCGCCCACCAACTTCTACGAGACATCGCATAGTGCCTTGCCGTTGTTTGTATGTTTCTTTAGGGTGGTTTTATGCACCCCCTGCTGCGTTGGTTGGTGCTTGTGATAACAAAGTGTGCGTATGGGTGCGGATCTTTGCGCAGCGCTAAGTATTGTAATGTTTCAAATGCACTTAGTCGTCGTCAGCAGCGTGTGGCATTGTGAATAGTATTAGTAGTAGTAGTAGTACTATTGGGTATCACATCAACCCATCTTCATGTGAAGTGTAAAGTAAATTGTCTTACTGCTTGATTGTACTGCCGATTAGCAAGAAAGCCTCCCATTGTAGAGGAGTATTTTCTTTCCCACTGATGCTCCTAACAGTCGAACATCTGTCGATGGTTGTGTGCAGTTGGTAACCGAGTCGTACTAGACGCCAACGAACACCAGGTTAGGTGGCATTGAGGTGCATTTTCAACTTCCAGTTGGCGCGAGAGCTTGTAGGAAACTTTTCCGTAGTGTTACGATTGATTCAGGCAGCTCGTACATTAACGTTTACGGGCTGCAATGGGTTATGCGTTTCCGAAGGCTTGCATTAAAATTCCATCCATTTGCAACATGATCCGGCATAGATGAACTAACGAAAAGCTGCTTTAAATTGATTCTGCATGGCTGGGCTTTCACGCACACGACCCCCGTTTGCCAATGTCACATTTTTCGTGTGTTTGTTAACCAGTTCCATCGTGTCATTTGTTGCATTTATAAGGTCAGCTTATTTTTTTTTTTTTTTTTGGTAATGTACTTTTGTACTTTTGTACCAATAAGTTTGAAATTTGAAGAGCATCTCGGGCCACAGTTCGGTTGCTCATATGGCTTCTGTTTCAACATTGTTCACCGTCCTATCAGGTGCAGCCTGAGTTTGTTTGCCCCGGCAAGGCGTTGTGCCCCCCTAAGTTAAGTGCGTCATTCAAATACATGTATGTTTCGCTCTCAGTCGGGCAAATGTTGCCTCAGCTTCCCACAAGCTCACATTAAGTTTATTCAGGCCGCACTCTGCGGGAACATTGTTTTTTTTTTTTTACTGATCTGTGTGCTGCGCCGCCGACACCCTTTGAAGAAGCCTTTGATCCGCGTTGATGATGCGACCCTTTTTCCCGTTCAAAACAAATCTGCCGCCCTCCACATCTGGAGACGTGGACAGTGTCTGATTGCAAATGGAACGGAAATGGACGCTCTTCTTCTGTATGAGCTCAAATGTCTGATTTTACTTCCTGCTGCTTTCACTACAAGTATGGTTTTTTTTTCTTTTAACACTAAATGAAAGTGAACATGTTCACCCATCTGTGGCAGCACGACAAGTAGACAGATGAGCCATACCTGCGGAATGACCCGAACAAGCGGACTATGTATGGACTGTCAGTGTCGTCTCTCTGCTCATTGCTTTTTTCTACCGAAGTTTACTTTGGTGTACCATATATTTGACTTCCGTTTATGATTATCAAATTACCGAGTTATTGCAGCTAACTTCTTATGTGCTTTTCCCCTTTCAAAACTTCATCTTCGCTTTCGTTCTCGATGGGTTGCTGTGTAGTACGTTGTATATATGGGTTACAGAAACACAAACTTTCTTCACGTTCGCTATACCGCCAGCGAAGAAAACAAACTGATGGCATCCATCGTCATTATTTATGTTTAGCTTAAACGCTTATGTTAGCCAAGCGTTTTCTTCTCTGACCTTCGGTCAACTCTAAAAAAAAAGCGCTAACGTGGAGAGGGTGAAGAAACGGATTTAAAAATAATAGAAACCCCAGAACGTGACGAAGCAAAAAAAGGCAGCACGCTGGCGCTTGGGGTGGGCGATGTGATGGAACGGGTAAAATGGAGGCGAAAACTCGCGGGTGGTAGAGTAAAACGAGGTCGCAAATGTGTACTGCGCCATTTGGATAAAATTCGCACATCGGTCCGCGGGAGGAGGCTAACGTTTGCTGCAGAGACTGTCCAAATTTCAAATTAGTTAAGGTTATTTTAATGTTTGTTTTATTTGACGAAATTTAACGGTCTCCGGGTTGGATACTACCACTCCTTCGCGCGATCCCCGGATGTTCGGGCACGCAAGTATATGTACCTTGAAGATCGTGTGTCCTGTTCAACGCGTAACTCCAACCGTAACGCAACTTGTTTTGACAGCTTCCAGTCTACGCCATCGTCCAGTGGACGAAAAAGCGTATGTTTTGATCTTACCATGGAATGCGCAATGCTTTGATGTTTTCCCCTTTTCGTCCGCCACCGTCGCAGCGTGCACATTCCGCAGAAACAAACCGGAATTCCCTGTCTGTACAAACGATCGTCTGGCACTCGCAGACACACACACACACAAACACGTACAGCTTCCGCACACCGCTCGAAAATGGCCAGTACGCGTGAATCGTGCGGGTGCTACAGGTGTTTTTTGTTTGTTTGCTTCTGCTCCTCATGACGGCACACGCGCGCACACTACTTTGCAAGCCATCTCTCAGAGTAGCAGCAGCGCGGCTGTGTCGGAGAGAAAGAGAGAGTGAAAATTCGGCCCCACACTCTTACGGCTTGTGTGCGTGTGGGTGCGGAATTGTTTCCGTTTCGTGGCGTTTTCACAGTTGGTAGCGCCGCGATGCGCCACGGAAGTGCAGAGAAAGGCCGGGGCTGGAAGTGTAGAGTGTTATGTAAAGCTATATACACACAATTTTACCGCTGCATCGCGATTCTCATGCAATCCCTGTTGCTCTCCTGCTCTCTCTCTTCTGAAAACAACAATGCAACGACAAAACATGCGAGTATAGTAGCACTAACGTTTGCGAGGCGCCGTTACTATTTTCACACACGCGAAAGAAGCCGTGAAACGGCCGATGTGCTCGTAAACGGAATTCTGTAGTTTTAGTGCTATGCTCAACAAACTTAGCTACTCGTTTTTATCATAGCTCCCGCCTTCTCCACAATAACATTGTTTACAGCAACAGAGGGAGCTCTTAACAATTAATTTCATGAGTTATTCCGTGAGAAGTGGCTGGAATGTAAATCAAGTACAAACATATCTATACTTTTCGGGTTTCTAGCAAAATCGGCGGCAAAAGGCTATAGGACACATTTCCAAGTACAATAATTATCATCTATGGCAAAAGTTACAGTTGAAGATATTATACGTGCTCTGTACGTCGTTTCAAGCTCCAGTAATGTCTAGATTAATTGAACTATAGTAAAAAAAAAAGTAACTTCATAAACTAATGGGACAGCCAGATCATGTTAGGTTTTTCTTGTAAGACAGGCGACAATTAAAGCTGGTCAAACGAGGAATAAATCTTCGTCCTCAATCCAGCTTCGTCTGCTTGCAGTGTCTGTCGTGTGATACGAAAAAACAGCGAATAAACAACATCTATACGTGGCGGGAAAGTTCTTTCCCGTCCAAATGTACCCACACGCACGCATTCATTGAAACCATCAATGCAGCATGTTGTGTAAACGACCAACTACGTCTGGCGTCTGATTGTGTGTATTTATGTTTGTGTTCATGGTCGCGCATAGCCACACACACACACAGTGAGAGGATAGTGGTGTTGTGAGATAACAACAAAGCTTGTTGTGGCCAAGCCCTCTCTACCAACACCACGACGATGGCGGTGAAGGTGGGCAAAGTAGGTCATCAAATCATGTTTCTTCCCACACCTCCCGCCAAAACATAACTCCTCCCGAAGTACCCGAACCAACAGTTCCATTCTCGCCCCCCCCTTTCCCCACGCATCGCCATTTGTAACGTTTGGTTTGACTTCGTGTGGGCACAGCATACAACCAGACCGGTAGAAACCCGAGGTTTTGTGAACGCCAAAGAACTTTCGGCTCTCGAAACGTTGAGGATGTAAATGTGGAGAAACGATGATGCTTCCCTTCGGACGGTTCTTCGATGCGAATGTTGACTGTTGCGCACAACCGGCGGCAGCGGAACCCCAGAAATCTCTGATGAAACTATGGGTAGCGAATATAATCATACGATGAAGAGTTGCTCAAAGCTTTTTGTTCGGAAGTTCGGTTGGGCAACGTAGATGCGCTTTACGGGCTTGCAAGCAAAATATGAACTACTGAACATCATTAGGAAATGTTTGTTTTTAAAATAACCTATGGAGAAAAAAAAATAATGATCGTCATCGGGATCCGAAAATCAATTGGCCAAGTCCCGCGCGACAAGGGAACAGAACTCGACTCGAACTTGAGCTTGACTTTTCAGCAGTCCCTGGCTACACTCGTTAGGATTCTATGAGTTAGACACAGTTCTCCTGTGTCCACCTTGTACTTCACGATCTGATTTAGTAGTGTAAACAAATTGTGTTAATAAGAGAATGTCACCGCACCAAAATGGCGGACTTCGGAAGAAGCAATTACTAATCGTGTGCCATATCTTTTCTTTCCATCAATAGTTCAACTATGCGAAGAGGACAAGGTTAGTCTGGAAGACTTCGAGCTGCTAAAAGTACTCGGAACAGGAGGTAAGCTTCACTCAATTGCATGCTTGCAAATCAGATCCCATTTAACGTTGCGCTCACTTTTGCATGTCGCCCACAGCGTACGGTACGGTGTTTCTGGTGCGGAAGCTGACCGGCATCGATCGGAACAAAATCTATGCGATGAAGGTGCTGAAAAAGTGTGTCGTGATTCTCAAGGACAAGACGGCCGAGCATACGCGAACAGAGCGACAGGTGAGAGAGTTGTCCCAAAAACCGGTGGTGGTGAAACCGGAAACCAACAGTTCGTGCAGTTCGTTATGAGGAGACCGTCCCGGTTGGGTGTATGAAATACGGTCCTTTTGGGCTGTTTCTTGTTCCCGTTTATTTTCGGCCTCCCGAAAGGCCTGGCATCACTCGATCGGAATGTTTGGAATGTGGTTTTGCGGCGCGGACACTTGCGATTGACTTTCACCTTTAAAATGGGGTTAGATTGCGGGTCTGAGCAGTAGGCTGAAGGAAGGAAGGATAGAGGCATTTAGAGTGCACTAAAATGTAGTCAGGTGGCGTGGGTGGGTGAACGTCATGCCGGTTTTGATCCCGCGGCTCAAAGTTTTGAAATCAAACTCTGCAACATGATTGGATTCCTCCATGTTTTCGCTAAAATAAAATTTGTAGGTAAAGCACATGGTAAAGGAACTACATTTCGACATACCCATCAACTTTTTCGTGTCCTCTCTCGTCCATCATCCCGCCAGATATTGGAGGCGATAATCGATGCGCCGTTTTTGGCAACGATGCATTACGCGTTCCAGACGGATTCCAAGCTGTACGTGGTGCTCGACTACGTGATTGGCGGCGAGCTGTTCACGCACCTCTTCAAGCGTGAGCACTTTCTCGAAGCGGAAGTAAAGATCTACATCGCGGAGATCATAATCGCCATCGAGCACCTCCACAAGGTAACATCCGGCGCCTAAGCCTATTGCTTTCTTGCGATAAGTTTTTAATAACAACTGTGTCATTTTTACTTGCTTTTCGTTGCAGTTGGGTATCCTGTATCGGGATATAAAACTGGAGAACATTCTGATCGATGCGGACGGGCACATCGTGCTGACGGACTTCGGTCTTTCGCGCGAGCTGCTGCACGAGAAGGAGCGAGCGCACAGCTTCTGCGGCACGATCGAGTACATGGCGCCGGAAATCGTTAAGTCGCGGAACAAGGACGGCCACGATACCGCCGTCGACTGGTGGTCGGTCGGGGTGCTCACGTACGAGCTATTGACCGGCGTCTCGCCCTTCCACAACGAGGACGGCCAGCCGGAAATTTCACGCCGCATTATGGAGGATGAAGCGAAAATTCCGGAACGGCTGTCGCCGGAGGCAGCCGACTTCATCCGCAAGCTGCTGACGAAGGATCCAAGGCGGCGGCTCGGGAGTGGCCATCAGGACGCGAACGAGCTCAAGACGCACCCGTTCTTGCGATCGATCAACTGGCGCTCGCTGATCAACAAGCGCGTCCAGGCGCCGTTCAAGCCGATCGTGGAGAGCGAGCTAGACACGTCCTGCTTCAGCGAAGAGTTCACGCAGCAACCATCGGTCGACAAACCCTGCTCGCCGCCAAAGAACGGACATCGGCTGTTTAGTGGTGAGTTTGTGTTGCACGACCAGTATTTTTGGAGGGATGAAAACCCATTGAATTTATGTTCTTTTTCTCCCGACAGGGTACTCTTTCGTTTCACCGAAGCTGCTGTCCTGTAAAATCTCCGATCGGAACAAGTTCATACCGATTCACAACACGCGGCCTCAGGAGAACCTTATCCGACGGAACTCATCAAAGGTTTGTATAAAAACTGCCGTGCGTAATTGGAGAACGATTACTGTTAGCTGATTTCATTTGTAAACCCGTTTCGTATCTTCTGTCTTGTAGCAATCGGACTTCTTCAAGAAGTTCGAACTGACACGCGATCACGCGATCGGCACCGGTACGTACTCGATTTGTCTCAAGTGCCGCCCGGTCCGTACGAGCGGCGACCACAAAAGCATCTACGCCGTTAAGGTGCTGTTCAACCATCCGCAAACGGCAGCGTTTGCCGAGCGCGAGGTTGCAGCCCTTCGCCGCTGCCAGGGCCATCCGAACGTGGTGCGCCTGGTCGATCTGCTCGAGGATCGCCACTACGTCTACATCGTCCTCGAACTGCTCGATGGTGGAGAGCTGCTGCAGTATATTGAGGAACGTCAGCAGCAACTGACCGAGTCGCAAGTCCGGCGCTACTTCCGGCAGCTGGTCGATGCGGTCGCGTTCGTGCACCGGCAAGGTTACGCCCACCGGGACCTGAAGCCCGAGAATGTGCTCTTCGAACGGGGCGACGCGGCCGCGACGCAGTTGCGCCTAATCGATTTCGGGTTCGCGCAAGCTTTGGACGGCCCCAACGGCAGAACCAGCGGTTCGTGGATGCCGGTCGGAACGCATGGATACGCAGCGCCCGAAGTCGTGCAGCATGCGCCATCCTCACCGTACGCGCTTGAGGCCGCCGACCTATGGTCGCTCGGTGTCATCCTCTACACGATGCTGTGCGGCCAGGCTCCGTTCTTGCCGCAGAACTTTGTCGGCCACGACAACCTCGCCTCGGCGGCAAAACAGGCTGAAATCATCACCGGCAACATTCGGCGCGGTTCGTTTGATCTCAGCTCGACCTCCTGGATCGCCGTGAGCGAAAGGGGTAGGGATCTCGTCCGTGGCCTCCTGACGGTTAATCCTGAGCGGCGCATCACGATGCAGGACCTCCAGAGGCATGATTGGCTACTGCAGGACGCGCACGAGCCACACGAGGCCGTGTCGAGCTCTCGGAGACACTCGGGTTACCTACACCACCAGCACCGTTTGCTGCTACCCTTAACGAAGCAGCCGTTCGAGCAGCTGTGCCAGAACGTACGCCAAACGTACGACGCATTTAAACGAGCCGAGGAGAACGGCTTCCGACTGCGGGGGGAACTGCCAACCCGGTTCAGGGTCGGGACGCTTTTAGAAGATAGCTGCGACACTGACGTTACGTTTAAACCGATGACGACTACGACGATGACGAAGACCACAGTGCCTAATCACAAAGCTAGCATCAGCAGCAGTAGCAGCAGCAGTAGGAAATGTAACAATCGAACAGCCCACAAAACCGCAGCCGGTGCTCTTCCTCCCATTCCCGGAAAGGTTGCTGCTCACCAACATGCTAGTGGCAGGCGAGGCGATGTTGCCGCTGCAACCCCCGTAGTATCGTCGACCAAATCGATCGAATCGCAATACGGTAGCTCTATGGAAGAGAGCACCTCGAGCGGGATCGGAAGAAGTAAAAGCAGCAAGAGTAGTCTTTCGCTATCGGGCAGTCCGCTGCGCGACACGAGAAGCAGTCGGAACCTGTCGAACAACTCGATCGTCGTTATCGACGATGATGATGAAGAAGAAACGAACGTCGGAGCCAGCGCTACTAGAAATGTTGCTACTGCTGCTGCCCCAAAGATTACTGCTGCTGCTGCTCCTCTTTCGCTAAAGGATGCACTTACGGCGGAGAATAAGCAGCCCGAGCGTGAGTCTGATCTGTCTGTAGAGACAAATAAAAGCGCAGACAAGAGGGAAAAAGAGCAGGAGATTGACGAGATGGTGGTGGATGTTGAGGAGGAAACTAACGATCGTACGACGGACGAGAAGCAGGAACAACAGCAAACAGACTTGTCTTACGTGGAATCCACGGAGCAAAGTGATGCAATGGAGCTCACTGTGAAGGAACCCAACAGTAGCAGTAGTAGTAATAGTAGCAGTAGTAACAGTAGAAGCATGGCAGAAGCGGAGGAAAGTAACAACAACGATGTTGTTGTTGAGGCACAGATGGAGGAAGAAAAACAGCATATGAACGAAGTACCACTGGCGGGGAGGAAAAGTGAAGAAGCGAATTCCGTAGAAGCCTCATTGGAAGGAACCTCACAACCGCAGCCGGTGTCTTTCTTCGTAAAGCAAGAAAAAGACAATGGCGATGAACTCGATAGTGACCTTTTGTTGCTGTTGAGTCAACCCCTGGGAGGAAAACCGGTGGAACCGATGTATCCTAACTCCATTATCAAATCGGATGTATTAGAGGAAACGGAGCAGGGAGCGATTTCTGTATCGATGGACCTAGCGGAAGCGGAGGAGATAACGATAGGAAACTTCGTGATCAGGTTGCACCCTGAAGAAGCAGAGAACGTTGGCGAAGATGGTGAGCAGTGGGAGGATAAGAAGAACGAGCGACCAATTGAGAAAAACGTGGACGCGATCGGAGTACTCGATGTTGCCGATGAGGATAGTAATGGTCTGCCGGCTTCCACCGATGGGAGAATGGATTATGCGGCCCAATCGATGATGCCGGATCCTAGAACCTCCATCAGTCAGATGTCCAGCTGTTCGACGATACCGTTCGATGGACTATCTAACCCTGCGTTCAGTGTTGACCTGAGCCAAATGGTGCCGGTGAAGATGGAACCCAGCATATTGATGAAGCAGGAAAAAGATTGCTTCGGTGGATCGCTGGAGATCGCCTGCTTCGCCGATGCCCGGGGAACGATGCTCTTCACATCGGTTTGCTGCGACGACGACGACAGCGAAGAAGAGGAAGCATGTAGGTTTATGGGATTCGCGCGTTTGCGATCTATCGACGACGACACGCTCTTCTACGGCTACAGCAACGACGAGTCCGGTCCTTTCAGCGGTTTCCTGGATCGAGATCTGATGCGCATACGGCGGGTGCGTGGACGAACAGTCCCCTTCCGTCCAGCTCCTGACCCGCGTCCTCGACCGATCGGGAGAATCACCAAACGGCGAATGGAAATTTCGTGTGAGGAAGATATGTTTCGCCCTAAACGGCAGTGTACGGAACATGTATACTACGGTATCAACCGAAGGCGGAGGCTAGCGGCTGCACAGGCGGCGTCACTCGCTAGAAGCGGCGACATGAGTTACATTCATATCAAGCACGAGAAACACGAAGCTTGGTGAACGATAGTGTGGTTCGAAGCATTCGCTTGCGCTGTATTCGCAGTGCAGGAATAAGTTGGAATTAGAATATAAGCGATTGGTATTTATGATTGCTGATCAAATTTGATCACGTTTCAGGCGGTGTTCCAAAGGTTTTTCCCCTCCATCGTAGAACGCGTCGTCGCGTATCGGCATGTGTATGTGTCGTCATATTCTCTTCATTTACCTTCGGTCTTCGGTTGCGCTTCTTAGTGTTTGTGTGATTATTTTTTACGTAGGCAGTCAAAAACAAATAAGGAACATGAAACGGAGTGGATACATGCATATACAAATGTAAATAATTTCTAGACGTTATAGCGTATTTCGGTTCATAATTGTGCACCTTCGTATGCGCCTTCATTCTAAAGCTGCGTATGTAGAACGTATGTTCCGGAATTTTCAAATGTTGATCGCAGAACATTTGTCTGATTTAAGCATTCTCGTTTTAATCCCCCTGGTAGTTTTAAAGGAAGCGTGGAGCACAGAAACGGGGTTTTAAGATCGTTTTATATCAAATTTGAACGAAATCAAACCACATTATTTTCCTTCCGATGAATCGAAGAATCATCGGGATCTTTGCAAGTTCATTTTTTTTGCAATCAAATTGTGCGATCTAAAGTCAAGGATTCTGATGGGTAGATGAACGAACACCACTGGACGACATCATCATGTGAGATTATCGTAACGGTAACCGCATGCGCGTTTGTTCATTTTTGGAAGTACGGCAGCAAAAAGTGCACTTAATAGAAAGGTTTTTTTTTCTTCTGAAGTCGTTAACATAGCATCGAGACAGTATGAAAAGCGAGAAGAAGAAGCAGCACTATAAACAGTGAACCGAACCATCCGTGTCATCCTGTATATCATGTGCAAACAACAGCAGGATGTTGCGGCCAGTGCGAAGTTTTAGAGCGTTGCGTTCGGTAGATGCACACAGCAGATGAATCTCACCATTTCGTAGTCCGCAACAAATTAGCCGGTGTCAAATGAAAAGGAAATCAAAAGCCGCCCGCTTTCGAGGGAGATGGTTTGTACCTTTATATTTGTGGAAACAAAACAAAATTATTCGTGAAAATAATTAATGAAATGATTATGATGGGCTCCGAGAGCCTCCGGGAACGAAGGAACTGGAAACTCCAACAGCCCCAAAAATATGCACGACGCATATGGTGAACTTTTATTGAGTTCGGAGTAGTACATGAAATCGGGTCACCGTATATGAGGGACAACCGTGGATAGCTGCATCAGGAAATAAAAATATGGTGCGTACAAGTTTAGAGTGATGAAATTTTCGGTAGCATTGTCCACGTTTGTTTTGTTTTCTCCGTTTACTCATACATATGAACGCGCGTCACCTATGGGATCAATTCTGTCGAATAAAATGAAACTGATTCACGAATGAGAATAATTCCTGTTGCGGAAACAAGTAAATCAGCATCGAGAACAACAAGATCAAATGAAGAAAATAACCAAATGTTTTGCATGATGGAAACAATTAGCGAGAACAGTTGCAAACAGAATTTACTTTTGAATAACTTTTAATCAAAGTGTATATATATGTATGGGATGCTTTTATTACCGCGCACCAGCCAGCGAGGGGCAAACAAATGGGCAACATTGTCAGTGGATGTACGATAGAGAGTAGGCAAATAGTAACAGGAGAAAGTGTGTTCGGGTACGTAGTGTATCACCAATAGTGTATTGTGGCCGCAATCGTTTGCCCTGCGCGGACAGTTTGGTGTGCAGTAGACAAGAAGGATATTTCTGGACTAACATCCCTTGCAAGGGAGGACGACACTACAAAAAGTCGGAGCCGCTATTATCGTCCCGTTAGTTGGATTGTAGAAACTGACGGAATGTGTTGAATGTAAAATGAAACCATTGTGTTAAGTGCGTGGTATGCAACTACAGCAACAAACGTTGTTTGTTTAGTTTTTAAGGGTTATTCGTGCAAACGCGTGCAAATTTGGAATGAAAAAGTGTACAACGTTAACTAGCAATTCTGAAGATTTTTGTTGAGCGCGGCACACCACGAAAAAGGAAGTCACCGATCTTTCATATCAAAGAGAAGGAAGGAAAGAACGATAGATTGAGTGGGGAAATCAGGAAAACGCGTAAAAACTTCTAATAGTGGGGATTTGAAATGCAGCCAATCACACACACAAATCATACCTGCGGAGAATTAGAGAGACGTTTAAGTATAGTTTGCTAGTAAGACAGATACTTTTTTTTTCCTTTTGTTGTTGCTTACTTCATACATAACACTTTAAATGGATATAGCCAAGATTCATTAGAAGTGCGGTTAAGAACGATTTATAGAGTCCACTCCGTGAGACTGCGTTTGAGGGGGTAAAGCTCGAGGGGCGGGCGACAGAAAATAGGGCGAAAGTGTGAAACAAATAATGAAACTAGTTCGATCTAAGTAGATACAACACCGGTAACATAAGAAAAGATTACTAACATGCCTTGGTTCTCCTTCCTCTGGTCTTGCGCACTGGACAGCGTTTCGTCAGGAGATTGGACGTGTTTGTTGTCTGTACTTTAGCTAAATAATGTTTATTCGACGGCGTGCTTCTAAACGGTAATCAAGAGTAGGTTCGTGATTCTGTTTGGCTTCTCTCGATTGATGTTATCCATTCAGTGTAAAATAAAAACGATACGCATAGCAATACACCGAACCGTACGTTTATGGAGGTGTTATTTTTTCTAGAATGACTTATTCCAAAAAGCAATAGAACTTACTGTAGCAACCGTGAATTAATTTGTAAAAAGAGTGTACTAAATTTTCGCCGTTTCCCTCATATACCCCATTGTTCACGGTGGTAGGGCGGTGGGCTACGTCCCGGAACAAGTTCAGACCAATTAAGTGCATAAACAGAGGGTGAGAAAGAATAACAAACAGCAACAAAAAGCAGTAGATTTAAAACACCTCACACCATCCTTAGACAAAATGAATAAACGTTTGAAAATATTTATTTGAAATTAGATTAATTTTTGCCTCTACCCGTGAACCCGCAAAGCGTAACCGTGTGTGGGATCGGGACAGTGAATATCACACCCGTTTTTGTGCGTTTGGCGCAAGAGATGGGAACCGGCAGAGCGTGTAGGTACTGATCGTAACGTCGGAAATGTCAAAGAT
>JAOEFI010000006.1:17234709-17256173 GCA_034621735.1 Anopheles plumbeus
CTTCTTCCCGTTCCGGTCACCTAGCTACAGTGGAACCGACATTGATCAATACGGTATACTAACACTGCTACGCGTACAGAGAAAGAAAGACTATTTCTTATTCCGGGCGGTCTTGGCGTGCATTTGTGCCCGTCTCACTGTATAAGTTGAACTGTATGCCGGCTTTATTGCATTGCGAGGCGTTGATTTATCCCTTCTATCAGCTATAAAAGCCGAAACATGTGTGCCATATGATCACCGGAAAATGTTATTCCCGCACACACCGTTGCACACGTATTCACTGCATTTTTACGGTGCACATAGTTTCGCCCAATTTTTTTTTTCGCTGGTAAGGACCTCGCCAATCCTTCATTCGTTCCGCATACGTACATCACACACTGTGCATCAACCCACCACCCACACAGGCAGTTTTCGTTTTAGCCCTTGCAATACAAGCACACGTACAAACACACACACGTATGGGAGTTATACGAGCAAATATGAAAACGCTGACTAACTCTGAGAACTGAACGACACACTGCGCAATCAAAACTGGACTGTGTGGGACTAAAACAAAGCAGTGACAATGAAGTCGAAAATTGCAAGGGAAAACGATTTGTTAAGTAGTCAAAACACTTCCCGCTCCTATTTTTCAGCTATTTCTTCACGCACCCTTTGATGTTGGCTGCGTTGCTTGAGGAGGAATCCACAACGGTATGCGCTCCAAATTGTATGATTCACATGCCACGGGGGAGTTGCTTGCAGTGATCAAAGTAGTACTATGTTCACCATTAATAATAACAGAAACAATACACAATCTTTGATCGCACACAATCGAGCATCCTCTGGCGCAACCAGGCTATCTATGAACGCACACATGCATAAACATGTACATGTGTTCGAGGGCGTCACAGCAAAAGCGGATGGATCCTAATTGCGTGTGTTGTGTTCATTTAACTTTCGACGAATTTTGGCCTCCCGTACCTTCCGCACGTCGTTGGCAGACGTGTTTCACCAGCTGGTCACCAACAGACCTCCACTAACAGCTTTCCGCAATTTGTCGTTGATTTCCGTCAACACTGGTACTGTCTAAACGTAGTTATAGAGAGGCGAACTCGCTACGGTTACAAACCTAATTGAGAGAAAACTTTCTTTCCAATCCCTGCTAGTAGCTACCGATCAACCGACCGAGCATCCGAGCTGTCGATGTTTGAAGACGCAGCGGAAAAATCGTACTGAGAAACTGACAGCAGACGAAGGTACATGATGCATCATCGGTCTTTCTGCACCGCAATACTTACCCACAAACACCCACACAAACAAAAAGGCTTCACGGCAGTCAAAACAAACCCCTGGCCATAGGCAAGATGCTTACAGCACAGCTCTACGTTTGTAATGATCTTGGTAGTGTGCTCAACTAATGCATGTTTAAAAAAATAGGAATTAAATACTATGAACTAATTGATCGTAAACAGCTTGAGTAAAAACTTCTTGAAGTAAATTACACACAAATAAAAATTGTGTTTCTATCAATACATTCTGGTGTTGTTGGCAATTGTCAATACACATGTTGACTGAAAGGGCTGCCCATCCCTAGCGATGAGTAAAGGCCGACCAACTAAAACCCTTTTTACATCAAAATGACCGTTTCATTATACATCGAATGTCAGCTAGACCAATATGGTGCATGTGTGGGAGCAGCCATTGTAAAAAATTATCTTGTCCATCCGTGTTCCGTGTGGCCGGTCTTTGTTTTGTGTAAGTTGTTATTTGGAAACAGGCTTAAGTACTTTGTAACACAACCGTGCAATGGTTGAAAAATACTACTTAAAAGGGGTCATAATAAAATTCGTGCTGCGTACAAAGGTACTGCTGTGATCTGTGATGGTATGGAGTCTTCATTGCCGCTGCAAAATGATGATGGTGACTTTTTCCCCACCACCGCATCACCTACCTTCGATATAGCCGGAATGGAAAAAGACATAATGAAAGCCTACCGTGATGTACAAGCAATTCAAAAAGATTTTGCCGGCAATGGAAAGGTTGATGAAACGTACTTCGCACACGATTCGCCCCAACCAAGCACAAGCAAACCTGTTGGTACACCTGCTAGCGACAAACCACCTGAGAAAACGATTCCTTTGCTGAGAAACGTAACAAACACTACACGTGCTAATACTTTTTCCGGTTCCAACAGTCGTATTCGACGTATCACAGCAAAATCTTCATCAAACGTAGAGGTAAGTTTCTTCCTCGAGCTAAGAGGATATGAGTTTCAAATATGCTCCATCAATCGGTATTGTATTGTATTGTAGTCAAACTGTGAGTGTTGTACATGTCAGCGGTTAATATTTCTTCTTTCTACGGTGTTCCATAGAGGCTTCTTAAATTCATTCTCCCATATTATTCCACCTTTGGCGAAATCTATTGAAACTTACGTGGAATTTTCGGTTTTCTTACAGTACTGTGTCTTCTGTTACAATAACGGCGCCGAATTCAGTACCTACAACAGCCACATGTGCAGAAATGAAAAGGGGTTGGTTACTTGTCCGATCCTGAGTCGGTTAGTCTGCCCAATTTGCAACGCCACTGGAAGTCATGCTCACACACTAAAATATTGCCCTTTGAAGCCCATTTACACACCAGAGGATTGTTTAGCGATGGGTAAAAAGTTTCGGCCGAAAATAGCGCGCGGTGCTATGAACAAGGAGAATACTTTGGATCATCCACAACAGGTAGAAGATCAGAGGTCGCAAAAAATTGCGCCTAAACATCGTCGGGAACATAAAGCACAGCTGGCAGTGCGTCTGTAAAGGAGCCGTGGGACCGGATCTGGATAGTTTTTGGAATAACAGGAGTGTTTCCGGAGCCGTACGATCTGACTAGTTGGGACTAGAAGGTACAAAATAATATTTATTGTTGCATCAAACAATAAGATGCGTTCGAAAATAATAGTTGTAGGTGTCCGGAGCTATCCGGATAGGATGTGGATACCGGCAGAACGTGATAAAAGTTTTTCGCTAAGCGAGTGGTAGCTCTTACTGGGCTAGATTTCCTGCGATGAAAACTTAGCAAATAGTATTTCTGCCACCGAATTTTATGCAAGATTCACACATTCGAAAATTATTTCAAATCTTCAGTGATGAATTCTTTTGCTAACAAATCGTGCTATGTTAGCGTGCACTTTTATACACGAACGATGATATTTTTTAACATGTTTTATTCGTTTAATTTAATATTTTTATGATTCTCTTTTGATTTACATGACGAATGATGTCATTTTTTCTATGCGTTTCTTACATTTATAGTTTTCGTTCAAAATTTTACTTTCATTCTGACCGTAAATCAAATAAAGATATTTTCTACCAAACGAACGTATCCTTGTTTTGTATGATACCATATATGATACCGGGAACTGTAAACACCTCCACTCCAGGCCATTGGCGCCTGTCTCCGTACTTCCGTAGCATTGCGGATTGGAATCCGGTCGTACACACCAAATACACTAGTCGTTCAGAAAATCATAAAAGTTTTCCGAACGCTTACACCTGGGTAGTTACAATGTTGTTGAAGAATATCGGAGAAAGAATGAAAAAAACATTACGTGAATTGAGCCAGACACATCCGACTATTACCTTTCCGACTCCCGAAATTGTCCAGTTTTGCAGTTCCAACATATTTCACAGCGTCTCAACATGTAGCATACATTGAATTCGTTAGAATAAAGCACCTATGTAGCACAAACGCACGACTTATCAAGCGCTTGACATTTCCCTTCTTCAACGCCGTGTCCGACAAAGGTGATGGTGTGTGAGTGCGAATTTTTCATCGAAGTGTCGAGCCAGCCGAGCACCGTCAGCGCTGTTGTTGCTTTCATCAAAGTTCCGAATATTCCGTAGCCAGCAGTAACCGCGCAATCGAACGTAGCAATACTTCCGGGAGGCTAAACTGCGAGCATAATGGCATCCGTTACATCGAAAACTCCAATGCTCCGTGCCGCAGCGGTAAGCGTTTTTTCTGTCCCATTTCACCTCCAACAATATGCGAGCGAAACGTCAAATTGTTACGTAAAGTGCTCCCACTGATGAAATAATTCGAGTCCTTCCTTGGACTTTGGGAAAATTAAAAACATATCCTGTGCAATTCCCAAGTAATTGCGCCGTTATATTTTCTAGGTCCGTGGATATGCCGCTCACGCACAGGCGGCCGCTGCCAGCCGCAGCTCGGCGGAAGTGCAAACGACCACTCTACCGAACAAGCTGGTGGTTGCTTCGGCGGAACCAAACGCAGCGGTTTCTCGAATTTCCATTGCCTTCCGGTGATTATCTTGCGCTCGAGGAGAACCTTTGCAGTCTGTCCGCTTTGTTGGCTTCATGATTTTAATTTTTGATTAAATTTTAGGGCCGGATCACGCAATGAAACAGCCGACTCCCTTGGAGCCGCCCACGTACTGCGTGTCGCCGGTGGTCTCTCGACCAAGACGGCCACTGCCTTTGGAATCACGCGCAACATTCAGCAGGCGGGTGGATCGCTCACCACCAGCGCCGACCGTGAACTTGTGACCTACAGCGTGACCGTGACGAAGGACCAGCTCGAGACGGGTCTGAAGTACCTGGAAGCGACCGCCACCGGGCAGGTGTTCAAACCATGGGAGTTAGCCGAACTGACCCCGCTCATCCGCAACGAGCTGGCTCGTGTGTCATCGGAGGTCCGGGCCGTTGAGCTGCTGCACAAGGCCGCTTTCCGAGGTGGTCTAGGTAATTCCGTTTTTTGCCCGGATTATCTTGTCGGCAAGCACTCGTCGGAATCAATGCAGCACTACTTCGCGGCCAACTGCACGACGAACAGGGCGGCGGTGGCTGGTGTTGGCGTTGATCATCAACTGCTCGTCGGATTCGCCCAAAGCCTCGGCCTGGAGTCCGGGGCTGGAAGTCAGCATAAGTCCACCTTCAACACTGGAGAGGTGCGCAATAATGGTGCCGGATCGCGTGCGGCCGTCGCTGTCGCTGCCCAAGCCGTCGGCTGGGATTCGCTGAAAGAAGCGATGGCATTCTGGGTGCTACAGCACTCGGCCGGTGTCGGTCCCGTTACTAAGCGGGGCGCTAATAATGGTGCTCTCACGAAGGTCTTGGGAGATGCAGTAAATTGTAGCAGCCTCTACAACGGGTACACCGATAATGGACTTTTCGGGTTCATCGTTTCCGGAGACGCCAAGACCGCCGGAAAGGCGGTTGAAGCTGGTGCGAAAGCATTGAAGTCCCTCTCGGTTAGCGATGCGGATGTTGCTCGTGGTAAGGCGTCGGCATTGTTGGCCGTGACGGAGATCACGGAGAATCACAGCTCGCTGCACCACCAACTTGGCGAAGAATCGGCCCTGCTGGGACAGGTGTACAAGAAGAGTGACCTCGTCGCTGCCGTCAACGCAGTCACTACCGGCGATGTTCAAGATGTAAGTTGACTTTCTCGCCAGATCGATAGCGTAGAATACATTTTTTCGCTTCCTACAGGCCGCCAGGAAAGTCGCATCGAGCAAGCTGGCCATCGGTGCCGTTGGCAATCTATCCCACGTACCCCACCTTTGCGAGCTTCACTAAATCCACCAGCTGTCGTGCGACCATACTACTAGTAAAACGGAAGGCTTACTCGTCGGAATTCTAAAAATAATTCGGAGGCTTTTTGAGACTCTTTCTTTCGTTTTTGGGACAAACTTTGAAAGTGTCTCCTTTGGAACCGTTGGAGAAACGCAATTTTCCTAGCATGAAATATAGTCCATTATCCTAAGCGACGCGAAAAGGAAATCGATCGGAACGAAGTGCTGAAGGTGACTAAGAAAACAGGCGATCATCGGCCGAAGCACCGGGAGTAGGTACAGAAGTGGAATAGATTGATTCGGCTACCATAGTGATATGTTTTACTGTTCGCGAAAGCAAACCTAAACCGAATGCTGCAAAAGGTTATTCAATAAATAGGATAAACATCAGTTGATGAAGTTTGTATTTGTTATAATTTACGTTGGGTGATTTTGAACACATGTCTGCGCATCATCCGATGTTCAAAAAACAAACTGTGCTTCCTCCCGAAATAATCGATTGTACTTTTTTGTTATTTTAAATAGAATTTTCTCTGTGGCTTGTTCTCTTCTCCTTTATCCAGATTTGATCTGCTTTGGAAACTTGACTAGCTAAACACAACAGTCGGTAGTAGTTTTTCATTTATTTTAATTTCATTGAAGTGTGTTTAAGAGAAGCGTCGATCAAGCATGTTTTTGAAAATATATTTTTATTCCCTTTAAAATAAATTGTTACGATAGTGGAATTAGTTTATTAGATAATACAGGCAACAGATGTACAGGCTCGCATCGTAAATTATGTGAATAAATTACAACAAACAAATGGTGTCGCATTGTACATGCGAATCTGCTGCCAGAGCCTCATAGCACACCAACTATTATAATTGCAACGAAAAGTAGACCTATCACGGTCCAATAACCCCATGTCGAGTCCTGCGTGGTGATAGCGCCAATGTGTCGCGTTTCCCGGTTCATCCGGCCGTCCGTTGTTTCCATTGTTTGCGCCAAATCGTCCAGGATGTCTAGAAGAAGGGATTAGTCTGTGGCACTTTTTTTTGATTAACCCGATGTTTGTTCCCCCCGATAAGTACCATTGTGACGGTCCATTTCACCGCCGATCTGGGTCGCCAATACTTTTTGCCGTGCAATCACCTGGGACAGCGCCTCAAGGCCTTCGTTTTGATCTTCTAGGAGTCTTGTCTGTTGCGTTCGCAGATCGGTGACTGTGTAACTACTATTTGATGCTATAAGTGCTGGGTCATCGTCGTCGTCTTTGGCGAAAGTTACCCCTCGAGTGGTCGTCTGGAATAGGGCCGTTCGGTCGGCGGAAGGGTTTGCGGTGGTGAACTGACGCTGCAGCTGGATCATCTTCGACTGTAGGGATTCGATCTTGCGCTGCCTTCGCTCCGCCTCGCCCGATGTAAGCGTGTTGGAAATGAGAACGAGCTTCCGGTTTAGCTGCTCGAGCTCGCTACCGAGCTGCTTTAGGCGCACCCGTACGGTGCCCGATATGACGCCATATTCGCGTGAAAGCTGATTTTCTCGGTTCCGGGTCGCTAGCTGAGACTGTATTTCGTTGCTCAAGTTTTCGCAAGCATCTAATTCGGTCAACCTTTGTGCGAAAAGACATTTAGAAAAATAGTGGCCTGTTTCTATACTGCTGTTTCACTTACCAGGGGTCACCGTCGATGTTGATCAAGGCCATCGCAGTTTTTCACGTAGTGTAAGTATGCTATTTAATTATTTTTACTACGAATGGAAGCAAACAGGACTCTACCAATGAGTAATTAGATTACTCTGATAAGGTCGAGCATCGAGAAAAACGCAAAACAAACCCACTGACGGCAGTCGAGCTGTTGACGTACTTGAATTTTTAGATATTCCCTGGCTGTCAATTCCGGTTAATTAACCTTTGATTTACAGTTAAATCACCGCTGCATTGAAGACTATTAGCAGTCGCTTATTGAGCCCTTTTTGTGCGAATCGAGTTCGAATCGTTTCTCCTGCACAGATGTCTTTGACTTGTACATTTTTTGTGCTTCATTTTCATGGATGTATCTTCCTCTCGTACAAAACACTTGAAGCGTCTGTAAAATGTCGTGAGAAAAGTGCTCGACGCTGAACTTGTTTTGACAGTGTTAACTACTGCTTCCCTCTTCCTCTTCCATATCTTTCGCCTGAAAAACTGCTCGAAAGGTAAATTAACGGCGCTGGCTGCCAGCTTGGGTGGCGACTCGCAGTCATAGCACACTTCGCTACTCAGTTGAATCGACATTCGAGCGCAGATCGTCAGCAGAGTTTTCTCGGTGCGCTTCGCGGTGGGATTGTGTATCCGCAGATTGTGGTTGCGATTGTGAAAAAGATTGCATTCAGTGTTGCGAATAAAGGTTGGTTACTAGTGCATTGATGATTAATCTGACAAAACAAATCGGAAATTCGCTTTGATTTGGTGAGCCTCGTTCTTGGAATTACGTCCAAGATGGTTGGATACGTTCAGTGCGCGAGAATAAGAATACGTCAATTCCGTTGAAGGTTACCTAAAGTGCTTGGATGTGTTCATTTTCGAATGTTGTCGCTGCTGTTTACTCCCTTTCAACATTGGCTTTTGGTCGTATTTGCCCTTTACTCCCCGCTGCTTGTGAAGAATATGCCTGCACTCGTACCCAATTGGGAACAAAGTTGCCTTTTTCCCGATGAATAGGCTCGAAAGCGCAATCGAACGCAAGACAGTCCCCACTCCTCCCCCGACTAACAACATGGCTGGAGCTCGACAGTTGTTTAGTTCGCTGTATGCGTTTGGGGGGGAAGCATAGTGCTGTGTGTGGAAGTGTGTTTTGCGCTGCTGTTAGCAGATGGGTCCGACAACAAAACCGCCGTCGTGTGTACACCAAACGGAAGTGAAAAACGTTTGTGAAAAACTAGTGGAATTTAACATCTTCCCCATATTATACTTACCCCTTTTGCAACAAACGCGTAGAACCTGGTGTGCTTATCCGTGCGAAAATAAAACACACACCCACTTCACAGCAGGCGAGGGTTTGCTTTCGATGCTGTGCTAGCGTGACGTACGAGGAAATTCCAGCACTGTACCCCTCGCCCAGGATGATGTCGGGATGTTGCTAGCTACCCTATGGTTCGATTTCCCGCAGCGGTAGGGTGTTGGTGCGAAAAGGTACGTACATATGTGACGATAAGTGATTTGCTATTACGTTTTCCGAGAGTCACAGCTGTTAGCATTTCAATCATGGTGGACCAGGGGATCACACGCAGAAACGGTAGGCACTTCGGATTTTTCGGGGATCCAAAGCATAGAATTTCGCTTTCCCATCGAAACGGGAACCGTGTGACTTCGGCAACAGTGCGCGCATACTTACGTCACCTACCGCCAATGCTGGCCTGGCGCTTTTAAGAAGAGCACACCGAGCGTACCGTCGGATCAAAAAGTTCTATCCGGCTGCTACTTTGACATTTAGAGCATAATATGCCTGTTACTCGGTGAACGAAGGAAAACGCATACGCTAGAGATGGAAAAGAGAAGAAAAAAATGGCATGCACCAACGAACCACCAACACCATATGGAAGCGTATTCTACCAAGGTTGTTGAAAAAGTGTGTGCCAGTGTGTGCGCGCGTGTGTGTCGCTGACCCTAATCCCACAATAACATCCCAGTCCCTTTTTCCTTTCTGGACGAATCTGCAATTTCAGCGGCCTTCTTCAGGTAAACGCGCGTCCACAACCAGCCCGGCCAAATGTGAACCAGAAACAACTGGTGGGACGCACACGCACGCACCCACCAGCGCACCGTGCACATTCGGTGCGGCCATATTCGCGTCTCAACATCGTGACGCGAGGCGAGACGCACAATGGTCGGTCGTTACAGTATTGCCAATAGGAAAGTTGACCGCAGTGTGTAGCGAGCGGTGTGACACCGGCCTACTTCTCGCGATAGACAATGTGTATAAGTGTGTGAGTGTGTGTGTGGGGATTACCCTGGATTTCCTCCGCTTCGTTGCACAACCTCCCCGCCGAGGACTCCAACGACAACAGTGGCCACTATCCAGAGAATTCGCGGCCTAAATCGTGACGTTTCGGAGTCACGGAGAAGGTCACTCGAATCATTGAAGATACGTGGCATATGTTAACCAACACGCGGTGGCGCCCAGCCAGCGAGGGCGATTGAGAAAAGGCAGCCACCGAGTGTGCAAACAAACCACTGGCCAAATGATGTTTCCGTTGAAAAAATAATCGAATGAATTCGAAGCCCAGGTAGTCCACGTAGACGACAACCGCACTTACCGTACGAAACATGTACTGTTGCACTTTACAAAAAAAATGATAAGCTGGCTTCTACTCGAACTGTTGGGGTGCTATTGGCCTATCTTATCACGCGGAGTATTGGCAGTATCGCTCCCCAACCATTAGGAATGATTGGACCTGGGTAGGAATTGGTTGTCGATAGTTTTTCCTCACTCCTGAAGTGGCAATTGAGACAACAGCATTCCTTGGCTTCATGATGAACCATATGGAATACCCAACGTTTAATTTTCCTGCGTGTAGTGCAGAGATTTTGCGCCCCGCTTTTCATTATTTCCAGATCGGATCTCCCTTTTAATAACTCGGTAAAGACGTCCTACGGAGGACGGAGGTGGAATTCACTGCACTGTGTCGTAGACCGAGTGCATTCTTTTACAATTCCAAAAACCACCTTAGGCGGCTGGAAAGTGCTTCCTTCCTCTGGAGCGATAAGGAAAAACCTGTTCCCAAGGGTTCATTATTTTCTTCCACGCTCAGGATGGTGTTTGTTTGGTGTTCAAATACACCGCGCGGGGCGGTCGAGATGGTCGAAGAAAAGCCCTTCGCAAGCCTTTACCTCGCGCCCGGTCCATGATCGAGAGAGAAGAGGTGTGGTGTCAGCTTACCGTCATCGTCATCGTCATCATCGTCGTTGTTTCAGGGAATTACTCCTCTGTGGAGTAGCTGAATGTAACGATTATCGTTTATTTTCTCTCCAATTTGCGAAACGAAGCCCAGCCGCCCTTCGTCTTCTGTAAACTAAACCAAAAAGGAATGAAAAATAAAATGAAGTCTCAGCAAAGCCCTGGGAGCAAAACAGTGATCGGGCGTATGCAAGAGGCCTCGGTACTGGTAATCGCGGAACATAATAATCAGATGTAATTGTTGTCAGTCATCTTTTCTGCTATCAGCGCTGCTTACGCTGTGACACAAGAAGCTAGCGCTGGATACCATTGTGTGTGAAACAAGGAACCACCGTTGAAGGCCGGGAGAGAACGAGAGTGATGGAGGGTAAGAAGTGCAAGGAGATCATAAAACTGGTGTGAACATAGGCATAACTGTGTGGGCAGCACACTCTACGTCTACAGCGTCTTGTCCCTTGCGAAGCAGCAACATGATGTACCTTGAGGGCATCAAGGAAAAACCAGAGTACAGCAACTACCAGGCGCACCTAAACTGTAGTCTATTTTGTTCAGTACAACGTTGTTAGGAGTTGAGCAGAACACCAGTACAACCGGACAGTCAGAGAGCCTGTGCCCTGGAGTGATATTTTAAATTTTCCTTGCCAAGTTAGATGTTTTTATATTTTTCAAAGCCTTTTTGAACATCCGAGCCAAAAGATTGTTATCAAATTAATTTTATGTTACTTTAAAGTTTCTACTAAAACGTAAACAAACACACTTCATTTGTAAGTTGAATGTTCTCAAATTGCCATTCCAGTGTCTGAAGACAAATTTTGGCTGTAATAGTGTTTACTACTAGGATTTCGTCCGGACAGCATACCAAAAAGAAAAGCTCCCTAATGTGAAGCTCAAATGGAGCTAAAGTTCACGCTCCCTAAAAGCGAAGAAGGGAAGCATCTTCTCCGTAGAGTCAATTTACTGCTCAGCTCAACGAACACAATGCGAACGATATTGTAACGTAATGAAGGTTTTGAGCGATTCGAGCTTTTTTGCTACCGTTGACGATCGCTCGGACAACATTTAGCTATGGCGTTTTGTTTTTCCGTTTAGTTTTTGTCTTGTAACTTGGCCTTTCGAGATCAAAATGGATAAATCGTTTACAGCTTCGGTCTCAGTGAAGTTCGATGCCATAATCGAGTCTCGCGAAGGGCGCATTGTGCCCGGGTCTATCAAGATCGGTCGCTTCTCGGTTGACTAGGCGGGCGGAATGTGAATGCAATTTTATTTAGCTTTTCTTATAGAGGTCGTCTCCGCGCCACGCCGCCCAAGCAGAAAAGAAGCTAAAGCCTAATGGGACGATTGCGAACCGTTACAAAATCCGGACGGGGTCGACTTGAACGATTTTGTTAAGTTTTTTTTTTTTGAAAAGAAAGAGATACGATCGTAATGACGAGACGACGTACTGGAAGAAACTGTCACAATCGATGCGAAGACGACGGTGACGATGATGGGATGATGATGAGTGTAAGGCAGATGATTACGGAAACTCATTTCTGCCTCTTTCTCTCTCTCGTTCTGTCTCCTCTTTTTATGATGTGAATATTACTTAATGTCTGTGGTGAAAACTGACCCAAGGCTCAGCTTAATTTCCAGTTCGTCACTTCTTTCCAATGTCGCTACGTTTTTTGGGAGGTTTTTCTTTTCAGACTGTTCAGGAGGGACCGTGTGTAGTTTTCTGCGTCTTCGCCACATATTTAGTTATTGGTTAAGCCTCCAATTTTATATGATCAATCATGAAGATTTATTTTTAGACGAATAGTCTCAATACTCAACTAACAGAACTCTTTTTTCTTGTTCTCTTCCAGGTGGAAATCGAAAACACTGTGATGTGTTATAGAGAAAAGTACAATCAGTTGGTGTAACATTAAATCCCACCCTCATTCTGTGGCACACGTCGCTTTTGCGGAAGGGCGAAAGCAGCTCCCGGCTTTGATGTGACCATTTAGCTAGCCAGCGGCGGTGTAAATAATTAAATTTCCAGTAGTCACCGTTGCCGTCGGCTGCGGGATGCTGACGAAATGCCAGATGATGGCTGTAGGAGAGATGTAAACCACGGAAGAAAAGGGCTGTCCAAAGCAAGGCAAGGCACGTCCTGGCGGAAGACTATAGAACTATGAACACTACAAACGCTTGGAACTTGCTCTTTCACCTTTTTCGCGCTCGTTACTGGGTGTGCATTGTTGTGGAAAATGGAATTCTTTCCCCATTGTGTGGCGCTATGCTGTTGTACGACTGGCACCGGGCTTCAGACTTCGCTTTTGGGTTCAGCAACAATCGCTCTGTAACACGTAGGAGAGGGTTTTTGGTGGAGTTCTGAGGAACATTCGTTTTTTGAGCTTTGCATACAAACAATTGGTTTATTTTGGCTGTTTTTTTAATGTTTGTCTAGTCGGCGACCGAGAAATAGTTGAACCGCCAGGATTTTTTTAGCGACACCGCCGCAATTTGATCATTTCGAAAGTCTAACTAGTTTCTATATTATTATTGTGCTTACTTTTCTATCGTTTTGTGAAATTCATCTGTTTTTCAAGTAGTGTTAAAAAACCTCACGCGAACAATATTCCGATTACAGGTTTACAAAAACGAGGCGTTTTGATCATTAGGAGTGGAGTTAAATCCTGATCACCCGAAGTCAATTTTTTGTTTGTCGTTAGAAAGTGAAATTTATTTCAGGTGAAAAGATTTTCCATTGTTTATTTTCTCGATGCACCCATTTGCTCACCCCCTTCCCCCCTATGTCTTTTCTCGTGTGTGTGTTTCTAGTGGAATCGTTCGCAGCAGTGTGTGCTGGTGCGTGATTTGGCAGTGCACGTATGAGAAGTGATAATTGTTGATAGCAGCAAAAGAAAAGAAACCTAGAAATCATCTCGCGAACGATCCGTGCTCGCTTGGTGCTTCGAAGATCAATTTGCGAATCGCGCTGCTTTCGCCCGCGGGGTGGTGTGAAGCAAGGGAGCGACTTCGGACGGGTCCAGCGTTAAGCCACCGAACGGCGCAGCATCATCGGAGTGCAGCGAACCGCCAGCTTCTCCAGTGATCCTCCCCATCCAGTCTCCGACATCCGTTCCTGTGAAGGTGGGCGCGGAAGAAGTAGCGCGCAAAACGTGAGCCAGAGGCGCGGATCGCGTGTGCGGAGCTTGTACGGAGAGCTTGTGTGTGTGTGCGCCGCAGCCGCCGCCGCCGCCGCCACCACCATGAGCACGGTACGTCCGGCAGCCGGAGAGCTGCTGGCCAACGCGACGGCGACGGTCGCCAGCAGCACGGCCAAGGCGAACATCGCCGTGCGCGTGACGCAGGCCGCCCCGGCCTCGGCGCTGGCGATCGATCCCATCATCAACCACGTCGGCGACGGCATCTTTCTGCAGGCCAAGACGGCCCAGATCTTCGCCGGCATCTGCGTCTGGATGGCACTGTTCATCACTTGCCAGCAGGTAAGCTTTCTTTGAATTTCAAACAATTTCCAAATGAGTTGTTAAGGAACCAGAACGGCAAGATTCAGCTCAGGCCTACAACAATTACGAGTAGTAATGTCAGTTGGTTTGGCGTCTGTCTATGGTATTCTCTTGCTGCTGATATTTAAAATATTTTCGAATGTTCTACAAAATGTTTTCAAAAACCTTTTACTTCTGTTTAAAGTTAGATATGACGATAAACTATGCTACCAAGTTCGATGTCCTCCTGGTGGCTCTGACACGCAGCCGGAAGGTTCTGGTTACTTTCGTTCGTGTGTTTGAATTTTGAATTGCCGTTTTCGCTCAAACGCAAACCATAGCTCGAAACCACACAAATTAGACAAACTTTTCGCCAGAATGGGAACCGTTGGCAAAAGGGCAGCCGTGCGTGACACGCGGAAATGGCGCAAACTCAACCCGTCGTCCCTCCTTTTGTCGCCGGTGGCTCGGGGGGGGGGGGGCTTGTTTGTACACGTTTGTTCCGCGGTCACGGACGTGTGGGCACGTATCCTGTGTATGTGTACAGCGCACTATTGTTTTCCGTTGTGCCTGTATTGCAACATTAGCATCGGCGGAATAGAGGCGGTATGTTTCGGTGGAATGCTGACTGTTTTGGTTTACGCTCGATTGGCAATGATCAGGTGGTTATCTGATTTTAGATATGTAGAAAGACATGTAGAAAGGGTGGATTCTATAAACAGTGCTGTATTCTTTTGAAATTTAGGATTTGCGGCTTCGGTTTTCCTTGAAAAATAGTCAATTCTGTATTTGACTAATGTGCAAAATAAACACACAGCTTCGCGAAACACAGAGAAGAATGCAAAAATGGCAGCCGATGGAACCGGCACTACTTCCACTGTGGGGGAGAAATTACTGAGGAATAGTATGTTCATCGACTACACCCTCCTGCCTGCCCAGCATACTACCGTCCAACCACCGTCGAAACGAACCTGTCGCCACTGAGAGCTGCATCTTGGACACTTATTGTCTGGCGTCCTTGAGTGGGGCGAGTTCTCTGAAGCAGGTTTTCGACATGCTCCCGGCCGCCAAGGTAGATGCCCCTTCGGCCTGTGCCATCGTCCTCTTGGAACTTGACTTGGTCTGGTGATGGAGCTGGTTTGCTGTGGGGACAAACAGAGACCTCGTTTCTGGTTGGTCCGTTAGTGAGTTCAGAATGCTGAAGAACCGCATGTACCGTACTTTCGGAGTAGACGGTACAGGAACTTTGTTAAGTTCTACAGCTTTGCAAGTCTGTCTCAATGCACGCATCGTCACGTCTATTTGCACGTGCAACGCAGCAAGCGGGAAAAATATACGGTATATCAAAACGGTGCCCGATCTCAGTAACGCAGCAAACAATGACGGGAAGGTCGTGGTAAGACGCTACGATGTGAGAAGGCGCACGGTACAACAAAAAAAAACGAAAGGCAAGTGAGTGGTCCGCCGAGCGTTAGAACCTGTAAAACAACAGTGAAGGTCCAAAGGACAGAGGGCACCAGCATAGCTTCGGAGCGGAGTGTACGATGTGTAGCACTGGCACACAAACTGCTGTCGAAGTTTACGGAGGCCTTTTGCCGTTGATTTTATGGTCTAAGTTGAGGTCAGCCGAATGGAGCGAACCGGAGACGGCCTAGTACACTAAGGTACTAACGGTTTGAGCGGTCGGTAGTCGTTATATGTTTCGTTCGAGTTGAACACTTGCTCTAGTTCTAGTTGAAATGATTCGACGCTGTGGTTTTGTTTCTAAAGAAAATTTGGAGCCGTCAAAAGGCAAAGTTAAGCTATACCGAAGTCGTCCATGTACTGACTTAACATGAAAATGTGGCGAGAAGTAATGACGAAACATTCAAGAATGAAAATCGCCTTCGTTTGTTGATGTTTGTTGTTCTTTTCAAAGGTTTGTGTGTTTCCTTCTAGCAGCAAGTACACATGTTGTATGTTATTCCTACGACCAATAACGACCAAAACTGAACAAATGTTAAAGACAACAAAAATCGATGGAGCCCATGGGATGGGGAAGTGATGAGTGTCTTATGATTTTTCATGTACATTACATGCATGTGCGACTTTGGGGGACAATGAATGGCGCTAAGGTCCTGCGCATCCTTCCTTTTCTTCAATTCCAAAATGCGTGGGGGCAAAACTTAAACTTTACTCATTAGTAGCAAGGGACTTTATTTAAAGTACATTTCCCTATCGAGCTAAAGCTGTAAAAACTATACTCGTTGACAAATGTGTGCCCCAAAAGCGTCCTTCCCAGGAGGCGATGTGTTGCAGGAGGAAATAGGAAAAGTTTTAATATATTTCCTGCCGCTAAATCATTGGCCACCGGTTTTCCACCGCCTTGGGAAAAATCTTGCCTTCGGACGCGAGTCCTGTTTTTTTTTATTACCATTCCCCCCATAACGCTGTGTGCGTGCGTTTATTGGAGGTTGAATCTGCGAAACTAATTAGATTAAAGCATCATCTCTCCGCCTACGAAAGCCTGTCGCACCCCGCCCGCCTGCCGCCAGCAAACGAAAGGGTTCGTAATGCACCAGGCATGGAAGCCCCACGATGGACGCCCGTCCAATGACATCCGGCACGAACGGGGGTTGGGGAACGTAAATCGATGCCGTGACGCAGATTCGACATTATTACGCTTCTGCACACACCTTTCCTCTCACCAAGGCCGGTGTGGTCACTTCTTCGTGGTGGGTTTTTACCGCCACCCATTTTCCGTGCCATACTTGAGTGGAGCGGACGAATTTGGACCCAGTTTACGCACCGTTGCTTGAAATGGTGTAGAAAAAAAAGCAACCCCAACCGGTGTCCATTATGGTTTTATCATCCTACGGCTACAACAATTACGAAACCGGATGAAGAGAGGAGTTGGCGGGTTGATGGGTAATCAAAAATTACATGCTCCATTTGATTGATGGGGAAGGTGGGGCTTAGAATTAATATTCATACCCTAGACCCTCAAATTTATGTATTTTGACTATTCGCAACATTTTGGAATAGTTGAATAAGGGCAATAACGGAGAACTTACATCTTTCCTCCTTGTGTTGGATGGTGTGTGCTTGGGAAATGCTGTTGTTAATAGCTTCGGTCAACTAACAATAAATAAACTCATGTGATCTTCTGGCGAAGTTTTTAATATCAGTCGCACTTCGATTTCACTTTTCATCAATGCCCCGCATCGACAGTTTATTGGGGCACTTCCACTTGTGCGGGTTTTTTTGAAGCATCCCTTAATACCCCACAGAACTCCCGGCTCCTCGCTGCAAAGCATGCTAGTATCTGGGTTGGTTTGAAGCCTGATCGGTTGCAAAGTCGTTTGTGTTCCGCGCAACCTTGAAACCAGGACTGAAAGGAAAGATGGAAAAGAAAAGCCCGTGATGGGCGGGCTGGGCTGCTGGTGACCGGTTTTCGATGCCTGCCGGCGCGCCGCCACCGCCGCCTCCTGACCGAGATACTTAACAAACCGATTCCCCAAGCATGGATGTTCCGATGAACAACAAACAAGCTTGTTTCGGTCACACTTCACGGCACCTCACGTGTGTGTTTCCTTCCATGTTTTGCCGAGATCCAATTCCTCGGAATCAGGTGGCCCACTGGCGCTAGTAGGAGATATGTTTCGCCAGTGGATTTAAACCGCGGCGTTTATGTGCATACGTGCATTAAAATTTACTGTTTTCTTTTTGCCTATGATCTAGAATCGAGAGGCGTCTTGTTTGTCCCGGCTTTACATGAAACAATTCCTGTCGGTTCCTTTTTTATCTCAAGTCTTCAGTGGGAGATAAAAAGAAAACCCCGACTCAGCTATCAACACATTTGCTCATCGACTGAAGACTGTTCGGAGGCGCCCGGGAGAGAGGAAGGAGAACACCAGATCGGATCCTTATGTAAACATCTTCAACAGTTTTCGAGCTAATCAATAAGCAGCATTAACTGACCACCGAGTCTAATTTTCTCTTACATCGAGTCATGGCAAAGAACAATTTCTATGCAGTAAACTCGTGTTTTTTTACGCGACTCATTACTTCTTTTTCTGCGGAAAATGATCATAATAAAAATGAAAAATGATATCAGTTGATGTTTTGGACTCTCTCCAATAATAACCAACATGGCTTGGAGCATTTAAGCCACCCGTTTGATCCGTTTGAATAAATCGAACGCATGCAATAAACCAGGGTCCAATGCCCAGTCCATATGGTTGAAATTACATCTTGAAAAATGAATTAATCATCCGTTTTGAAACGGGAGAAAAGTGCTGCTTTTGTTATTCAAAGCCTTTTCGAAATCGCGCAGTTGCTACTGATACTCGCACGTCTGCCCTTCGAGCGAGTGAGTGTGGCTCACGTAAGAAAGCTAAAGAGGGATGGGAAAGCCGCATGCAAATGAAATGAACAAAACCTGCACTGAGTTGGTTAGCGCCATTTCTCGCACAAGCAGTATGGCAACATTGAAAAAAACCGCAAATGATTGGGGCGGTTTTGGTTGGTCGAGAGTCATGCGTTTTTCATCTGTGAAATACGTTTTCCGTTCGCACTTTTCCACACCAGCTCCTGTTGGTGGTCTGTTCCAGGTAAAGCCGTAAACCCGGCTGCTAATGGTTCACCGTTTTGCGATGGTAAAGTTTTACAATGTTTTAAAGAAGGCAACCATATATCATCGGTGATTAGTACGCTAAGGAGGCATCAAGAAAGCAGTCAGTGGTAAACGATCCACTCGTTGTTTGCTCGCTCCAGTGGCTTGAGGTAATCGAATTTCGATTTCCCACCAGGTGAGATGTTGGAGGTTTCTCAGTGTGGCGGACCTGTTGTGTAATGTGTTGGTTTTCTGTTCGTGAAACCGCCATCGAGAAGAAATTGAAACCAATCGCGCAAGTGGCGAAGTTACATCAACGAATGCAATGTTAGTTTGTGTAAAGAATAAGGAATTTTTAGATACCCTTTCATTTATTCAAAATGTATTACTGCTACTTCCTATCTATCGCTTTTCCACTACATTTACACATATGACTATACTGCCCCTTTCTATCCTTGTTTGGTGTGTCTGTGTTGCATTCCGGTGCTGTTCACAATTCCAGTGCGACGAACGGTGGAAATGTCAAGGACTGTCTTCGAAACAGACCAAAGATTATTCAAAAGTGAACGGAATCAATCATGTTAAAAATGGGTGCGGGTTTTTTTGGTTCCCAAATTCATCAATACATATTCCATTTCGACGTTGATTTTTGGGGCACATTCTTTGGCACACAACGTCGGACGCTGGTAGTTGCCAAAGCCAATGAAGCCAATTAAAAAGGCAAATAGAAAAGACAGAGCAGCAGAATAAAATGTCTTCCGTCCGTCCACTTCCGTCCATAACGTTGATGGCTGGTCCGTAGCCATGATTTGATGAATTTTCCAGTTTTTCCAAACTCTCTGTGGAAGTAAAGGATTCATCTTTTATTGTGTCCGAAAAGGAGAAGGAACCATGAACAGCCGAGAACCTAACCGCATTCCAATGCAAATTAGATTAGGTAGGATGCAGAATGCAGCGAGATTCGGTTTAGAATTCGGCAACCGCTTCCGTCCGATCGATAGAGTGACGACCGTGAAGTGAAGTAGAAGCGCTGTGGTGGCTGGTGGTTGTGACACCGAGCAAGGCACTGTTTATGTATTTCATGCCGACAGTATGTAAATTTGGTTTCCGCTGCTGCATTTTGTAGCATTGTGGTACCGTGGGTTCCTTTCCTTCTCTCGGACCCTGTCAGCCACAGAATGTGGGATGGTGCAGTGGGGTTTTTATTTATTTTTTTATTTGGCAGAATTGCAGTGCAGCTGCTGCGCTGGATGATGCATGCCAAAGGTGTCGGGTTTTGTTTCACACTTTTCCTTTTTTGGGTTTTTTGTTTATCCATATGTTGCATCTGAAGCATAGCGATAAACATAGCAAACCGATTTATCTTTCTTGTTATGCTTTCTATAAATATTAAATTCTGCCATCTTTTTGTCGTTTTTATTCAACACTTTGAACCATTTTTCCAAGGTTGATAAGGACTTGGGGCACAGACTTTTGGATTCGGTGATAACCAAACAGACGTTAGTTTCCTTCAGGACGACGGTGGAACTGTTGGAAAACCACCAAACATCCATTGGGACGTGTTAACACACATCTTGCCCTTTCTCCACCGTCCTGCTCATCATCTCCTTCCACCCCTCACCCGCCGGTGTCACGAGCAGAAGTGCAGCAACCGCTGGAAAGAGGAAAACCCGGACAGACGCGGCGAGTGCATCGTTTTGCATCCATAAATCATCAGAATGGTGGTGATTAAGTGACGGGGGACTGCCAGTTTTCTTCGCTTTTCTTCCCCTACGTGTGCAATATTATCCATTGTCCATCGTTATCATCGACATTGGATGGAGGCTCCGTGCCGGTGGGTGTCTCTCTTTGTCGTGGAAAGGCTAAAATGGTGTGACAGGGAAATTGTTCTTGTCTTTCCGCAACGTGTGCGGCGTCTTCCAGCGGTCCTTGGAGGGCTCCGGGTGGGAAAAAGAAACGATGATTAATTCGATTCCGTCGTGATGTCTGGGCGGGAAAGCCAAGTGTTTGAAATATGGTGTGCAGTAAGTTGCGCCTTGCAGAACGTCCTTCCTTGGCATGGGTTTCAAATGGTGCAATTCAATTTTCGCTTTAACAGCATTAGATTTTAATCAGACTGTGTTGGGAGGATTAATAAAATGATTGCATTTTCTTTTCAAAGACTACTATTTGTGTCTGCGAATTGAAGTCTTAGGAAAAACGGTTTCTCATGCCGGCTCACGTTCTTTCCTATGGGAAACGAAATCAGAATCATTGTTAGAGTTGGTTTAATGATTGAGATTCAGACAAACTAGCGTATTAGCTGCTTCATAGCATTAAACCTTTAGAAAAAATGATTACGAAACCAATATTCACTCAAATGTCAGGAACGAGCGAACGAACGACCGAACGATGGAGCATCTTGTTCATAGCCTTTCGAAGACGTGGGAAATACTTACGATGTAGAGATTTGTTCTCAACCTTACAACTGAGGCCGCTGCATTCTTTATGGCTGCTTGTTTTCCCCCCCTCACTTCCAGTCGCAGTTTTCCCGCCGAGCGTGAAGGAGAATTGGAGCTGCAAAACGTTGCCTCGAGGTTGGCGCGAATTAAACATTGCAAGTAGTCGGCTTCGCCTTGCCTAGTTGATTGTGGACTATGGCATGATGTCGATGTTGTAGTTTGAACGTGGATTTAACATTTCATGGTAGAGGACCACAAAAAAAGATACAAATTTCATTTGATACATTTATGGAAATGGTTTTAACGCCAAATCGTATTAAGAGTAACATAATAGTTTTGTTTTTTCTATGAGAATGAACTCGTTCCCAGTCTTGCAGCCACATTTTGTTTACCGGTTGCGAAAATAGAGTCTACAACGTTGGCGAACTACAACTATTCGATCGAGAAGATGATTCAGCAAATGGCGGAAGACAA
>JAOEFI010000006.1:17272449-17284052 GCA_034621735.1 Anopheles plumbeus
GCAGCAGCAGAAGAGTATGTTTGGTAGTGAACATGCTGCCTCCAGTTATAAATGACGGGATGAAATACCAAAAACTTGTTACTTTCGGAGGAACAGGGGCTATAAAGCTGGGACTGGGGCGCGAACGGAACAACGCTTAACTATTGACGCGTGTAAATCAAAACCATGTGAGAGCTACAACTAAATCGGTTTATGTACTGTGCTGGTGTGAAAACTTTCAAGTTGAAGGATGCACGAAATATGTCTCGAGGGAAGAGGCGACTCGCTCGTAGTATGCGTATTGCTATATTACTAAACACAATTTAAAAAAAAAAGTACAATAATCCTGCCATTTTTTGGTGAACGCTCACCCGTGCGACTCAGCAAAAATTAGACCAGAAGAGAGATAAACTTCTCTCGCTATTGAAAGGAATATAAGCTCTACTGTTCCGTCGATTCCGTCGCTGTGCCATTTTAGGACTAATAGGTAGCGGAAGTCTTACAATGGGACAAAAATCCTTTCCCAATGTTTATTTGTTTCACACCAAATCACACGGAACAACAATACAAAAGTTATCTATAAATGATGGCTTAGGAGAAAAGGTACCCGTTGATAACCGATAGCTGTAAAACCTGGAGGAATGGTTTCGGGTTCGAATCCAGCATGTGTCTATCCAACATCGCTCATATGTGTTCTGTGCTGAAGCGTGCGACCCATCCTAACATTGCCAAAAACGCGATCTAAGCGATGTTATTTTGTCTAATTTCGAGACAACGGATACATACACCGTTGTGCACACATTTCCCACACTGCACTTTTATTCGCCTCCATACGCACGGGTTAATGTTGTTGAACGAACCACAAGAAGGATTTAAATGTGTATATCATCCATTGAGCGTAGTGAGAAGAAATGAAGCAGTTTCCTCTTTACACAAAGACGTGGAGAAGAAAGCAGATGCATGAAAAAAGAGATGGTCATAAACCTAAAAAAGTGTATCACCAAGAAAAACAAAAACAGTAATTCTAAAGAGAATAGCTGGAAAAACGAACAGAAAAACAGTGTCGGTGTAGAAAGGGACTAGTTAGTGTGCTTTATAATATATTTATATATTATGTATAATATGCCAAAACAAGAAAAAAGTCGCCTATGGAAAACATGGAGCGACAAAACAAACAAACATAAAAAGAGCACACGAAAGATGCAGCTGATACAATTTCGCGGTCAATATGCTAAAAAGTGAAACATTAGTAAATAAAATTGTTGCTGGGCATGCATCGATGATTTACTGCTGGTGGAGAAAAAGAAGTTAGAAAATGATAAACAACCACAGAAGAACCATTAAACGGTATCGTATCGGTGATGTAGATTTATTAAAATAGTATGTTGTGAAAAAATGCAGCAAAAATGAAGAACTACGCACGCATGATCCTGCAAATGTTCCATTATATACATGTATCTTGATTCTAATATATCCATATATTATGATGCAGAAGAAGATGATGCTGATACACAAAAGAATCACATTTCTAGATCAGGAAAACTAAACGGTATCGGAGAATAGGTCCGTACGGACGGAGAAAGGTCGCATTGAAGCTAACTGTCTAATGGAATGAGCGAACAAAGAGAAATGAAACGGAAAATGAACGAAAAAGGAAAAATACAAGAAGCTCGAGCGATAGAAGAATGAGTTTCAAAACTTAAAAAGAAGTAATAAAACAAAGGAAATGAAGAGGTTTAAGGTAACTAAAAATGGGTATTAGGCTTTATTTATCATATTTTTTTAATCGTAATGTCATAGCTATTCAACTGATTTCGTTTCAATTCAGCCCACAAACTGTGTACTTCAATACGTAACCGAGTCCGTCGTCATCTTAGCTGTTATCGTAGAAAATGCGAAAGAAAAAAGCAGTTACCGATATGGTTAAAAGTGTGCAATCTCTCCAAGGTTTGCCAACAGTGTACTTGATCGATGGTTTATGAATCATAAACTAAAGAGGAAATGGAATTGAAACGCGGCACACGGACATAAAGGAGGTGTTTTCAAACCTTAGACAGAAGCAAACGGGAGACAATATATCTCCTGAAAGCACTTGGTACGACGATACGCGATACGATAACCTAGCTTATCCTACACCCACGAAAAGGTTTGATTGTGAAGAATGTTGATACTTCAAGAGCGCGAAAAACGCGCTTTTCAAACATTGAACTAGCTGTAACGAATACATTCGACGCACGTCGTTCGGAAGCCCATACGTCCGCGTAATGGACCAAAGGTGTGTCGAGATAAGCCAGAACGCCATACGCCCGTGCAAACGGTTACTAGCTGGTATTGGTCGGGTTTCCGGTGGAACAGAACTCGCTTGTAGATAAAGTACACTCTATTTAAACAGTTTGCCAGAGTGCCCACAGCGATACGCGATCATTCATCGAACAGACTTGCGAGCGTTAGTATCGTTCAGTTGCGAAGCAGTCGGTCGCTTTTCCACGGAAATAAAGTCTCGTTTTCACGGCCTGCTTGCAGCATCCTGAGAACAGCAGCTAGCGATGGGTAAGCGAATAACAAACATTCAGGCGTGCGAAGTCTGACTTGCTCAGTGAACTAGTTCTGATCGATCGGTTACTTTCTGACCACTCCGGCAACAGCAACGAACTGGATTACAGCAAGCGTGCATGGTCCGTTTCCTCCGCACATGGTTCCCGGTGGCCACGACAGCGACGGCACGCAAATCTTCGTCGGACGCGCCCATCACGCCGGCGATCTCCTGCCGGCCAAGGTGCTTCCGGACAAGAGCGCTGCATACGTGGCGTACGGTGGCCAGGAGACGCTGGTAGACCAGGTCGAGGTGCTGGTGCAGCGGCAGCTGATTTGGGATACCGCCATGTCCGGACAGGTACCGCTCGGTGCGATCGTCGGTGGTCATACGTCCGGCGGTGAACCGCTCTACATCGGCAGGGCCTTCCACGAGGGTTCGCAGACGGTCGGCAAGGTGCAGTGCTCGCACAACTGCGTCTATATTCCGTACGACGGTTCGGAGGTATCCGTGCAAACCTATGAAGTTTTGTGCGAACGATAAGTGTGGATCCCATTGATCCAGCATCACATTGATCATCGAGAAGATCCTAGGGATTACAATGGTTTATCAAAAGAAATCTATTTAAACAATAAAATAGGCTAATGAACTGAGGGAGTGACATCCACACAACGACGTGCACATGTTTCTAAAGTCGCATCCGAATATACATCACGTTCGTTTATGATAATGGGGTCACCTTTCGCATTCGCTTTCGCACTTTAGTGATGGATATTCAAATGAGTGATTGATTGATTGATAGTCCCATACATTTCGCCTAGCGAATGCGTTGCGCAATGTGATATCGATTCACCTTGCGATGCATTCTTCCCAGCCAAACACAATCGATTGTGTTTCGTCGAGTGGTCCGGAGCTATCTGCACCACAGGATGTTCGTTATCACACCTTCACAGTGTGCGGTTGATAAAAAAAGCACGCTGGCACCCAGGTAGGACCCTCCCCGACGAGACACGTATGATCAAACAATGATGATGTACGGGACAGTGGAGCAGATTGTTCTAGATGCGCGGATCGTTTCCCGTTGTTTTGTCATCTGTGTAAATGTGAGTCACTTTCCAAATGGCAAACGAGTGATCGAGGCGACAAACTGACGAAGAATAATCAGGCTAACGCCATTGCGAGAGCGTCCCACTATTTGTTTCTGTCGAAACAACAACTTCAAATTGTCGAATAGAAGAGGACCGTCGTTTATGCACGATTCGTAGCCCACTTATCCAGGTGATATTATTTTGCGTAAATATTTCTCTTTTTGGGCACCAGTTTGCTTTATCTGGCACTAAGCTTTGGAATCAAGTTCGGTTCATGATACAAAAAAACTCGCACGATAACGTCCGCGAGCTGCGTTTCACGTAGCGCACTCATCTGTATGTAAACTTCCCTGTTTACTCTATTTCATTTTAATATTCTTTAAAATTTTGCCAGGAAATAGGTTTATCCTGTTTTGCAATCGTGTTCGACGAAAAATTGCAATTCCGCGATGATAACGACGAAAAAGCCGGCTTTGGAAGCATGTTTGTGTGACACGATCGTTGCCTTTGTGCCGCATGGTGGTGGTGTTGCAAAATGTCTTTCAACTTCATTCGATAAAGATGTACATATCTTCCACATAACCCCACCAGCTATCCTTTCCCCTGGTCGGCCGAGAAACTGCGAAGTTATCTTAACATCGGTTTGTGATAAGGGAGAATGCGCCACAAACAAAAAAACCTTACCAGCCGTTACGCTGCGTCGTCTTAGCACGTTGCTAATAAATGGTTAGATCTATCCGGCACCGAGTTTACAGTACGTTCGGCCATTGAGCGACTCGGTGCATTCGTGGATCTGACAAGTGGATCTCATCCTCGTCTGAAACAAGTGCCACACGGTAGAGTGTTTGTTTGGTGATAATAATACAGCTGAAACTTACTCTACATCGCCAACATGAGCGGAGGTAAGTGTGGTTTGGTTTGTTCACCCACCTTTGCTTGATAGTGCCGCACGCCATCTGGCGCAATATCCAGATGAAACAGTGAGGAACATGTTACTAGTAACATTTTCTGGAATAGTAGAAAAGAAACAAGATAGGTTTTCAAGATGGTGTTCGTTCTGCTTGAAACCATATTAGTGGGGGGATTGCATTATATTGCTAATATGGTCAACATAAGACGTACCATATTATGAAGTACCATAGTCATAACGTACTTGAATCTAGTTATAACGCGAATTAGTCCTCACAGGACATGTATACAGGATACGATTCTGATATAGGTATTCAAATCTACCGTTGTACTGATCTCTTTTCCGTGCTCACGTATGTGTATATCAGTCAGTAGGGGGATGAGAATAAAAAAAAACATCAAACGCGTTTGCGTTGACGTTCAACGTATTCATGAACACGATATCCAGGAATGTGTAAAAGTAAAATTAGCAAAGACAAAGAAATAGGCGGAAAAAACTCGATAAACTTGTGATGCACTTTGAGGTTTAAGACGACCTACAAACACGACATGCTCCTTGTTTGTATCGTTCTTATCACTGCAAGATTAAAAACGCCTGGTCGGTACCATGCACCCTGTTTTTCAACTAGACACGGCCAGATTAACTGATTTCATGCCACATACACCCAAAAAATCGCCATATTTTTCCTCCTTCTATTCATCCTTTACCTTTTCCGCCTTATTCCGCACCGTCTGTATCCCTAGGTTATCCGCACTATGGGTTCCATCCCGATTATTTGAGTAATCCCTCCGACTTATCGTATGATCGAACAGAACCGCCACCCGTGGCGCACGCTTATAATAGAAACTCCAGCTCATCTTCAAGTTTCTCTCCGCCTGTCTGCGCTGCTCCATCCGCTTCGATCGCACCGCAATGCGGTCCAGCCCTCGGTCATTCGAAGAACGAACTCGGTATGAAAGCGCGGAAACAAAAAATCGGTCGAAACGATAAGTTCATATCCTTTAGTAAGCCGAGCACTAACTTTGTTACTAACATTCGGGAGAGAGTGTACATACATACGGCTGACAACGTCATGTCTTTTAATCCATCATTCAATTAATACGTGCGCAATATTTAAGAAAGGGATAACTTACATTAGAACAGTACTTTCGTTACAATTTTACCGTCCTACGAGACCTTCGAAACTCGCTTTTATCATATGTTACACTTTCTTGATCACGGACGACTAAAAAAGTAAGTACAACCAACGCGACTGTAGTACAAGAAGGGCATGTAATACCGACTTTGGGACATTCAAAGAATACCACCTTTCTCCTACGAAAAAAAATTTTTTTTCTACTTCTTACCACACATGACTAATCCACCATATCCCCAGCCCAGTGGATTGGAATTCAATAAAATTAGAAAAGGACTTCAGGAATGTCTACTAATGGTTCACTACTTCTTTTCAGCTGGCTGCTGGCAACACTGCAACATCAATGGACCGTTCCCACCCAACATGGTCCGCGCCGGAGTTGACGGCGACGGCGAGGTCATCTACGTAGGTCGAGCATTCCACGAGGGCGACATAACTCCGGCCAAGGTCATCCCGGGCAAGAACCTTGCCTTCGTCTGCTACGGCGGCGAGGAGGTGCTAAAGGAGGACTTCGAGGTGTTGCGGTACGGGGCATTCGTGTGGGAGTACGCCACGAACGGCACGGTGCCAGAGACGGCCGTCAAGATCGGCCAGACGGTCGAAGGCGAGCCACTGTACATGGGACGTGCCATCTACAACGGCTCACAAACGCCGGGCAAGGTCCACTCCTCGCACGGCTGCTGTTACTTGCCCTTCGATGGTGCGGAGGTCAGTGTGACCGAGTACGAGGTGCTGTGCGTGCGATAGGAACAGTCCGTACCGATCACTTGGTGTGCTTCGAATTATGAGTATGGAATGTATAGAAAGAGAAAGCGTAAGAAATCAAATAAATTTTAATGGCATACGTGATGTTGTTATTAGTCTCGAATGTGTAAAATTAGGCAGGGGCTGGCATTTTAGAAACAGTTACGCCAATGTACACGAAGTATATGTAACTGAGAAATTACCGATTTATTACAATGTTGATTGCAACAAAAAGCTAACATCACTTCCAGGCGCATACTCAGTCGGCGTTACATTCTGTTGAAACAGTCTCGATTTGTATAAACCCACGAGATGAGCCTTTTCGCCGTCAACCACCAGCGTCGTTCCCTCGCGCAGTCCCAGCACTGGAGCACTCTGCTGCTCGTGAAATTGATTAATACGCTCTTCCCGGGTTTCTCCCTTATGCGTACCGTCCACTGCCGGATCCTGGTAATGTGGGTTGATATTAAAGGGAACCAAATTGAGCCCATCGAAGCTTGGCGGATACACGATGGGCATATCGTTTGTCGTATGGATGCTCTTGGTGGCTACGTTTGTGCCGGCAGAGCTACCGACGTAAGGCACAGCTTCTTTCAACACACGTTCGCGAATCGGCTCGACAAGCTGGTTTTCGTACAACGTTTTCAGCAACAAAAAGGTATTGCCGCCGCCAATGTAAATTGCCTGCGCGTCGCGAACGGCAGCAACCGGGTCGGGAAATGAGTGAATTGCATCGCAAAGGAAACCCCAACGTTTCAGCACGCCTCCAACCTTTTCCGCGTAAGCGTCGTAATCTTTCAGGGCGTACGGTATGAACAAAACCCGTTTCACGTTGTTGCTGAAACAAGAAGATTTGTTGATATCAGTTCAAATTTCAACTAGTATCGTACCTTACCTACCGTCGGAAAAAAGATGTTATATCACTTTGGGCATGCTGCAGATACTCGTATCCGTGAACAGCGGAGGAGGACATCAAAAAGATCTGTCGCTTTGCCATTTCTGCGGAAAGAAGTTCCAAAACAACCACCAATAACTGTTTGATTGCTAAAGGGGATGGAGACAATCCGTGAACTACACAATGAAACTATCAATTAACCCGTGTGTTGCTGTCGAAGACGAATGAAGGAATCCCTCGGAGCCGCCAAGCACTTATTACTTTGGTATACACTTCATACACCCACTCATGCCATGCTATTAAGTGCAGATACAAAGAGGGTTCGATAACACTGCAATCTAATCAGTCTTTTGTTTTCGAAGCTGACAAGCTAGCGATGTGTCTTAAAATATCTCCGTTCAGAGAGATACAGCTGTACTGACAGTAAGAAGCTGGGGTTAACCAAAACAAAACACAAACTCGGTCTAGCGGAAGCTTTACCGCACATCCAAATGTTTGGTCTGCTGGTCGCGTTGTATTTGAAATTGAAGCATTTCTTCTGTGATATTTCACACCCACCTTTGACCTTTGACAACCCAGAGACGATAAAATGATGCGGAAGAGGCTTAATCGAACTAATTAAATTCTATATTGAGCGCCGAAATGGCAATAAAAATTTATTTTGAGAGTTTTTATGAACTTTCAACTTTTACTATTATAGGATAATATTGAAAAACCAAATTCGTCGAATTAGATCAAGATTGGCTTAGAACAAAAGCTGAAGAAAATCCAGTCTTCCATGAGCATTCGAAATAATTCTCGTGCGAGTTTATCTTTCATTTTTGATAAACTTCGCATATACACGCTGTACTGTCCAGGGCATATTGCTTAAAGTCTTCCGGTCGTTTTACCTAAAATGTTGATTGAATGGAGAGAAACGTTAAAAATGTCGGAAATTGCCTTTAAATTGTCCGACTAGTCAATCGTACCTTCACCACCTGGCCGTGTGTTGCGCACTGGAGGGGCATCAAGTCGTCGATGGCTTCCTGCTCTAGCAACTCCCTCTCTACGTTGGCCCACGTTGTCGAGCAGCGGGCCAGCAGGTCCATATTTCCCACGATGTACAGCCCTTCCCGCGCCCGCGATAGCGCCACACAGATGCGATTCTCGTGTGACAGGAACCCAATAGTGTCGGTGTTGTTGCTACTTGGGTTTTCGCTGCGTACCAACGACAGCAGCACGATCTTGCTTTCCTCCCCTTGATAGTTATCGATGACGGCGATGCGTACTCCCTGGAGCGCAGAGCGATTTTTCTTTTCCTGCGGCGTCGTGCATCGTGCGAATTCGATAAAAAGTAGTTAGGGTTTGTTCCCTTTTGTTTAAAACGCCAAAAGACTCACCGAAATCAGTTGCAACATCTGCCCATTGTATGGAGCCAATATGACAATATCCTGTGCGGTGTACTGCCCCTGCGCAAGTAGATATTCGCAGAGACCGAGAAGAAATTTACACTCAAACGAGTTCCGTTTTGATTTCTCATCGCCTTTTCCATCACCATCGTTTTCGTCCGCGTCCTTCGTAGTCGTCTTTGTCCCATTGCCGCCTCCATCCGGGTTAGTGTGGCGAAGAAAGAACATGCTCTGCTTCATTCCCACGACGGTCGGGTACAACTTTACGGAGTCCGCATCCTCTAGCACCGGATAGATCGTCGGACGCAGAAGATTCGCAATCGCCGGAAGCATTCGATGCTGCACGGTCATCGTCGCAACGCTGAAGCGGTTGTTGATCATACGCTCGAACAGGGACAGGTCCATACGGTAGCGGCTCGAGAGGATGTACGTGCTGGTGGTCGGTCGCAGCTGCTTGTGGTCACCGATGAGAACACACTGCTCGGTGTGCTGGGTAAGCGATGACACGATGTGTGCTTCGAGAACCTCCGCCGCCTCCTCGATTACAACGATCCGTGTGCGGAGAAGTTCGAGCAGAGTACGGTTGCGAGCGGCGAATGTTGTAGTCATGGCAACAACACGGAAGTTTTGGATTAACTTCAGGGTACTCAGTTGGGTTAATTCATTGAGGCGCCGTGAAGCACGTTGTAAATTTTCCTATAGGCAGGTGAAATCAATTATTTTGTTTTCTATTCATGTACGAATAAAGCAAATAATCACGGGATAGAATAAACATCGGAGCAAAAAGAATTCAAAATTCGTCTTACCATACATTGGGCCATTGCATCGCTCAAACCAGCAGAAACATCCTGCTGCTCCTGCAGCTCGTCAAACTGTTCGACCAGCTTCAGATACTCCTGCTTACTGTTGTAGTAACAGATCCGCAGCCTCCGGTCAATCTGTTCGTCCTCGTGCAGCTGCTTCACGTTGAACGCATCCAGTAGCGAATGCTTCGATTGGCCCCCCATGCGCACGACGCTCTCCGTATAACGCGTTACTCCGCAAAGGAACTGATCGAGCGCATGATTAGTCAGGCAGATGAGCAGTATCTGTTCGCTCGTGTTGGCCAGCAGCGTTTCGACGATCTTGAGTCCGACGAAAGTTTTTCCACTGCCCGGTGGTCCCTGAATCAGCGAAAACCGACTGGTCAACGCCATCTTGTAGGCGTGAAGCTGAGATTCATTCAGCCCCACTGCCGCTTTTAGCGCAGCCGTCGGCCAGTTGTCAGTTTGCTTAAGATCGAACTCGATACCGGAGTAAGTAAAAACTTGATCCTTCCTTTCCATCAAGTATTCCGGTAAACGTTTCACCGGCTGCGCCACTTCGACGATGTACGATTTAAGTGGGAAATTGTCTTCTCGCAGACGCCCGAGGGCTTTGAAAGCCTGGTGGTATGGTTCGAAAAATATATCACTTTCTACCATCAGTAGAGGACGATTGAAAATGTCCATCCCGCCGCTTCCGGCGTTCGTATTTTTCCCTTGCTCGAGTCGGATGAGCTCCACATGAATGTACCCATCGAGCAATTGGTTGGCATCGCGACTGCTAATAACTGCCACAATCAGATCATTCATTTCCGAATCGCTGCTGAAGAGTACCATCGAGCCATTGAGAAGCCTTTTTGTGTTCGATAACGAAAGCCGCCTGTACCGGGCAGAGACGTTCGAGTATCCTCGCTCTTGCGGATCGAGGTCAACAACGATCAGCTGCTCTTTGACCGTGTGTCGATTGACATTGGTCGGCAGCAAGAGCTTGACCGGATAGTGAACTCGAATGTTCTCGCCGACGAATGCCAGCTGACGGGCATGCTTGGCAATATGCTTGCGGTACATTTCAAGCCCGCTGCGAAGTGGTAGTAGAAAATCTTCCTTCAACAAATTTAGGTGCACGTCTAGGTAGTGCTCCACGTTTTCGTACTTTCCATGGACGATGTTACGCTTGAGGTTCATCGTAGGACCAGTGCCGTCCTTCAGTTCCTTCACAGTTGGATAAATCTGAGGGCGGTATGCAACTTTTCGTATTATACATCTATTCAGTTACTGTTTTGTACTTACACTTATTTTTTTTGTCGGATGTTCTTCCAAAGGAGCCGCCGTCAGGTCTTTCAGTAGTTCGCATTGCATTTTATCCTTCTCGGGCAGAACTCCTGCCAGCGTGTCACAGAAAGAAATTACAGCATTACTAAACGACACTTGCCCCTTAGCCTGCGTTAGGAACTTCAGCAAAGCATCCATCATATCAGCTTTGGCGACCGTTGGCCGGATGATTTTACTTTTCTTCTTCTTTTTCTTCTCCCCCTCCGCGGGGTGCTGGAAAAACTTTAGCAACTGCTCAAAAAAATGAGCCTGGCCAAGGAGAACCGAAATGAACTGTTTCACCGTCTCGTACAGCGGAAACGTGTCAAGTTTGTTCATAATTCGCAACAAAACGAACGTCAACTCTTCGCCATAGGTCTTCTTCGTTAAGGTTGCGAGAAATTCCTGCTTCTGCACGTAAAGATCGGCAAACATGGAAAAGGTTTCGGTTTCCACGATGTTCGCCAACTTTGTCAAGGGAATGGTTTGAACATATTTGTCCCGTACACCTTTCAAGATATTAAACTTCGCAGCGTGGCCCGAGCCGGAGCTTTTCAAGGAGTCAATATAGTTTCCATCGACATCTGTTCGAAAATATGAATATAATTAGAGAAAAATATGTAAAAAATTCAACTTTCACCGCAAAAAAACACGTGTCCTTACCATTTATAGTGAGTTTTAAGTTATCCAACATTTCCCGCACGGATGTGCCTTGTGATTCTCCATCGTCGTATACTTTTCCGGGAGTTCCGGCACCGACAGCGGTGTTCGCAATATCCACCACGAACTCATCCTCAGCTTTGTTGAACCAATCGTC
>JAOEFI010000006.1:17301272-17329622 GCA_034621735.1 Anopheles plumbeus
TGGCGGCGGACACTTGGCTAGTGTCGACAGGATCACTGCGGAAGAAAAGTTCCACCCGGCGGCGCGCGGTTTCGCAATCGCAAGGCGACAATGTGCCGAATGTGGCCTGCGTTAGGTCGGATTACGGTCACACGGTGGAAAGCGGTTCAGTTAATTTATTCAATAAAGTATGAATTCCGAATAAACACGCCCGCCCACCCACTGGCCGGGGCAGGACGCGACAGCATTACCTACCCCAAAGCGTTGGGAGTTTTAGCCTCCCAACCAGGGGGTGGGATAATTTCCACCGACCAGCTGCTAGAGAGTGTGTGGGAGACGGCTGGTGGCTACATCAAAAGCCCATTGGCCTGGCACCGACGGCAAAAACCGACGAAATCAAACACCGTTCCCCATTGTTCAGGGTAATTTATGCTCCGACGCGCGCCGTCCAACGCGTTCGCGTTATGTTTGTTGTTGTTTGGTTTTTTTTTTCTTTAGAAGCGCAGAGCGAGCACGCAACACTTGAACCCTTTGCTAGCTAATCCTTGCTTTCTCTTACAGCAGGGAGTTAATACGAACCCGTAGGCGCCTTCTACGATCCCTCCCGTGTTCTTATACGATCCCCTGCTCCAGTCGGCGACCGGCGCACAAGTACACCACCGGTTTATGCTGCAGTCGAATTTATCTACGCATTCATTTACGGTTACCGTTGTTTATGGACACTGTTACCACCGCCATCTCGTGTTGTCATCAGGTTGCGGTTAGTTATCGTCACTGTACGCGAGGGAAATTTTCTCGGAACACAATGGCCGTTTTTACCCACACCAAAAATAAAAAATATAACACCGACACAACTGGCACGGCAAGAAACGCCCACGATTAGACGACACCCGGCCCGGCCACTACCACTGCCCAGGGTTTTGTGGTTGATTTGTGGTTAGCAGTATAGTGATAAACAATAGTAATCTAGGATGGGGCGCCGGGGGAGAACTCGTGTGGTCTGGCGGGTCTGTATTCCCGGGCCTACTGCTCTATCCTAGGTTTAACAGACAGCGCTCGAACTCGGGCTTGATTGGCAAAGTGCGGATGTGCAGTCAACATTTGAAAGTGTATCAGTTTCGGATGCAGGAAAACAAGGACGCGATGGTTTTAAATGCACACTATTAGTTGATCCCATTAAAACCTCTTGGTATAAATTTAACCAGAATGCTTTCCTCACGAATCACGAAGGATATTCGATCTCCCAGTTTTACAGTTTTGTAGCAAACTTTAATAAAGTCTTTAATGTGTGCAGAATAGTTCAAACATTCTTCAAACGACTCCAAATCGGTTGCATTAAAAATGGGTACTTTCCAAGAAGATATTCGGTTAATCTGTTGTAATTATATTGCGTCACTTCCAACCGGGCCTGGAAGCATTCGGCGGAGAATTTATCCAGCTTTCGTAGCGATCGTCGTGAAGCACTTCCATACTTGTTTACCGATATCCGACATCTTTTTCCTTAGAATACCGCACGGGCGGTATACGCAGGACGACGCGCCACTGCTCAACTCAAGAGGCGGCACATTTCCACGGCAGGGAAAAACCTTCATCCGACGTGATCCGATTCCATGAATCATTTCATCTGCCACTATCGTTTCGCCCAACGCCCGGCGGAGCTGCCCGCGTTCTGGGCACAAATCCCTACAAATCCTTTTCGGAATTCATCTGCAATGAAGCTGAATCAATAAATCCCCCCTAGCCGGACCGGCCAACATCAAGAAATGACATGGAAACAAGAGAACACCATTAGATGTAGCTGTGGAAAAAACGGATCAACCATTATGTAAATTCAACGCAACATTCAAGCAATTCTTATGAAGTGGGGCAGATTGCCACAAGACAAACCGAGATAGCTTCACTGTGAATTAGAGAAAACGCCATCTTTCGCGTAATGGATTAAAGATTAAAAAGTAGAAAACAACGCAGCTGTAGCGTCAAGAGGGAACGTCCGGGAAGTGTGGAAAGTTTCAAGTGTGAACAGGGAAAAGGAACTAAACGAAATAAGACAAATTTGATTCCGAGAACGCCCTCGAAACCCTCCCCCGGAGTAATAATGGGTTTTTTTTTCGAAAAAGGAAAACAATAACATAATGATGTGTCCAAGCTAGCGAACACTTTAATAGTACCATTTCCACATGCAGTCACGATGCGGGCGGGCCCGCTTTCCCCCTCCCCGAACGAGCAAGTTCCGTCCTGAACTTTGCGGCAACTTTCCCCTGGAACGAAAATCATCATTAGCAGCTCGTGGTGGGCACTAAACAAACAATAACGATCAAATTCGAGACTAGACACACTCGGCGTACCGCTTCGGTGGCAATGCGAGAACACCGAAGCTCCCACGAGGGCGGATTTCCCGGAAAATCCCCAAACTCCCAAACCGGCGGACGTGCGGATGGGGGAAGCGTTTGCAGATGCACACACACACACACACACACGGTCGCATCGCCACGGAACAACGATCAACAGAAAATCAATATTATCCCTAATTGGGCAAAACCACTAATAGAGACGCCGAAACTTTAACGTTTAATTTAATTACACCCGTCCGACTCGGGATTGGGTAGTCCTGGCGCCCCCTTGGCACCTACACGACGTACGGCGCACGGGATGGTATTGTTGAGAGAAAATGCCGGGAAAGGAACCACCGACAACCCGGCCGGTAGTCGAGGATGAAATTGCTCTCGATTGCTTTTTGATAAAGGACTTCGAGCAATCCTGCCTCGTTCTCGTGCGTGGGCGGGGGTGTAGGTCATCCTTTGGGTTGATCATCTTTAGAAATAGCTACCTCCCCACCCACCGCTTGGTGGGTCGATCGATTCCAACGGCTCACTCCTGCCCGGGGAAAAACAACGAAACAACAACATAAAAACGAAGACCGACATTCGTCAGGCTTAGAGTTTCTTCTCGTGGGGATTTGCACGCTCCGAACGGGGAACGTGGGCGCAGGATACATGTCCTGTCCGAAAAGATTAGGTTGGCAATGAAATAATTGCCCATATTTTTGCTCAACGTTTTCCTTTGGGCAGGTTTGCTTTTTCCACCGCGGAATGAGTGGCGAACCAACTAACTGACCAATAATTGTCTGTTGCGTTGCGAATTGCGTGGAAAGCCAGCAGAGAAGCGGCAATTTTCACACATACGATAGGCAATTCAATTGGATCGGGATGAAGCGAGTAGCTAGGAAAACTGGAAAATTTTCAATTCACAAACAAGGCCACTCAAAACAGTTCTATTGGTTTTTGAAAAGGAAATCTTTACATCAACGGGATCTATATTTCGAGAGTTTGGAAAATGCTATAATCCAAAGCAAAGAATATCCAAATAAGCATTATTAACCTGCCAGTATTGCAAATGGCTGAAATAACTTACAAGTATTGCATACCTTTCACAAAAGCCCTCCCGAAGCAACCCATGGAGGATCGCTTTCGCTCCAACCCAACAACCATCTCGTGGGCGCATTACCCCGAAGACTCCAATTTCACTTAGAAACCGGACGAACTTCCCACATTTCAGCCCCGGCGATTCACCCCTTCCCACCGTTTCCCCCATCTGACATTTTCACCTTTTCCCGGGCACGGGCCACCCACCTACCGAGCACGATTTGCGGTTCCCGTGCCAGTGTACGCCGATGCGTTAGCAAGGATGTGTCACTCATTATCCAAATTAATTCACCGACGGCGAACTTCCGCCGCTACCGGGCCTGGGAAAAACAGGACCTTTGCAGGTTCTCGTAGCGAAAGGAAAGGTTGCGAAACCTTTTTACCCCGCCCGTCGTTGGCCCCCTCGTCGTCGCCACCACCCACCAAACCGGAAGCTAATTGCTGCGGTCGGAATAAAAACTTTGCCCTACTGCTTCGTTTGTACGTCCTCATTGTCATCGACGCTCACCGGATGAGAGGACAAAGTAGCGTGCCCTAACGAACGGGGGTTTATTTTTTCTTCTTTCAGGTGGATCGATCCACCAGCCAACGCGAGTTCTCATACTCACCCACGCGTGCCGTGCATGCTCGGGACGGCCGGACGCATTCCGGAAGGTCGAAAACATTTGTCGGAGCTTTCCACTGGCACCACATTTACCGGAAACATTAGCCGACGAATGCATTCGTACAGTATTCGTGGCTTGGCGATTGTTTTTCCTGTTGCGTTCTACTTTCCATACACGGATGGTGGTAACCTGTTTGCACGAGACGGCACACGAAAGACAAACGATAGATTTTCCCGCTGCCGTCTAACGTTGCCGATGAAGTCAAACTGGGCTGGAAAATCCAAGGTCACTTCGATCAGTTGTTCGAAAAGGTGCACCGAGTCCAGCGTGCCATCATTATCGTTCGGAATACTAGACGCGGATCGTAAGGTGGAGAAATTAAAGGTCATACCCGGACCAATGCATAAGCGAGTGTGTGCGCTGTCCATCGACCGACTGGACGATTCGGTCGCCGAATGGGAAAAGGTGTGCAGCAATGCCCTTGAACTGTCCATGTCCAACAACCAGCGGTGAAGGAATGCGAGCAGGACTAGCGAAAAATGTTCTCCCCGGCCCGGGGTGTGGATTTGCGCAACGTCCGTCCGAGCGGGCTTCGGCCATTTCCATAACTTCAAATCAGATGGCCGGGTGCTTACAGGTGGGAAATTCACGGAATGTTGATCGATAAGGCCCAGGCGGTCTGACTAACGAACAAAAGGAGATGCTTCTATGAGCATCTAGATTGTTCCGAAGCGTTTGGAAGTGATTATGTTTTGTGTAGATCATAGGTTAACATTCTCCAAAGTCTTATGATGGCGAAACGTACTTCTCGATATTAAAATGCTGTATGAAAAACAAATTATAACTATCATAAATTAGTACTACATACTCTTCGAACAAATATGTTTTCGCACATGAATGGAAATTTGCTGATCATAATTTAAGACAAGCTCCGCCGTGTTTCTATATTGTCTTCACTATCAGCTTTTCTAGGATAAGCCGGTGGTTTCTCACCCAAGTCACATGCAAAAACCTGCCCCACCCAAAGTTGGGTGGAGTGTGCACACATTCCGTTGGCGCTGGCGGAATGCCGGGGACGGGTAAAACAGATGACGCCGGAAAGAATTCATACCGATCTCACCTGAATTTTTGATGAACCCGTTAAGCATGTGTGAAGATCCGTAAATAAATAATCTAGTGAAAAGCTGTCGGAATGAGGACGGTTCCGTCTGAGCCAGTGCCGTCTAATCGTGGATACTTGCCCGTATGCGAGGGGCGGGAAAGCTGCTGTTGGCCCCTAGTGGGCACCCGTGCTGGTGTTGTGGAATTCGTAACATGCCCTCTCGGTATGCCTTTGCCTGCGTTGAACGTGCTCGGAAAAGCCTTTTCGTACCTCCGGCATCCTGGGATGCCAATAGAAATTACAGACCCGTAGTTGTTCGCTTTGCTTCGAGCCAGAACCCCGGCACGACCTGTGTGCGTTCAAACGGCAACAAGGGCAACGAGCAACAAGAGCTCCACCGGGAGGAAAGATGATCAATCAAAGGCCCAATTTGTACCGTCCCAACAGGGGAAAAAAGGCATCAGGTAGGCGCTAGGTGTGCTTCCGTCAGTCAGACATTCCGTGCGCAGTGAATCGATTTATCTTAATGTAACCCAACTTTTCCTGCTAATTTGCAAATTACAAACCCGCCGACCAGGGATGTTGTAATAAATCCAACCCCAACTAACCTGAACAATTCAAAAGGAAATCGTTCAAACAAAGTAATGCAAAGGAAAAACGTTTACTTCGTAATCGTCTAAACGCGTGCTGTTTGAAGCAGACAATTAGATCATTTTGCATGCTACGTAACTGAAATTCGGTTCCGTGGCTTGCACATTAATGTTTGCTTTGCAATTGTTGATTTTATGGAAAATACATAATTTTTGCAGTTTAAATATTCTCCAATAGTCTCCCTATGAGTTGAAGATTGAATTCTACGAATACAAATGACGGATTAAACGGGTTTTTCATCCCTGCTCTACGACGATCAAATCTTACCTCACGATTACGTAAACACCTTGCCCCAATGTACCATATGTTCAACTGTCAAAATGCTTTAGACCATCCGGCCTGTCTAGCCGACGAAACCTCTACGCACAACGCATTCTACGTCACGTAACAACTGTCACAATATTGTGGTAATCTTGTACTTTGAACCCGTCCGGATAGGCAGAATCGAATCCTGTCTCATCACGGTGTTATTTAAGTTAATCTGTTCGATATCAGCTGGTGCTCCCTCAGTTGTTGCTTTAACGTTTGGTTTGTTGGACCCCGCCCAAGTGGTCTGCAGGCGTTGTTTTTAGGTAGTTTTCTTTTTGAGGTATCGTTTATTGTTTTAAAACGTCGAACTTTAACGTTCCTCGATCCTGTTTACATCACGCACCATAAAAGAGAAAGGAGCAACGCCACAATGTCGGAAAACAAAAGTCCAATCAAGTATTTTCTGTCCGGCGGGTTCGGAGGGATTTGCACGGTGCTGGCCGGTCATCCCCTTGACACGATCAAGGTGCGATTGCAGACGATGCCAATTCCCGCCGCTGGTCAGACTGCCCTGTACGCCGGCACGCTGGACTGTGCCAAGAAAACAATCGCCCGTGAAGGCTTCCGTGGGCTCTACAAAGGCATGTCGGCACCTATCGCCGGGGTCGCACCGATCTTTGCCGTCAGTTTCTTCGGCTTTGGTGTGGGGAAGCGGTTGCAGCAAAAAACCCCAGATGAGGAACTAGACTACGTTCAGCTCTTTGCTGCTGGAGCGTTTTCAGGTATCTTCACGACGACTGTAATGGCACCGGGAGAACGAATCAAATGCCTTTTGCAGATCCAGCAGGGCGGTAACTCGCCGCAAAAATACAGCGGAATGGTCGATTGCGCCAAGCAGCTGTACGCCGAGGGTGGCATACGTAGCATCTACAAGGGAGCCTTTGCCACGTTGCTGCGGGACGTCCCGGCGTCTGGAATGTACTTCCTCACGTACGAGTACATTCAACGAGTACTGGCGCCAAAGCCGGGCGAAAAGAAGGACGCTTCGACGGCGTTGCTAGGGACAATCTTTGCGGGTGGAATGGCGGGTATCGCGAACTGGGCAATCGGTATGCCTGCTGATGTGCTAAAATCGAGACTGCAAACGGCTCCGGAAGGAACCTACCCGAACGGGATTCGAGATGTGTTCCGGGAGTTGATGCGCCGAGAAGGACCGTTGGCGCTGTACAAGGGCGTCACACCAGTTATGCTGCGGGCTTTCCCAGCAAATGCTGCCTGTTTCATCGGTGTAGAAGTGTTTATGAAATTCCTCAACGTCGTGGCCCCTGGACTTTAATTATGACCGCAGGCGGAGACTCTCTTCAATCACTTGTTGCTATGCTTATTGTTACCGACTGCGTATTTTCAGCCAGTTTTAGATAGTTTCAACATCGTGAACACTCGAAACTGTAAAATGTAAACACACTGCAGGGCAGGTTTTTTTGGGATGCAATCACCGTATGTTTGTTATTTTTGTAATAAAAAGTTATCGAGCTCTACACTGTCTCGTTGCCATGCGTCCTTGATGAGGCCGGCGATTTCTAATCTCTTCACCAAATCGGTTACCTCTTCCGGATCGACCTCTTCTTCCTGAAAGTTTTGCAGCTGCTCAACAACCACTTCTTCTGATTCGTAACACTGTGCAAGCGCTTTATGCAATTCTACTTCCGCGTCCAATGAAGCAAGAAAAACGGCTCCCTGCAGCACGGCTTCCTTTGCGCTCTGCACCTTCCTCGTTAGCTCGTCCACGACTTCCTCGGTATGTCCGAGGGTCTGCAGCAGATCTGTCGGCAGCAGCACATTATCCGGAATGGAGAAAGTTTTTCGGTAAAGAGCATTCAAGGCATCGATTGCTGGCAGACAATCGTTGTACATTTCGATGCTGGTTTTGCTGCGGCTTGCGCGAAGCTGATCGGCTGCTGGTTCCGGGATTTGTTGTTTCTTTATGAGCTGCTCAGTGAATTCGTTGAGCGTTTTGTCTAACAACATCTGAATCATTTGCATATCTGTGGGATGTTGAAAAGAGATGCTTGGTAAACAACAACGATAAAGTATAACTAAAGAGGCACTACGCACTTTCTGCTACTATTTCATTCGATGAGAAGTTAAAATGTTGCAGCTCGTACTCTTCTTTCTCGGGGTCCATCTTTTTAGGCTGGTGATATTCGATTTATAATCAAACTGCCCTACCAAATACCACAGCGTCGATGCTGGCAACGTATTTTCGAACAAACAATGACAATTCGATGACAGAAGAAACTGCATTTTGCAACCAAGCTCTATAGACAAACTGGTAATTTAGACGAATCGAGCACGGGTTTAAGACGGTGTGCGTGCGCGCATTGCATAGTGCAGGAGTGTGCGTGGGCTTGGTTTTGACGGCTAAAAATGTATGGCGGCGGCTGCAGAAAATTTGGCTGGCCTTGGCCGCCGGTTACTCGAATCGAGCATGCGTTTTGCCCGCCGCCTATTCGCATCAGCCGCCAACTTTTTGACCGCTTTGAGAGTGTGTGCGTGGAATTGTTTTTTTGATTGGTACAGCTTTTGGAACCCTCAACAACACTAGTTTCATTTCTTACTTCAGACGTGCGCGATGAAGAAGCGTCCGCCGCGGAAAAGCGGAAATTTTCTCCTGCAACAACAGTGACTTTTTCCCATTCCGCAATTTGCGTTTCGTGTCCCAAACCCCGGAGTGTTTCCTTGTCCACATCTCGCGCGAGTGGTTGCATCAAAGCACGGAACAACAGAAGAGCGTCCGCGTAAGTTTCCTCCGATCGATTGTAATGACCATTTTGGGCCCATCATCATCACCACACCAGAATGTGCCAGATTGGGCAATATCCTCTGCTATTTCTCGGCTGATGTTGTGCAGTGGATCAAATTCAATACGTCGCGAATGCGCGTGCACTTTTCGCGAGTGTGTTTCTGTTTTTGTGTTGGCTGCCAAATGATGTCTGCAAACCGTAGCAACGATTGCACGAAATTAATCAATAGTCGAAACAAATCGAAGCGGTGCTGCGGATATCTTTCCGTCTTTCTTTTAAATTCAATCCGTTCGACGCCGTCGGAAGTGTGTGTCTTCGAGCATAATGTTTCGCTAGAGTAGTGTGAAACGGTGTAAGCATAGTCCGTGTGTGTGCGGTAGTTCCTTTCTCGGTCGATTATTATTTTGACTGAAATAACTACCGCAGGTCGGGCCCCACGTCCCGCGTGTCTCTTCTGGTTCGGGACCGTTTTTGACCGTTTCTTCCTTTGTCGAGGTGGTCGACGTCGTCTTGGCCATTAGAAGACGGCAAGAAGGGCAACCGCCGTACCCGAAAGCAACCAAGAATGAAAGAATGAAAGAAAGAACTGCGTCTACAGCAGGTATAAAGGTGGTTGGTGGCAAAGAACACGGGAAAACAGGCCGAAGATAAGTTGTTTAGTGTGTTCTTTCTTTTTTCTTTTTTTTTGCTGTGCGTGTATCCTCTTCCCCCACGCGCGGTGTTTTATGTGAAGCTGGCAGACAGCAATATGGAGCAATGTCTTCCCGTGTTGTTTTGTGTTGTGCGTATTACTATTGCGAGTTTATGATGCATAATCTGCTGGTCTCTGAGCGTTCGCGTATTCGGTTCACTAACTACCGTCATAGCCGCAGTGAAGCAGTGATGGTGGAAAATGAATGAAAATACACCAGAGATTTTTTTACTCTTTTATCCACCGCTGTGTGGGTTTTAATGTAGCAGCATCGCCCTTTCCGTTCCAGTCATCGGTCCCGCGGTGCACGCATCGTTGCACGGGATGGTCCGGTGTGGGAAGTGAACAATAAAGGGCAGATTGGTGGTAGTATTGGTGGTCGACAGAAGGAAGACATTCCGGAAATTGGCACCATACACCTCCCGAGGGAAAGTTGGGAAGAGAAGCAGTAACAAACGGAAACACGGATCCGCTCGATGACAGTTGTCAGTGAAACAAACTCTGCTTTTCTGTTCCATTTGTTTCGCTGTACTCGCAGTCGTTCCGCCGAGGTGTGTGCGTGAACTAGTGTTTCGCGGCAAGCAGGCTTTGTTTTGGTTGGTTCTCGAAGGAACAAAACGATACACACAACGCAATGCGAAACCGCAAATGTGCTCCATCGACGTCCGTGGTTCAGTTCCTTCTGTAGTGAAGCAAAACGTCCATTAGGGCATTTGTGTTGGTTGGTAACACACACAACACAGAAAGAAAAATCCGCACCATACCGGCAACGTCCGGCGTTTCGAAGTGAGGTGGCAGCTTTAAAAAAATACCGCATGAAAATAAGGTCTTGTTCGCGATGGTGCAATGTTTTTGTACGTTGCAGCGGTTTGTCTATGTTTACCAGCGAGTCGAACGAAGATGGACGAAGTGCTGCTTCCTGATACGGGGCCATCTCCCGTTTTCCGTATCTGCTGCTATCGCTAATCAGCCAACCGTGTGTGCGTATAAATATGTACCATTTTTCCTTGCGAACGACCCACCACATAATCCCCCATCCCCAGGCAGGTAGGCGATAGGAAACAAATTAGCTCCATGCAGTAGACAAAGGCAGCCTTTTGGTAATTGGACTGGTGGGTGTGGGGAAGCAGCATTTTCAGAGAAGGAAAACATAGAAATCGGTTCACGCGCAGAGGGCAACAGTGCGCTAAGTCCAGCCGTAGACCAGACGAGGAAAAGTTAAGCGCCCAGAACAGTAATGCCATTTAGTGTGGCAAGTGAAAATTAGCTGGCGAAAAATGCTACCACCCTTCGCTGAGGGACAAGCAACTCACAAGCCAAAGTGAGTCACGAACATGAAAATGCGTGGCCTATCCCCGTTTCATTCATCATTTGTTCGTTCACTCGGACACGAAGTTGTTAATTTATTGCTCGTCGCTGATCTGTAAAAATGGTAATTCTTATAGTTTAATTTAGTCCTCTGGCTTATTTTAGCTCGGTCCTGGATATGCTGGAACATGTAAGCTCAACAGATAAATGGTAGTGTTGAACAGGATTCCTTTGTTCAATGTCGGATTACAGGCCACCGGATGTTGGGGTTGAAACCGGCGGTTGTGGTTGGGGGGGAATTTTGCCGGGTGTAAAAAACGAAACGAAACGAAAAATAACCATCGATTTACCATTTTCCGACACCGTGTAAACGTTTCTGTCACGCTTGGGCACGGAAAGAGTGAAACAAAACAAACGGCTTATATTGGATACCAACCCGCAAAGTCACGATAACGCACGTACGGGTTTTAAATTTACGATTTTCAATTTATCAAAATATGGGTCTCAGGTCTAATAGTTTTTTTCCACTAACCCGTATCGCAGGAACCAATCTAAACGATAACACATGCTGGAAAATTGTGTAGTGTAATGTGGTTCAACAAGCCCTTTTTAAATTACTATTTAGGACATGTTAATTAAGACTTTGTTTCCACATAAAACGTCCGTTTTTCTTTCCATCCCCCAGGACCGCCTCGAATACATCCATTCCTTCAACCCGGTTTTTAGAGTATGCAACATAAAGCTGCAAAATCAAAAGCAGAAAATAGAAAAAATATTATGGAGTGTCTTCGATATGCGTGCGTTAGTGAATGTTGCTAGTGCTTTGATGTGTTTTTTAATTTTTTCGTACAAACCGTGTTAGTGTTTGTAGCGCCCTACCTTCGAGTGTGTTTGTGTGTGTGTGTGTAAATAGAGGTGGGTGGAGAAAAGGAGGGAAGAGAATCAATCGACGGCAGGTGCGCAAACATTAGTGATATTTGAGTGGAATAGTGCATATATAGGTAAGGGAAAAGGAAGCTAAAAATATCGTACACCAACCGGATCGTTCCACAGAGTGCTTTAAATGTGCGTGTGTTGATAGTGGGACAGCGCACGGGGAGGAGCCGAGAACCGGGCGCGGAGGTGGCCCATGCGGTGGCGCAACTGCATCTCCCGCGACGGTAACCGGAAACCGATCGCGCGTCAATATGCGCCACCACAACAGGCAAGCGATCTCATTCGATCCGCGGTTTTCGCCGGTGGCCGGAACCAGCATCGACAACCAACGTCGTCTGCGCTTGCCGAACGCCGGCAATGGTGACGATAGTACCGTTTCCTGCGCCGGTCGCTAGCTTGGAACGAGAAGCGGTCAGAAGCATGCGAAGGAGCGCGATCGTCACGAACACGGTTCGACGGCTACGCATCATGCGCCACAGGAAAACGATCGCCGCCAGTAACCACCGCCAGCAGAAGCCGGACAGCGCGTCGTTATCAACCCGCAACTATGCTCGTGTCTGTGTGGTGTATGGTTTAATAGCGTAATCGAAGCGACATTCCCGTAAACCGGCCGAAAACGCGAAACGAAACACACAAAGAAAAAAACATACGGGATCAAGATCTGTTAAAGATGGAAGAATAGAAAAGAAAAGAAGAGTATGTATGCAGCGAAAGTGTTACTATTGTAAACCCCAAATTTGAAAACGTGATAGATAAACAAGCGACCAACGAAACACCAAGAAAAAGACCACGCTTTTCTCCCGATCATATTCGATCGACAGTGACCTTTCCCGGTACCCGGCTTTGCGGAAGTAATTAGTTTTAATCGCGCACTCCTCCGTGTACATCAGTCCTTATCTCCACGCACACGCGCATCAATCAAGTGGTCGAACAGTGTGGATCGTCATTTCATACAAGTAGCAGAGCACGCCAGGATGGACGGACATCGGGCGCTGGACATACTGCCACTGCTGAACGAGCGCGTGGCGCTTCTTTCCGGTGGTCGGGATAATCGGGGCGGACCGATCATCTGCTTCCCGGCCACCACGAAGCGCGAGCGGATCAAACCGGAAGACATCAAGCGAGTCATGAGCTACTTCATCAACATACCGAGGTAAGTTCAGTTCCCTGCTTCAAACAAAGGAAAGGCTGCGCTGCTCTGTCCCTTTGCTCTTCCAGGTGTCCTAATCCCTATTGCTAAAGTGTATCGCCCATCATACAGCCCCACACCCCCCTTTTTTCTCCCTCCGCCCTATGCTCCACTGTTTGGTGTTTGTCTACCGGTGATTGCCTTCCGGCACGTACTGGTTGAGGTAGCGGCCATTTTTATTGTGGTTTCGCGCTCGTCGCTTCAAGCCGAAAGTCAAATATTTGGATGACGACCATTTAAAGCAACGCGTCCTAATTTTGGACGGAAACAGCTCACGGTATTGTTGTTGTGTTTTTCGTTTCGGAAACGCGACAGCTGACCGGTGCTGCTAATGCACCGTGCGGTAATGGTGTTGATGATGGTGTGGTGCAAATTCTACGAACTCGCCGCGGGAGTTTTTTTCATTCTTCACCGTCCCGGTTGTATGCTAGCATGGCATATAAATTTCGGTTTACCGCCGTATTTGTAGCCGTTTTGCTACGTTTCGTTTCATGTTAACACGTATTTCACTAGACGACTACTACTGCGGTCGACCGTGCAGGGAATGCAGATTAATAAAGATCGTTGAGAGTCCTTCTGACTCGGAATAGCATGGCAATAGGGCAGCTTTTTCATGTGCCGCAGGAAAAAGGCACAGGTTCTTGTGCGCAGAAGTAGTTCTTGAGGTGGAAAATTACAACCCTCCGTACCGTTTCAATTGGCGGGAAAGTTTAATGAAATAATAACAACTTGTTCCAAACTCGGAGTTTTATATTTCCTGCATTTGAGTTGAGGGCTAGTGTTTGAAGTATGGCAAATGATTTAAAAACGTTCTCAAGGACTCCAGCATTTGAAAACAAGAAAATGATTGCTATTTATTTTCAATCCTCGTAATACGCCTGTAGTTGACAGTTGAACCCACATGGCGCCATATCAATGTACCGTCAATGGGGTGCAGTAGCATCACCCCCTTTTCGAATGCATCAACCCAAAAGGGTTGGATGGGCGGCCCTTTTTCTAGTGCACTTCCGTAAACCGTGTGCATACAGTTCCTTGTTGAGGTAAAGCTGGAAACCATATCCCTCCCCGACAATAGATAGACAAACGGATGGATGACTTTTCCGCGGAACGAAACGTGAACGCAAACCCCAGTCCAGACTGGTTGGAGGGGAACGCGGGCAAGCGCCAACGTTTTCCGCCCAAAACTCTTTCTCTTTCGTCCCCGTAAGGCCCGCGGAACTGTATCTCGCGGCTGTACGCCGGGTTTGTCTAATTGGATTGAAGTGGAAAAAGGTACTTACTGCACCTGGGGCGGCATCAGACCGCCGATGTTGTGTGACCAGAAAGAGAAGCAGGCGATTGCACTGAGTTTTCCTATTTTGCAACCGCCAACCGAGCGCGTTGGAAAAGCGAAAAGCTGGTGCCCCCTTGGGCTGTCTTCTTCCACTAATGAAGAGAGAACTACGACAGCCGCCAACCAACACCAACGGTAACGGTGACGGTGGGTTTCGAAACAACTACGACATCTTGGCCGCGCCAATGATGTTGCTGGTGGGTTTTTCGCGAGGCCCCACTGCCATGCTTCCCGCGCTCCGCTCGTTGCAATGAAGAAAAGGTCTCGGAACAATGAAAATCCCGAGCGCGACAATGTCGTTCATTAGCGACGTGAAACTTTCAGTCCCGAAGCTTCTTCCGAACCGCAAGAATGACGGATGAAGAGGGTGCTTAGTTTTATCTCGTCATATTTTGTAACTACCTCTTTATTTTTCTCTTGAAGCGAGTTCTTCTAGAAGACGCAATACTGTATTAGTTGTAATTCATTTTCAACTATTTCATTCCATGTTTAGTGTTTGATTCTGTGTGGCATTTCACAAGTTCCCTTGGGTTTCTTTTCGATACATCATAGAACGCTAACATGTTGTGGCATGTCACTTACACATGTAGTTACAGAAAATATATTCACTCATTGCCAATGCACACCACGCAGTGCGATGCGATTGAGCACGTTTTCGATGATTCGCTGCACTGATTAGTGAAATGTTGCTTTAATGTTTTATGCATCTCGTATATGGTGAACGCTCTCTCGCTGCACTCGTGTACGTTCGATAATGCAATAAAGTGCACCGTAAATTATGCACTTTACTCACCTACACCCGCTAATGGCCAATTTAGCTCTTTAGCGTTACAATCTGTATCGTCCCGGGTGCATATACCTTCCCCCTTGACAGTCTCGGCTGGTTCGATCAATCGGCTGTTGGCTTTTGGGTTGGTGGCAACTGTGCTGTACGCCGATGTGGAACCGAAGTTTTTTTTTTTAAATTTAAATGTACATTATTTATAATGTTGCTTTCATTATTTCGGCGCCACTAATAATGTATTTGCAAAGTGAAATTAATCTATCCTGGGATATGTGCAAGTGATCAGGGGAAAATTGTATCAATGTAGGGCACTGGAAACGTTCAGAAGATGACATAATGTTGCAACTTTGCGAGTGGACGAAAAATAGCAATTTTAGTTAATGTTTATGCTCACTCTTCGATCTATCAAGTACTCCCGAAATTTAGTGTTTGACCGGGATGACCTTTGACAGTGGTATACAATACAATTAATGAAAAAAAGTCCCACAAACTCTGTTCGCCTCGATACTACCCGTATTCTCATCCCTTGCAACACTTGCGCTGACGTTAGCAGAATTTTCTAGTGCGTTCACGCTCCGATCCGGGCCCCGAACGAACGAAACGGTCTCCCCGATCCGATCCCTTGGGCATAGAAACCCGTGTGTGTACCCGTAGGTAGGAGAATATATGATGGCCAATCGACAACCCAAGGACAACCTAAACGACCCCGAGGTGAAAGAGGGGTCGTGCATCTGTTCCACCACCTCCTCTACAGTCGGCCACGATTGAGCCATCTACTGCTCGATCCGTGTATCCCCACCGGCCGTGCACCGTCCTGCAATTCTCACCGGCCCTACTGCCGGCCCGGCTCGGATGGGATTTGCGTCCCAACGCACAGTATCTTTTGTAAGCGTTTTATTTCTCTTTCTTCTTAATCTTTGTTGCGGAGATAGGTCCCGGCGAAATAATGCCGTATTTTCCTGTCCCTATGCTATGAACATCGCTAGCACGAACACGACCACTCACACACACTCGGGTGCTTCATAAGGGACCATGTTAAGGTCAGTCCCGTCAATTCCGTCGTGGTCCGATGCCCGTACGAATTTGAATTATTTATCGTACTGAGTCTAGGAAGCGCAAAGGGCGGCCCCCCTGCCAAAGTTTGGTGATGTCCAACAATTGAGACATCCGGCCCGGGTTCGGTACAGTTCTGTTTTATAATGCCGTGACGTCTAATAACCCCCGTGAGAGTTTCTCCAAAAAAAAAAAAAAAAAAAAAACCGTGCACCGAACAACCACATACCGAAGTTGCCTTCACACTTCTCTTTGGAGGTTAGTTCTCGAAAACAACAACCTATTGGTCAATTTCCCAAAATAGCGACAAACGAGACAACAGCACCATCAACATGGGCTGCACAGGGTCTCGGCGAGTATCGCGTTCGGAGTGGACGCACTGCAAAACATTCACCCACACAGGGCCGACAGTCTTCAATCATTCGCCGGTCGCGAAGGTTGGATCACTTCACTTTCCATCATTTGTCTTGGCCGCGGAAGTATCGTTCACTGCCCTGCTTCCGGAACGTGAACAGAAGCCGACCAACAACCGGAGATACGGGCGGTATTTCAATGTACTTAGGTTCGATCTAGGTTACGCCGATAATCGAGATCCACTTAAAATATTGAAAACCGACCAGCGAATGATGATGATGATGGTCAATTAGCTCTGGGATGCTGCTGCCTGTTCTTGAATGCGACTTTCCGGGTAGTTCGCAATATGTTTCTGGATATTGGATTTTTTCTGCGAAACGTTGATCGTGGAAAAGTTTGAAGAAAAAATTTAAATACACAAACAAATACCAGATTTATTTTTACTTACTCTTAATTGTATTAAGCTCCTTTTCTTTCCCAATTCGACCAGTCTGTTTTGCGTTCTTCTGCACCGCTATCGAGGACTGGACTAGACTTGTAAATTAGCGAACCGACCGACCCGACGCCCATTCACCCTCTCTCCCACATATCGACCAATTTTGGACACGTTGGCGTGTGCTACTTTACAACGTCCGCCCGGGATCCGACAAATCGGATGCGATACGGAGTGCGAAAGGGTGGGGGAATGAAAAAACGGTAAAAATCAGTTTATATCCACCAGCATGCTGCTTTTTCTAGATTTAAATTCCGCTGCCAATGGATGGGCGGATGTACGCGGGCACCTTCGAGTGGCTGGCGTACGTCCACTTGTGAGACGCAACGATATTAGATTGATTTCCTTCTCACGTGCACGTGTCTCTTTTGCTCTCCTGCCGGTGTCGTAGGCGTATTTTGCGGTGCTGGTGTTGGGTGTTAAAAATTCTTTGCAGCAGTGTGCAAACGAAATGGACCAAAAACGAGTTGCTTCAAGCTGGCGGAATTCCTTTCCCTAGGCGGCACGAGCCGAACCGCGGAGCCCTCACACCATCGTTGCATACCAATTATTGGATTCGCTCGATGTTATTAAAATCTTTCTTCTTCCATTTCTCTCTTCTTCTTTGCATGTGTCTCGCACGCCCGCTGCGGAATGACCGACTGGCAGTGATGAAAGCAAAAGTCTCGGCTTCACCATCATCGTGGACATGCGGGGCAACGGTAACACGGCGGCCAGCGCCAAGATGATCCTGAAGGTGCTGCAGGAGAACTTCGGCACCGACGTCATCCACCAGGCGGTCATCATCAAGCCGGACAACTTCTGGCACAAGCAGCGCTCGTCGATCGCGAGCTCCAAGTACAAGTTCGAGACGACCACCATCTCGATCCAGTCGCTCGGGAAGCTGGTCGAACCGTCGCAGCTGACGTCCGACTTCGAGGGCTTCCTGCACTACGACCACGCCATCTGGATCGATCTGCGCGTCGCGTTCGAAGACTTCCTGTGGCAGGCGAGCGACATCCTGGACCGCATCGACGACCTGCAGGAGGACCTCACGCACTCGGAGTGCCCGGAGGACGTGAACGGCGTGAAGCACAGCATCGACGCGCACAACGAGATGAAGCGCAAGATCCTGAAGCTCCCGATCGAGGACCTCGACCTGCAGGGACAGAAGCTGCTCGGGAAGTTTACGACCTACTCGAACCGGAACGACGACGGTTGCCACTCGACCTCGTCGCCCTCCAAGTGCCACAACCCGGACATCTCGTCATCGTTGAATCAGGTGCGTTCACCGTGACACTAATCCGCGACGACATATGTCGTTCAATTATCGTTCGAAGTGTGGTTCATGTCTGCCACGCCGCGTCGTCAGACGTGTCATGAACCCTAAAAAAAAGAAATTTATATATATAATGGATTGCGATCGTCGCACGACCTGTCAGATGACGAATCACGAAGGGAAAGATTCTACATAATGATCGTCCCGATTTGTTGCGAAAACAAACACCGGCGCAATCGAAAGTGTTGTAGCGAGATATTAATAATTGGGCCCCTGTTTTCCCCGTTTTTCCGCCGAATTGTATCGCGTATGTCTGCTGCGTGTGTGGATACGGTTCTGAATCTGATGGCAGACAGTAGTGTATCGTTGTCGGGCGCTCATGCGTTGTAAACTGACCAAACCGAGCTCAGTAACGGTGCTCTGTGCTGCTGTGTTACTGTTTGCGCCGAAGCTATCGAGCGGAAAGTAAATCGCGAATAGCGAACTCTTGGCCGACATTTATGGGTGAAGTGTTTTACGACTAGCACGGCTCGACCGGCACTGCTCGTCGCTAGCGTCACCGGCGGGGGCCGAAAACATGGATTTCGTTTCATGTATTTTTCATTCACAAAGTTCATTTTTCGCGTTCGTTCTGCCTCGGGGAACACTTCGATAAATTCAACCGCCCAGGGTAGGAAAAATAAACCCACCCCCACCCCCCGACCCCAAAAATGCGCTGCGTTGTTATGAATGAATGGAAATGTATGTAACCTGCCCATTTTATGACTCGCTTCTCCGACACACCCCCGTGCACCCTCCGACATGGGTCGATGCGTTACGCAAACGCCGAATGGTGGCGAAAATATTTTCACTTTCACGTGCATTTGTTTGAAAGTTGAGTCAGACCGACCGAAGTGAGAAGCACCAAATGGGGACCCCCTAAATTGCCCAACAAAGCGCATCGAATTTGCGTAATGAAGTTCTCGAGTGCGATGCTGGCCGATGCTGGTGGTGGATGTTCTTTATTCTGGCACCACCGACCGTCCATTTTGAATGTGTTCCTTTCTCCTCACACGGGTAAAGATCAACGGCGCGCCGATAGGAAGCCGCATCTCATCGTTGCGGCCATGAAACGTTAGTGCTATCCGGTCCATTGCGGGTTTGCGCGAAGGTCTACACTGCATCCCATTGTGCTCGATTTTTTTTCCGTTCGTCGAAGAAGGGCTTCACACGTGCGGCTGTGGAGGATACGGCGGGTTTCCTACCCGGGGAGTTCCCCCTGGGGAGGAACAATCCAAACCCCTCGAACACGCGGGCCGTGTAAACAATGAGGCTCAGAAATCATACCATCGTCATAAACATCGAACTCTTAGGAGATTTCTTTTCGTGTTGCTTCTGCTGCTTTTCAGTGCTCCGTTCGACGAGTTTCGGGTTGGACATTACCCCCTTAGGGGGGTATGTTTTCCTCTCGCGGGAAACGCGGACTGTGGAAATGTTTCTATTTTCTGTCCGTTTGCGTGATTTTCCTCTCGGCTGCATGATGCGGCACTAATCACGCCACTCTTACGCTGCTGCTGCTGAGGTCTACCGCATCGTTTGTAACCGAACGCCGGATCATTAAACGGGAGGTGCTGGAAAACGGTGGCAGCGGTAGTGGCAGGCGTGAAATTATAGATCCGTTGATCGTGGTCGATCGTCGATTCTTGCACGTTGCGGTTGCAGTGATATGCAATATCCGCTTTTCTGTCGGAAGCTGGGTGAAATGTTGAACCCCGTGGGGTGGCGACGACGCCACGTTGGGTTGGGAAAGGAATCATTTACCATACTCCGACACCAGTCCGTCAAACCTACCGTAGCGAGTGTAACACAGTAGCAGTGACACTCGACAAAGAGATCTTTTATCTTCGCAGCCCTAAATTACACAACCCAGTGTCTGTAGGGTTGGAAGTTTGGAATTGAAGAACTCTACCGTTTAGTCGTGTTTTCTCCAACTATTTGTTCGCTGTAAATATTGGTTCTATTTACAACTTCGCCTACAAGTCACATGAAGAGGTCCAATCACTCGATGTAATTGCAACTCTTACTTCCGCTCCGAAAGTGAATACCGTTGGCAAACATTATTGTGTCCGAAAATGCGCTCGATTTTCTCGGACAAAGTGTTGAAGTGTAAATTGTTAGTCTCTCTAACTTTTGTCGTTTTCCTTCGCCCAACGTAGGAAAAGGAAACCCAAGGAAACAACACTGCAAACTGGGCAGCAACTGGGTACACGTTACGTGGGTTTTCTTTTAAAAGGAGTCTAACAAATGGCACAAGTTACCTACCTACCTGTCGGAGCACTGCAGTCACTTTTGAGTTTCACTTCTGTTGTTTATTCATCAAAAATGATCGCAATTAATTCCGATTTAATCACACCGTGGCCATTGAGCAAGTAAAAGCAGTCCGTCTTGAGTCCATGTCGATTCGGGTGCACATTACGCCCCGCGGGGTGGCAGAAATTCAACAGTGGGAGAAAAATGCACGAGGTGTTGTTGTGCCATGTTGTCGTCGGTTAATGCTAATGTTGCCCGGCCCCGGGCCATCGCCCTCCCGTGGGGCCAGCTTCCGCCGACCGGACGTCGGACGTTGGACGTCGATGATTGCTGCAGATGATGATGATTGTGAAGACGATGGAGTAGCTAAGATCTGCTGTTTGCAGCGGTCGCCATGGTCGTATTCGCCAACGAAAACGTGGTGGAAATTATCTAATCAATTTCGGGCCGCTTGCTTTCACGCGCGAAGCGCGCGTTTTCCATTTTTACACCCATTTTCCGGCGCGCCATGTAACTGCCAGCCAACCAGTCAGCCGGCCCCGGGGTTCGTAAGCTGAAATTTGTTGGCACTATAATTAAAAGGTCTCGGGCCTGACCGAATGGTGATTGCCATGCCAAAGCCTAAGTAGTAGTGAACGGTATTTTCCGGTGCGATCTTTTTCCCTCTTCTTGATGCACACATTACTTCCACCGGAACTCGAGCGGCGTTGTTCGGGCCGTTCGCGGAAAGAATGGCAGCATTAATCGTCGCTTAATTTTTATCTCCGCGTTGTTTTGATTTTCATGAACGATGTTTATCTGAAATTCTATCGCCAACTCGGCTTAAGATGTTGCTTATTGCGTTCTGCTTCAGTTCTCTCGTCGCGGTCCACCTTTTCCCGAACACGATACGCCTCCTGACGAAACAGAACTGGGCTGCTGCCGATGGTTGGTTGTTGAATAAAAACGACCTGGGGCTAATTGATAGTCTCTTGAGACGACGGAAGTCTGAGGGCGTGATGAAACGTACACTGGCCGGTAGGAATTATTTTTCAAACCAGAGCAACATTCTCAAGTGTGCTTATTTGAGAGTTAAAAAAAAAGCCCCGTTTCAATCACCTCCACAGCCGTTCGGCTAGTGGCCGACAGCGGGTTGTTGCCGTTGCGGAGGTTTGTCCTAGATTTGTGCAGACTTTTCGAAATGTTGACACAGGAAACCCCACGCAGCTCTATTCCACCCAACACACGGAACCATGTCGTCTTCGTGCGGAGATAAATCCCGGGATGTGACGGAACGACGGTGCGGGATGATAAAGGGGAGTGATATTGTTTTGCACTTTGTCAAAAGTTTGTCCTTTGTGATGGGAAGATGAGAGTTGTGTTCTTTGTTCATTTCTATCCGTCGGCAGCAAAAGCTAAGTAGTTGACACATTCGGGATAAAACATTGTCAATTCGGCTCGAGCGGCAACACTTCTTGAGTGTACGTTAGCAATGTCGTTCTCGGGGGTTTGCAAATTGAAATTAACTGGTTTTGTATTTAACAACTCAACTAACTGTATTTCATTTCGACCCTCAATTCGCGTTCTAATTTATATATTAGTTTAATTAGTGTATTTCCGATGCTGTGGACATTTTTGTAGTGTAAAGTTGAACGAAATTTATTCATATGTAAGATAATAAAACAGTTTATAGGTAATCTGTTTTAGCGTCTCTTTTTTAAGTGTTATAGAGCCATGGAAAAGAGTCCAATGGAGAGCAACCTTACTGCCGTTTCCATCTTCTTAACCCTATACAAACGGACGGTAAGCCTTAGGTCAATCAAATTGTGACAAAGTTTTCCATCGATCCATCGTTCGGCTAGCATGTTCCGCTAACCGTTTGGGAATCTTTTGCCCCCCTCCAGCTATTATTAGACGGCCATAAAAATATGTTTCTTGTCTCTTCTTTGTGCGGTCGTGGGGTTGAGAAAGGCTACCTGCCTGCCCTAAATGTGACCCGTTGTCGAGAGTTGTTGTCTTCGGGGTTAATTGTATTTAAATTAGTTCCCTACCTGGGTCGAGACAACCGGACACATTTTCCTTAATTGCGTCTAATGTTTAGCTAGGGTTTGTTTATTGGCCAGTCATGCTCAGCTGATTTTTCTTTTATTCTCCTCCGGCAGGTTCTGCAACAGCTTGAAACGGTACGGAACGCCCAGCAGCAGCTTCTGAACCTCTGGCAGCATCGCAAAACCAAGCTCGACCAATGCTTCCAGTTGCGCCTGTTCGAGCAGGACTGCGAGAAAATGTTCGACTGGATCCTGCACAATCGGGACGTTTTTCAGGAGACGTACGTCGAGATCGGTCACAACTACGCGATGGCCAAGAACCTGCAGGAGGAGCACCAGCGCTTTGCCATTACGTCGCGCAACGTATGCGTGAACATAAATCGAATCCTGGCCGTGGCGGCTCGTCTATACGAGGGGAATCATTATGCGGCCGCACACATTCGTACGCTAGCCGCTCGGTTGGAGAAGACGTGGAAGGACTTTGTTACGACGCTTGACGAGCGGACGGCAGTGCTAACGTTGTCCGTCGTGTTCCACCACAAGGCGGAACAGTACACGGAGAGCGTGAGCAGCTGGGCTGCGGCGTGTGAGGCCACGATCCCCACTCCGACCAATGTGGAAAGCCTTGAGACGGCCATCGGCACGCACCAGTCTCTGTACGAAGCCATGTGCCAAGCTTACACGGAGGTGCACTCGACGAGCAAGAAGCTCCTTTATCAGCTCGACCACTTGGTGCAGGTTTGCAATAAACCACCGATTGTTAACACGCGGAAAAACGTAAGTGTGCACCCGTAGCTTGCACCGCCATCATTGCAATATTTCTAACGTTTGTCTTTTTTTTAAGGATAATTCTCTCTTCAACGGAGGAAATCCGGCGGCCGACTACAGCGAAGGTGCATCGCACGTCCTAGCGGTGATACATCAGATTCTCGGGCATCATCGCGCGCTTGAAAACAAGTGGCACGCGGGTAAACTTCGGCTGCATCAGAAGCTGGCCTTGCGCCTCTTCCAGGAGGACGTGAAGCAGGTGCTCGACTGGCTGCAGAACCACGGCGACGTGTTCCTGCGGAAGAACAAGGGCATCGGCAAGAGCCTACAGAAAGCTCGCATCTACCAGACGAGCCACGAGCACTTTGAAAACGTGGCCCAAAACACCTACCGCAATGCGGAGAAGCTGCTTTCGGCAGCCGAAGAGTTGGCCCGATCGGGTGAGGTGTCTCCGCAGGAAATCTTCTCCGTCGTGCATGAGCTGGAGACAAATGTGGCGTCGTTTGCGGAAAGGGTTGAAAAACGGAGAAGGCGCCTAGATCTTGCAGTGCTGTTCTATTCGAATGAGAAAGATATATTCGCTTGGCAAGAGCAACTGCATGCGGAAGTTTCGAACGAAGAGTCGTTGGAGCTGGCGAACGAACATCTAGAAGGCACGGAGCGTATGCTGGAGCAGTGCAAGGAGCAGGAGGAGAGTACGCTAAAAACGTGCATGCAGGCGATCGCGCAAGGCGAGGCGTTGCTGCAGGAACTGCGCGCGATCGAGGAGGAGGACAGCTCCGGCTCTCTAACGGCCGTGCAGAACGCTCTCGATCGCATCCAGAAGAACCGGTTAGAGCTGGAAGGCCTGTGGCAGACGCGGCGCATGAAGATCGACATGTACCTCCGGTTGCGTATCTTCGAGCGGGACGCGCTGGAGGTTTCCTCGCAGCTGGAAATGTGGGCCGAGGAACTGCAACACACGGAAGTGTCGCGAGACTTCCAGAAGACGGAACAGTTCCTGCGGCTGCACAACGAATCTGTGAACCAAATGCAGACCACTACGTACCAGGTGATCAATCAGGGCCAGGAGCTGATGCAGCTGTTTGAGTCGTCCGGCCTGTTGATCATGGCGGACGCGAATCACACGGCCCAAACACGGGTGCAATATTTGCTAGAATTTTTACACGACCGCGAGCTCGATCTGGAGGATCTAGCAGAGACGAAGCGTATCAAATTGGAGCAGTCCATGCAGCTGTGCCACTTTCAGAACGACGCGAACCAGGTGATCTCGTGGATCCGGAACGGTGAAGCGATGCTGATGGCGAACTTCTCCATCCCGAATAGCTTCGTCGAAGCGGAACAGTTGCGCAAGGACCACGAGCAGTTCCAGGTGGCGATCGAGCGTACGCATACATCGGCTGTGCAGGTAAAGTACCGGGCAGATGCGCTCATAAACGCGCACCACTACGACCCACAGAGCATCAAGGACATTGCGGACGAGGTGACGAAGAAGTGGCAGAAGCTGCTCACGTGTGCGGAGGAGCGTCACAAGCTGGTGACGGCCTCGCAGAACTTTTTCAAGACGGCCGAGCAGGTGTGCAGCGTGCTGGACAGCCTCGAAAAGGAATACCGACGGGAGGAAGACTGGTGCGGTGGCGGCGGCTCCACCGACAAGGGCCAGCAGATCGTGCAGCTCATCACGAAACACCAGGAGCAGAAGGAAGCGTTCCTGAAGGCGTGCACGTTGGCGCGTAGAACAGCTGAGACGTTCCTCAAATACGCGGCTCGCTCGTTACAGTTCTACCACGTGAAATCGACCCCGGTGAACAGCGAGTCGCGCGTCAAGGCCATCCTGGACAAGTTGCTCACGCAAGAAACGCAGGTGCTCGAGTACTGGACACAGCGGAAGAAGCGACTCGATCAGTGCCAGCAGTTTGTGCTGTTCGAGCGCTCTGCAAAGCAAGCGATCGAGTGGATCCATGACACTGGCGAGGCGTACCTGTCCTCGCGCAAGAACAAACTCTGCTCGAGCCGGGAAGAGTCGGAGCTGCTGCTGCGAGAGCACAACGAGTTCAAGAGCACGGCGAAGGAAACACGCGAACGGGTAAAGCTGCTGATCCAGCTGGCGGACACGCTGGTAGAGAAGGGACACGCGCACGCCAGCTCCATCAAGCAATGGGTCGCAACGGTCGACTCACGGTACAAGGACTTTAGTCTGCGGATGGAGCTCTACCGTTCGAATCTGGAGAAATCACTAGGCCTACCTGGTATCATACAGCAACAGGATGACAATAACCTTAGCAGTAATAATAGTTGTAGCAATAATAGTCTTAACAACGGCAAATCCATTTCCTCCACCTCGGTCAACTCGAGCTCGGGCATCTCGTCCGGGGGTTCCACCTCGAGTCTGGTCGCCGTGGCCTACCATCCTGCGCCGGGTAGCGGCACGGCGGGTGCCGACGGAAGCAGCAGCAGCAGCAGCACTCCGCACTGTTCCTCCAGCTCGGGCCCACCCTCGACGGGATCCGGATCGGCATCGTCTGTGCTCGAGTACCGCCATTCGGATCCGTCGCTCGAAACCAAACTCAATGCGGCCGCCGCCGGTTCCGGAGCGGTCGGTGCAGTCCAAAAGGAAATCAACGAAGAGAAGCGAAAGTCGGCGCGCAAGAAGGAGTTCATTATGGCGGAGCTGCTGCAAACGGAGCGCACATACGTCAAGGACCTCGAGACGTGCATTAGTGTTTTTCTGCGGGAGCTCAAGGGCGGCCAAGGCGTTCCGACAAATCTGCTTGGCAAGGAGCACATCCTGTTCGCGAACATCGAGGATATTTTCCAATTCCACGAGAAGATATTCCTGCGCGAGCTGGAAAAGTACGAAACTATGCCGGAGGACGTCGGGCATTGCTTCGTAACGTGGGCCACCAAGTTTGATATGTACGTGCACTACTGCCAGAACAAGCCACAGTCAATGGACTACATGGTGCAGCACGGTGGTACGTACTTTGAGGAGGTGCAGCGAAAACACAAGCTCGAACACTCCCTTCCGGCGTACCTGATCAAGCCGGTGCAGCGCATTACCAAGTATCAGCTGCTACTGAAGGACCTGCAGTCGTGCTGCGATGAGGGCCAGGGCGAAATCAAGGACGGTTTGGAGGTGATGCTAAACGTCCCGAAGAAGGCGAACGATGTGATGCATCTGTCGTTGCTGGAGCAGTGCGACATTCCGATCGAGAACCTCGGCGACGTTGTACTGCAGGATTCGTTCCTTGTGTGGGACACTAAGCAGATATTGATCAAGAAGGGGCGCGAGCGGCATGTGTTTTTGTTCGAGCTGTACATTCTCTTCTCAAAGGAGGTGAAGGACACGAACGGAACTGTGAAGTACATCTACAAAAACAAGCTTCTCACGTCCGGTATGTTACGATACTCCGCGGGGCGTCATGGACACCTTTTTAATTGTCTAATCTATTTTTCTAGATTTTGGTGTAACGGAACACATAGAAGGGGACGAGTGCAAGTTTGCCATCTGGACCGGCCGGGCACCGATCCTTTCCGACTACAGGATAGTGCTCAAGGCGAACAGTCTCGAAACGAAGCAGATGTGGGTGAAGCGGATGCGTGAAGTCATGCAGGAGACGTACTTCTCGGGCACTTCGTTTTCGTTGCTGAAATCCCCGGCCAAGGTCAGCGGCAAGAACCTTGGCCAGCGTCTTTCCAAGGACATTGACGATACGCTGAACGACAACGACCAGGACGGCAGTTCGCTGGCAAGCTTTGGCTCTGGCAATACGACCGATAGTGAGAAGGTAGGTGGAAATTTGGACAGTTTTCCTTACATCCCATTTTCTGCGGCGGGCTTGTTGCGGATCATAAATGTACTCTCGATTCCCATGGTGGAAATTTCGAAAGTTTTCTCTACATCCTATTTTCCTTGGAGGGCGCGTTTTGTGTCACACATGTCAACGTAATTCTCACGACGACGAGAAATTGCCGTCCTCTTTATGTCACTTATGAAAATTAATATTCTTGTTTATTAATGTTGCTACAGTGTCATGCGCTGCTCCACCTTAATAAGACCTCGAAAGGCTCCAAAATTCGTCCCGAAATCTGATAAAGCTGACAGTAACAACCAGTGTCCTCTTTTGAACAAAAAGTTCCCAATTTGAATTCATTCTGTTCAAGTTCATTATCCCACCGTAGCACCGAGGGGACTATGTTTATTCACTCTTGAGCATGTTTTTTACTTGAAGAATGTTTTTCTTGGCGTCCTTTTTCCTTCTTATTTTTGCGTTGTTACGCGACCCTCAAAATCGCATCGCGCGCACATCCTACGATGGAAAAATGCTGTGGTCGTCTTCTCGTCACATTGAGTTTGTGGTGAATTGGAAATGAGTCGGAGGGGGGAAGGAACACAAACACTGGAAGTAGGAAAAGCGTTTGAAAATCAAAAAAGGAAAACAGAAAACAAAGCGAACGTCGCCGACACGAATCCATAATGAGTTTCAAGGGTGTCATAATGAATCCTGGCATGGCTCAAGAGTTTCTCTTGCCCACGAGTGTGCAGAATCGCAACCGAATCTTCACCCGTCGTGGGTTGGGAAGTCTGAAGAGTTGGCCCAACATGACGAACAACTCTGTTGCATTGAGGACGCAAAAAACAAACGACGCACCGCACTTAACTGCGAAAAAATGTAGAATTGTGATAAGAAAAAACAAAAGCATATAGATGGTGAATGACAAACGTATGCAAGTGAGAGGTAGGAGTTGGAATAGCGGACCCTAGCACTGACTCGACTTGATGAGCATGCGTCGAAACCGACAGACAAGAAAGATACACTGGCGAATCCATTACAGGAATCGCATCGGCAGCGGAGAGAACAACGCAACTAGGGTGGAAGAACCACTTTGGATGTCCACCGTTTATGTGCTTGGTTGGATTTGTGATTTCTATTTAATTGCTCCGCCCGATGAAAGATGCTCCGGATTCTGTTGTGCCACACTTCTGATGACGCTAAAATGGAAAACACTTCGTTGGTCGAGCCATACCTTCGTTGTTCGCTTTATTTCATTGCC
>JAOEFI010000006.1:17329722-17348780 GCA_034621735.1 Anopheles plumbeus
TTAATCAAAAACTGGGTCTGTCTATAATTCATAACATTTACAACCTGATTCGAGGAAAACGGGATTCAAACCCATGTAGACAAAAAATAATAATGGCAAGTAATGTCGAGTGAGTCGATGATATATCTACGAAGCACCAGGCGTCTCCATAAGGTTATTAACATGGTACTCCAGGCAGTCTCCTGGGTAACAATCTGTTCAGTTACGAATCTTCTTCTTTTCTTCACAATATGATTAGACCGCTTACTCTTATGTTGTAATAAGAGATGAAAAAAAGCTCAAAAATCCAATTTCACAGCAACATGAAAGTCGAACCCGAAACCGAATACCATGCTCTCGTTGCCGATTACATAATTTTATCTTCTCAGATTGATCCAAGGACACTTTTTGGATTTCGCTTCCTTTGTCCGTCCTGGTCACTCCCGCCTCTCCGCTCAGTCTCTCTCGCTTTGACTTTATCTCGTTCCGGTCCTGTGTCAGCCGGCACACGGACTCTCTCTTGTGTTCATCATTTGCGCTCTCTTTGTTTTTGTTGAATCGACGTATCTCAACGCTGCTTTCTCCATGTGCCGCAACTGCCTGTAGAAAGTAGTATCCACATATTCTCTTTCGGAGTAAAATCACGTTACGATGATGTTTTTTTGTCATACTACTTTCAATCTATTTGGAAGGTGTGACCATACCATTTTTTATCCTTAATCGACGGTGCGATAGGATATAATTAAAAAGTGAAAGCATATACTATGTATCCAGAGGCTATTGTTTCTGCATACTATAGTCAATGTATGCTGCCGGAGTAGAAGTCATTATCTTAATTTGTTCCAATTTCTAGCGCCCAAGCTATTCTTGAGAATTAATTTCACCGTTCAAGCTCAGATAAGAAAGCTTCACTTTTTCACCCGCCAAAACATGCGGCAGATCGAATTACGATATCATGTAAATAAGATAAAGCCGGTAGGCATAATGATGTAATAGCGCCCGGCGAGATATCCCGTAACGACGGCGACAGCAGACGGCTCTCTCCTTCCCAGATAATTTGAATAATGGCAAACGAATATTGTGACGGAACCGCTTTGTAATTCGAAGCTTCTAAACGTATGAAAATCGATATCAGTTATTGCATTGGCAGCATTTGGTCGTTCTTCTATTCGTTCAGAATATTTATCCATGTTTTTAAGCAGTTCATTCAAAATTCCAGTTTTTCATTGATGATAGCATACAAGTCTGTTCTACGGATTCTACGTCCAAACAGCCAGTTTTGTGGTGCACAACTGTCGTTGTCCGTATGCTAGCCTGCATGGGAAGCTGGATAGGAACTACTTCCTGGCCGATTAATGCTAAATGGTCTATCCTGCGAGCTATCTACATTATAATGAATTCACCATACACTAAGGGATGATGAGTATCCAATATTTTCTCACCAACTTAGTCGGTACACTCACGCTAGCTGCGAACGAATGAACTCCTTCAACTATCTAATCGCAGAAGATCTCATCGGATGTTGCTCTCTAACCGATAGTCACTGTAGCTTCCCCCAAATGTGTTCTCTCGTCGCCGCTGTGGGTCGCGAATATACGGCTTCGAATTTTCCTCCCAGCTGCTGAGCAGAGTTGTCACTTTGCGTCAGTGAACAACACGCACCGAGAGGTCCCGAATAGTGTATTCCACCGGTTACTATTCGCACGTTCGTTCTCTTGCTTGAGATATCCCGGTGGGGTGTATGTGTGTTCCTAAAGGGGTTAGGTTTTCTTATCACTGGAGAGTGAGTGAAACATTTTCTGTTTGACTCTCTGCCAACTCGTTGGGTTACTCATTTGGATCCTGGAGTGAAGAAAAAGGATCATCTAGCCGCCGTACACATCGGGTTATCTGTGGATCGCGAGCGGGTGCGGTATGAATTCACTTTTCCTGCACGATAACCGAACCGAGCGAAGAGAAACATTCAACCCGCAGTGAGAAGAGTGACTGGTTTCTTCTCGCAAGAGACATCACACTTTTCCCGCTACTACTACTGTAGTGCTGCGGACGACGCCGTCCCCGTCGTTGTGCAGAGAGCGACACGCTCCGAGGCGGTTCGACAGTGCCGTCATCAATCAGTGTGCCCGCAGAGCTATGTTCGAACGGTTTGCCGCCGTCCGCGGACAACGTAGCAGAAGAATCGCAGGATCGCGACGAACGTGAAGCAGCAGCAGAAAGGCTCGGTCGCGGTGTTACCGGCAGCCCTTAACGGAGTTTCTAGCGTAGGATATTTAGGCGCGGATGCTGCTCTTATGTGCAATAGTGCTCTAGAGTGGCGCTCGTTCGAAGATCCTTGGCGTCCTGCAGATCTTTTTTTTATTTTTTGTTACTTCCAAAAGTTCGTTCCCCTCTCATCGCGACGACGACTTGGATTAACTCGGGGCTTGGGAGTTACTGTGGAACGGACTAACACTGTCCTTCGTCGTTCAATGGGGACGACACTCCCACGATGAGAAGCCGTTCGCGTTTCGCTGTGTGTGGCGATGAAAAGATGTGACCGCAATTTTCTTCTTACCGCCACGATTGACACGCTGAACTGCGTTTTCGGTGAGCGTTTCGATATGGTGACCTACGCGGACCCTTGGATGGCGAGAAAAACGCACCCAGAAAAAGCACCCCGTGTAGCCGATGATCATGATAATGGTGTCTGAGAGGCGGCGATGGCGGCGGTGCACGCAATTTGTGTAAAATACAAATGAACCTCCGACGATGTGTGTGAGTTTGTTGCTGGCGGGTGGGGTGAAGAATTGTACACCACACCAGTACGAGTGTGAGCACGTAAAAGAATGATAAAAGTATCAGCAGAAGAAACCCCCGAACAAGCCCCGAAAACAAAAACAAAAGTAACCAAGAAGTGTCACTATGTTGTGGTCGTGTGCAAATGCTGTGTGCTCGTTTATTTTATCTTCGTTCGGTTCCTTCTGCAAGTGCGCGAGTGTTGTACAGAAACTGTTATCTAAATATCACCAAAGTCCCTCCTTAAAAGACCTTCAAATGTTTCTCCTTCAAATGTGGGAAGAATGCGACGGCGAGGAACGATTACACACGGAATGGGGAGACACAGACCAGCTCAACACACCTCACCTTGACCGTCGTCTCACATTTGAAAGATGCCCTCTGGACGCACTCTTTAAACTCGTTCCCCGGTTCCGTCCCCTCCACCCGTTCCTAAAGCATAGAAATCATAATTAAACTCTCCATTTCACGTACGAGATTCTTCTTCCACTTTGTGCTCTCGTTCACTCCCTATTCTTTCTCTCTCACTCTTCTCTCTGTTCCATCACGTGTGCTCTTTCCTTCCGCGGCGGTCACTCTATCTGTGAGCTGGTGTCAGTTACTGCGTTCACTTTTTTCTTTCCTTTGCTTTTCTTGCTTTTGCATAATCTATCTTGATCCATCGCCGCGTTTGACAAGCGGTGGAAATTAATCAACGCGGTTCGGCGAGCGAGTGCGGGTTTAGCCGAAAGAAGTGACCGAAGTGCGATGTGGAACACGATGGGCCTAGCGAAGGTGTTTGATGCTGCTAATGCGATAGAGAGCGTTCAGTAACATACACCCAACAGGCAACGGCCTCGCGAGTTGTGCCGTTTTTATGTCTTGCCATCCAGTGTGGGACTCCTACGCAGTTTGAACAGATTCAAACAGTTGTCTTTTTAGTTTTCCTTTTTTTCTTCTTTGTCCCCAAAAACCCATTTTCTCCTGAAACTCCCGAGAGGTGGTGCTGTTTGCACAGATGGCAAGATGATATGGATAGTACCTGTTGGAAGGAGTTTTTCGGTGTGGGGTAATTTTTTTTGGTCACACGAACGCGAACCACCGAGCAGATGAAAGGCAGCGAGTTGTTCAAATTCCAAAACTTCCAAATAGGGACAAACGATACGTTCGTGGCATCGATCCGTGCTCAGTTACTTTCATTTCTTGCGCCACAGACTGAGCTTCGCCTCCACGACTCCACGGAGGCGGCCTTCCAGGCTACCGCCGGGTTGTAGGTATCGTGTGTGAACGCGTATGCTTAACCGAAGCAACTAAACGCGGCAGGCCGCTTTGACGAAACCAACATGTAAAAAATATGCTGGAGCTGAAAGTGAAAAAAATGCTGATCCAAAATGTCACCCTACTTCATGCCGTTGACCAGGGAGTAATTATGAATCGCTCTCTGCCCACATTATTCGATGTAATGTAGCGAGCCGTTCCACGAAGGTGTCGTGTGGAAAACTGCTCCTTCCAGTTTACAGTCATGCCAGTGGAGATCTGGTCACGCAACAAACTCTTCTAGAGACCCCTTCTTTGTGGGTTATTTGTTTAAATATTCGACTTTTTGTTTTGCTTTCTTTCTCGCAAAATTTACTTTCTTTGTGGTTCGCCAAATACCCGCGACCCGGCCATCCGCCCAGCCCCTGTTATGGAGAGCACGAGCACCGGCAAATCCTCGAACTTGTCTAGCTTAGGAGAGAGAAGAGTGAAGGTTTCGAGCAACGCAGAAAAAAAATGTGTGTGTACATTTGTTGATGAATGGCAAATGGAATTAAGGCGAATTTTGTGTACAATCTGTGACAAGCATAGATGAATGAAGCCTTCCTAGGAACCTTCAAACCCATCTCACTGTAACTCGTGGGCTGTCTGCCAAGGCTGCTTCATGTTCATTTTTATTTAAAAACACCCAACATGTTCCATTTGATCCATCCGCTGTGTTCTATAATTTCTGAACGCAGACATTACGTTGCCGGTGTTTGCTAGTGTGCGACGCACTCAAGCTCACTTTGGCCTAAGTATACGTACACACAGTCCCATTTAATTGTTTATCTCAAAGAATAACAGTAGCACCACCGGAATGGAAAGTCTGTGCATAGGGCCAACGGACGCTTGCCGCTTGCCCGAGGAATCCCACAAACCCACAGCAGATAGATAAAAATTGAAAATCTAATAAAAGCCGAACCTCCGAAAGAGTTGCGCATATGGTGCGCTGCTGTCCGATAAACAGTGACCCCATTGCGAGATTCGCACGGGGAAATTGTTGCTTCCTGCTACGGCGTCACGGCGGTAGGTCGGTCAGCCAGTGAAAAGTGAAAACACTACCCTTGAGTTGAGGTGGTCATAAATTAGATTGTTGTGATTCGAAAAGCTACCACCACTTCAGGGGGTGGGGGTTGGGGAAATGCCCCGGAAGGGAGGGAGCCCCGAGAACTATGGCGCCCGGAGGAGAAGCACCTTCCAGTGGGAAATCCGTGTGTAAACCGAGTACAGGCGAAAAAAGAAAACTCGCAGAAAGATCGTACGCCCAGTTTGCAGCGAACTAGGAACGTGCCAGAAACTCGACGTCTGGCCACGTCTCTCCGCCCATTGTTCCTCACTACAGGCGCTGAAATGGTTTCAATTTTTATTACTGCAGTTTTAGTATCAAGTGTATGTATGCTTCCTTGCAAGAGAACACCATCCTGCCGCGGCGCGGGGATCCGGCCACAACTCTCCGTGTGGTAATAAAACCATCCGAATGAGGAGGAAAATTAAAATCAACCTCCGGCCGTGGTTCGTTCGGTCAAGGGAGCGTTAACGGTTTGCGGGAAGATTGGTCAAAGGGAGGAGTGTTAGATGGAGCACAGGATGGAGACTCAGAGAAGAGCAGCGGTTATTCGTTGCCACCGTAGGTCAGTAAACCGGAGTCAATGCATCCATCTGGTCTGGTTTACTTCGGCGATTTTACTCGCCGCTACGTTAGCTAAAAAAAAAACAATAAAAAATTGTGAAAGTGAAAGAGCATTGCCCAAAAAAAAGATGTCAAATATAGAACGTGGCACGTAAGTGTCATTGGCAGGAAGCTGTCGAATCAAAACACACGCATATAGTATGGGAAGAAGAGAGAGAGAGAGAGAGAGATGCATAGAAAAAGAAGTTCGATCGAAGAACGTAAGTGATCGCTACCGTCTCCTTCAGATTGTCCATCGAAAAGACGAACGTCGCCGTGATTGGCACATGACCATCAAGTCTCCCCGACATCTGCTGTCCCGGTTGGTCGTAACGTAGCCGGTATGCTGTTCTATGCTGCTAAAATGTCGGACGAGCGTTATGTAATCCCACTGGCTGGCCGCACGCTTGGCACAGATTCCAAGAGGCGTGTTTCTTTAGGGATTGGATTCGGTTCGGTGGCCTTAGATGAAAAGTGACACCAAAACAAATGCCGCTAGGCCAAACATAGCGTAGAGTTTTTGCCACCTGTTTTGTAGGGAAAGAAATTATGCTGAAAGCATTGTTGTGAAAAAATGTTGCTGTGAAGCGTAAGGTGTGGTGCCGCTTATTTGAACCACATCCCGACTCATGAATCATCTAATAATAGACGGTAAAGAACAGGAAAACTATTGTCCATTTCCTTTCTCAATACGCTTGTAAGAAAAACGAACATTTGCATATTCGAATCAAGGATTGGAAGCTGGGAATCATGATGTTCCGTCTGGCCATGGATGGAAAACCACATCCCTCTAGTTAAAACTGGACAGGGACGATAAAACGCTAGCGAATGGTGATCCGCTCTGGCGTCGGAATGCCGAGACTTCATCATCAGCGTTTCCATTCCGTTTCCTCACACCCCCCGCTCTTCCGCCGGCATGCGAGAAAAGAGGTAATGACGCCCATCCAGCAACAACAACTTCTTCTGGGCTAAGCGAACCATTGATCGCCCGTTCGGTCTCGCACGTGGCGCAACTGGACAATCGTGTTAGCAAAGCGGTTTATTTTTGTCACAAAGAAAAATTCCATCCACAATCGTCACCATCAGCGAATGGAAAGGGAGTTCGGGTTCCGTGAAATATCCGCCCACCTCCGCCCGTTCACTCACCGGGAAAATCGTCGCACTCACCATGAAAACTATACTGTGGCATTTCGGCTGCTTCGTCGTCGTGTATGAACGATGATATGGATTTTCCCAAGTTCCGTGGAATCAATGTGGCGTATCGTACGCGCGGAAAACCTGCCTGCTTACACACGCTTGTAGTTTTTTTTTTTGTCCCTCTCGTGCACCTTTCCAGCTTCCCACTGGGTTTTTCTCGTCTCCACCCTGCCGTTGTTCTCTCCCTCTCCGGTGTTCCGGAGCTAAGATTTGTGTCGCAACGGCGGGTTTCCGTTTTTCCCACTGTGAGAAAATCGGACTTTGCGCCAGGGGACGCTGTTGTTCTGATGGAAAACAAATACCTAAACACCGCTGGCAAATCCTCTCAACCGTACGCGTATATGGGCATACTGTTATTCAAGGTCATTTTTCACGTGTGTGTTCGTGTCGGGCGAAGTCTTGGCGTAATTTGTGGAGTGTGAATTTGTAGCAAAAAGGGAATTAGATGCCGATTGTCTTGCGATGTTGATTCGAACGGGAAAGGTGGTAACGATATAAAGCCGCATAAAGTTTTTTGTTACACAACTTGTGGTTCTTCCTTTTAGCTCTCTTTGTAAAGTTTTGTTAATCCACGAAGAATGTGTTGAATTAAGTGATAAGTGTTAAAGTTGACTAAAAGTGCATGCTACACTGGTGATAGTGAGAAAAAAAGGGAAGGTTTTCATTTTATATGATCTACCCCAAAATCGGCATAAGCTTTACGTCAAAACAATTACCACAGATTGTCCGGGCTCAACGGGTAAACTCATGTTCGTCAAGTGAAAATCGTAACTAAGTAGGATATAATCCCCGCCACTCGTGTGCAATGTGATAAGATAGTTACGTGTTTGAGTGTGCCAAAAAAATATGCTGGAAAAAGAGCAGCACCGTTCGTGTTAAGCATGTGCTGCCCAAATGTATGTTATCTTTTCCCTCGTCGCTACTATCAGTCGACCGTCGTGGTGGGACAGTAGTAATTGTGACCAGAAGTAGTATCGTCGAAAATATGTCAAAGGCAACGTCCGACAACGTAGACAAAGGAGGAGGAACGGGAGCAGTCGATAGTGATGGCCAGTGCCCACCGAAAGGGCTGTCGTCGACCGGATCGACGAAGAAAAGCGGTCGAAAAATTTCACTTCCTTGGTTCCGGCAGAGCAGTGTCCCGTCGCATGCGGCGCTCGCCCGGCAGCACACGATCGACTCGCCAGGATCGTTTCAGTTTTTGCGCAAAGTAAGGATCAAGTACTTCACGCCGACGAAACATAAAAAACAAATTATGACATAAAACAAAGGGACAAGGGGTCCGTAATGTCCGTAAAATTAAGCTTCAAACGGCCACTTGCTTGCGACTGTAGGTCGATCATATTCGTCAAAAGTTTACACTATTACACCAAGAAAAGTGAAACAATGGATATACTCGCCTAACAAAATATTGCCACGGAATGTTCCATCATCGTATTCCTTCCGTTCGCGTCATTTTTCCCGCCTTACTGTTCGCGTACGTCCGGGGTTTTTTTTTCTGTTTGTTTGTTCTGGTATTGGTTTTTGCTGATAAATATGTTTGACTTGCTTCGGCAAATATGTTGATACAGTTCCGCGCCCTCAAATTCTGCACCATGGGAAAGCATTACCATCTTTAGAGGGGGGCTGGCAAACCCGCAAGATTCGTCACTTGTTGGAGTCTATTTTTGTTTGGCGTCTTGACATCTATTTTTCAGCGGTTAGCAATACTTTACATCGATTGTCATTTTCCAATGAAATTCTTGAAAAAACGAGCATATCTGTTAGGGGTTGCCTGAAACTATTATGTTTCATTTCATTCCCATGTCTTGATAGTACTATTGATACAATATATTTTTATATGAACATGTGCATATTACAACCGATAGATTCGTGTCTATTACTGGAGGCTTTGTACTCAAGGACTATCAAGGACCACCTGTCTATGTAATGATTCCAAGCGTATGTTTCCCCAAACGCACACAATTAGTATCACGTTGGCTCGAACATCTCCGTCGGTACATTGTGACTGATAATTACTCCAATCAAATTATATCCTGCCTTTTCAACACGACCCTTTTGCATACACATCCCGGACGATGTCCTTTACGTGTCGCATACATCTAATAATTGTGTCATGTAGACGGAACCTCAACAGCAGAGAGCGCGTTGACAATTGATTAAACTTTGCACTTGTTTGCAGTCGTACACACACACACACACACAGAGACACGGCGCGGATGCAAATTGAATCCCATTTGAACAATAACACGGGGAATAGCGACCGAGGGTGGGTGGTGTTTGTTGCATGGCGTTTTCCCGGGGCAGCACACAAATTGCAACGGGCGCCGGCGGGTTCGTGTTTTCTGTTATGAAACGGGTCTTGGATAAAATGAATAAAACATGCCGGTGCCGATTCGATTCGCTTGCGATTTGGCGAGAACATCATCCTGCACGGAGAGTCGTTATCAGTTGTAGTGAGGATTAACGCGCAGGAGTAATCGTTATCATGCAAAAGGAGTTACACAACTGTTTGCCGAGCTGTGGTGTGTGTTTGCCCGTAACTGTATTGCTGCGACAGTGAATGCAGCTTCTCGCTTGTATAATTCTTATCTGTTGAGTTCTATTTTGTTACAAAAATGTTTACAAAACTACTTTGATTTATTATATGGAGCGTAGTCGGTGGTATATGGGTGTTACGTTCTATATTTTTATCTTTCTGTGAACTTGATACTATAATTTATGTATTTGTCTTTCTTGCAACATTTTACACTGTAATACACAGTCGGTAAACTCCGGAATGAAAAATCAATTTGGTTAATGTCACAATTGCATAATCAACCGGTAATTGCAGTTGACTGTCGTGAGAATTGTGCCATGTTTACTTCCGCCGTGTCTGCTGCCGTCTTCCTTCGACAGCAGAGTTTGAGAGATGCAGAGAGCAAAACTTGACTACAAGCTTGCTTCAGGATATGCTGCATTGCAGCAGCAGCAGCAACAGCAGACAAGCTTGCATAATCATGTTATCAGCTTTTTGACGTTTCGGATGAGCGCAGATTGGGATGCGAAGGGGATGCGAACCCTCTCGCTCGGGTTCTGCTTCCCGTTTTTCTGGCATGCAAAATGCAGTTCGCTGCTCCGTGTATCCCCCTTGTTGAGCTTTGGGCGCTTGATGGTTGCTTATATAACATGTGTGTGTTTGCAAAAATGTGCAATTTTCATGATGCATCCCAAACCCTCTAATCTTCCACGTTAGTTCATCATCCATCCTTTTCGCCGTTGAAGAAGGACGAGATGGTAGGCAGATAGCCGAATGTGCGCTGCGCCACATATCGTACGGAATATCCTGCTCGGTGTAGCACGATACCTTTTTTCTCTTGCTCGCAGCAAATTGGTTCGTGAGTCTCCTGCAAACGGCTTGCCTATCTCCAGTTGTGTAATCCGTTGGAAGAAAAAGACCCGGAGTACGCTTGGCGTGTTGGCGCCAGTACGAAGTGAGTCTCTCCTTCAATTTGTTCGTTTCCGCCCTGTCGTTAGTGTTGAGCCGCTGCTGATGCACTCTTCTGAGGCAAAGTTTATCCTACCACACAGTGGCAGTGCGCACGGCATCTTGTACAACACGATTTGTGCAGTGCGAGGATATGTACAACATTTGCGCGACAATATTATACCACCAGCCGCCTGGTCCTGCCATTCTTCTCAGCTTTCCATAGAACCTCCTGCACCCCAGACATTCCATACTTTGTCGCTGAGTAGTTGCTGGTAGTCAAATGTTGCTTATTTGCAAAGAATTTTGCCAACGGGCGGTGGGTGTAAATGAAAATACGAAAAGCAACTGGAGAATACCTGAATTCAGGATCGTTTGATCCAACTGTGTTCCCCATCCATCATTCCTGAAGGGGCCTCGAATGAAACTCGAGTAAATCCTCTGTACAAAAATGGGAAATTTAAAGAGGTGCAACGAATATGTTAAAGACACCCCTCCCTAGTAATAGTTGTCTAATTCGGAAAAGGGATCACACTTCAATTCCATGTTGCTGATACTGGTACACCATTGATGTTGACATATATACTTCGAATATTGGCTGCGGATGCTCACATATTGTCGGATCTGGCTAACAGGGTGCCGTTTTCTTCATCCACTTAATACAAGTTCCACTCGATATGTTTACTGACAACAGACGGGAAGGACTTGTTCGTTCGAATATGCTATACTTTGCTCATTTCTACGCCAAATCCAAATGGCCCTAGGCTGATGGCCCATCACCTATTATCCTCGCCAAATGCTTGCCTGATGCTCCAGGAAGGAAAACCTTTAATGAATGGAAAACCTTTTTGACACATACCCTCCCAGGACCGATTTTCACCTTTAACCTGTCGGGCTGCGGTGGATTGCCAACGTCTAAAAGTGGGTTTTCAGTTCAGTCGTGCAATCGGTTGGTCATAAACCACACAACACTGAGCAGTCAACACAAGCAGTTGCCAGGACAAGCCACAGGATACCTGATGCTCAAACAACCATATGTACCCACCACCTGGTGACCTCCCGGAAAGCGCATTCGCATAATTGCGCCGGAAACGCCGCAAGCGAACAATCGTTGTTTAATCGCATTAATAAAGTTCCAAAAATAAACATCGCGCATTTGAAGGTGGGCGGTGGAGCGGACGGTGTAAAAGGTGGGCACGGCGATGTGTGTGTGTGTGAGTGTGTGTGTTTGGGGGGTATAATGATCGACATCCGGCGTTGAGAAGCAAGTAGAGTGCGAGTGAGATTCGTCGGATGGGAAGGAATGCTTTTGAGTTATTGATAGAATTATAACTTTCATCGGAAAGCAATATGAAAATTGCCGACCATAATACTATGGAGTAGTCGTTTGGCAGGCGTAGGAGTGCCCTCTTTTCACGGCAATGTTACTGCACGTGGAAAACATGGCCCACTGTATGTGTGTTTATGTGCATGTTGTCTGACCTATTTCAGAGTATTATTATCCACACCATTTTCATCACGATTATTAGCATCATGTCCTGGTCGTGCTCAGCCAAAATGGTTCGCATTGATAAAATGTCTAAAAATAAGTTAAATTACTCCCACCTCTCTAGGAGGTGAAGGTCCCGATTTAACCTAAGTGTTTTGAAGAGATGAGAAGTGTCTTTGAGATACTGGCTATTTCGGTGCTGTTCGAAGAAGGGATCATTACCAAAGGCATGAGGATTCGTGTTTTTCGTAGCAATCGCAATAAGATTTGTGGTCTTGTAAACAAACTTTATGATCGTCGTACATGGTTTGGTTGGTCGTTTTGTGGGTTCGTAGTAGGAAAGCTGTTGAACGGCGCCCATTTGTTATGCCTTTCAGTTATTTACCAGAGGCACAAGAAATGGTAACGACCCCAGGCTGGTTATTTATACTACGACCCAACGGAGCAATGTACCACTTGAACGCTCGCATAATTTACCCAGCAAATCGATGAAGTATCGATTATTCCGATGTAATTTCTTTCAACCGCACACAATCGTGTTAAAAAAATGGACTCAAAGTCCGTCTAACCTACTCCCACGGGGCCTCCGTGCGTTTCCTTCACTGCTGTCGATATCCACTAACACTATACCATATCTTCCGCTTCTCTCCTCCATTGCAGGGTGGTTTGTCGGAGATGACATGGGTCATCGCGGACCATACGGCGGCACCGGGCTCGTCGGAGCTAAGCGTCAGCAAGGGCCAGCAGGTGGAGGTGGTGGACGTGAACTGCTCGGGCGCGCCCGACTTCTGCCTCGTCCGGCTCTCGATCAACGCGTCCGACTCGCAGGAAGGGCTGGTGCCCGTCGTCGTGCTGAAACCGCTACCGTCCTCCCACAGCAAATTGAACAATAAACAGCGCGACACGGACACCCTGGGAGGTAAGTGTCCCCATGCTTTCTATTTCCTGGCCACCCAAGCGTAACCACGCTTCCTTTTCGAACTTCGCGGACCGGGATATCCACCATTATACGCCTACAGAGTTTGACTTCCGGAGCCATTTCACTCTCCAACGCTTCGCTCTTCCGAGAGTGGAACTTCCTACTCGTCCTGCTGTACAGCCAACTCTTTCCTGCGTCAATGTTATTGCCCCCGGCGTCCTGTTCTCCAACTTTGTCTCTCCTTCTCTCGCACTCTCTCTCTGGACACCTCTATCACTTTCTATCTTTCCTATCGGAAGTACACTTACGATTAATTGGTCCCGATACCGAACGGTGGCCATAATGGTTAATGTTTTACCACGTTGGAACCACAATTTCAGTACGCTCGATTCCTGTTCCTTTACATCCACCGTCACACCGCTTCCCATACGCAGGGTTGTTTTTTTTTTTGGTTTCATTTTTTGTTTATCCTTCTACCGACGTCATCGGTTCAACTCGAGACCATCCAATCAATTCATTCATTTCGTTCCCTCAAATCGCCTACACGCCAGTCACAGGAGATCCCATTTCTCGTGTGTGTGTGTGTGTGTGTGTGTGTGTGCGTGCGGGTGTAGTGGAAAACCGGATCGACCGGAAATCGACTCCACCGTTCGCCAATCGGGGTGTGGGGGTGCCCTTTCTGCGCGTCTTTCCCATCGAACGTAAGCGCGAGAAAGAAGGGTGGCGTTTACGTTTGACGTTGAATCAACACTTTGCTCATATTGCATCCTCCCCTTCCCTCGCCTCGCGCAGTAACGGAAGCGTTTTTGGATCGGTCCCCCGTCCCTTTTGGGCAGACGTGCGGGAAAAGTGGGGCAGCATAACTGGTGGAGTGCAAATTACTTCTTGCAGCGCAGGCGAAGATTGATGACCGTCGGCGACGGCTCGGATGGCCCAGAAGCCAGCATCCGTACGTCCCAAAATCCTTGCGTATCGGGGGGTTGATAGATAAACGGCACACCAGACACTTGCGCCGGCAAGACTTGATCCCAAAGCCGGACCAAAGCACCGTACCCGATGGGATATATTGTACATATTTTTCCCCAACCCAATTTGTTTCACTTCAATCCATTGCCACGAGCTCCTTCTTTCGTGTAACGCATCTCGTCCTTTTCATGCGATATATTTATTCCCCACCGTACAGGTGCAAAGGATGCCAAGGCATCGGGGCGGCGGCATGCGTTAATTGAATTACCTTTTCGAAACGCTAACGGAAAATCTCATGCACGCACGCATTTTCGGGGTTGGCGGTTGGTTGCGTGTGAGTAATGGACAGCCCTTGGTGCCGGGTTATGGTCAGCTTTTTTTTTTTAATTCATTCCACTCGGATACAGTTCCGTCGGAATGAACCATTGTTCTTTCGGTGGAAAACAAATACAAATGATACGGTCCTCTGTGATGGCGTTCCGATTCTTCCCAAGGATGGGAACGTCACGGCTACGCAAATCTATCGTTCACGAGGCAATTTCCGCCAAGTGAATTAGTCATTCAATTGCCTTTGATTGGCCGTTGTCGTTGTTTAGTCTAATTGGCGTTTCACTCATTATTAGCAGAATGCAAACAACTCCCTTTTCTTTCTGTTCTGCAGTTCTTTAGTCCGACCTCTTCTGACCTCTTCTCCATTAAAAGACGACGGCAAACATTAAACAAATGTTTTTCCCTCGGCCCGCACCCACCCATGTTGCTTGGGCTGCACCCACCCACCCTTCCCTTCCGGAAGGAATTGATTTGGAACGCCGCTCCGTGAAAACGTCGTCCTCCGAAGGCAAATGCGTGGCCGTTCTAAATCAAGTTAAAATGGCCATTCAATCGGGTGGCGCAACGAGTGCCCTCCGCGGGCTGCTGGCGCTACAATGGAACGAGTTTATTAACGAGATTATATGCCAATTTGCAATTGTGCCCTCCAGTCACACAGTCGGCTCGTGTTGCCCGGGCTCACGCGCAAATGCGGGGTACTACGACCCCGGCAAAAGGTCGACCGGTTAATTGTTTGGAGGTTGAGTTGCCATAGAGGAGCAGCCAACAACACAAAACTATCCAAACCAAACCAAACCAGACTGATGTTTGGAGCTAGTCAGGAGTGGAGTGGTTTTCTTGTGCCAGATTCTTGGATTGGGGGGGTGGGTGTTGATGGCACATCTCGAATGTACTGCATACTTCAGGCATCTCGAGTGCCGCGGGGCAAACATTCACTGGTGTGCCGAAAGCATCGCCCCACTAGGCAGCCGCAGGTTATATCTCCTTTAAAGGCGCGCGAATAAATGGATGTTAAGCTGCCGACTTTTGGCCTCCACTGTGATGCTTGCCATGATACAATTGCCCTCGATTTTCCTAGAAACTGCGCTAATCTAATCATACTAAGGAAGCTACGGGTGGCTTGGCTTTTTAATTTTGTAACCGAGCACCGAGCGTTTATAGGCGGATATTTAGGTTTGAAAAAAAAAAAACAGCACAAGATTCATCTTCACAACGCAGTTCTTTCACGCCGCGTACTTTTACAAAACGTGAAGGTCACTAATGAATGCATCCTATTGTTTAGTAAGTACACATTGTGGTTCATTTTTGCATATGACGTAATCTAAAAGCAACATGATGGGATAAACATGTTTTCGAAGGGAGTGTAAAGAATAAATATTTCGCCAAGTGCTACACAAATCACTAGGTACACCTGTGTAAGCACTTTTTTTGGTTGAATAAAGATAATTCATTGCCTTCAAAATATGGCGAATGAACTCTCGAATGGAATTTGTACTGCATTCAACGATTTAGAATATATTATCGATGGTTTGACATTTCGCAAACACATTTTTCAGAGGCCAGTTACCCCTGACGTAGACATACATCTGCCGGTCACGTCATCATAACTACCCTCCGGGGGGCGATGGGATGAACAGAGCGTGCTCATAAAACATCGCGACATTACGAAGAGTGTGCAAAAACAGGAATTTAGAACGATCTCATTTTCCAAAAATATCTTCTTCTTGTGTGTCTCGTCAGCATTATGAACAAAAGGATCGACGTTAATCTTTCGAGAGAGAGAGAGAGAGAGAGAGAGAGAAAGAAAGAAAGAGGCAACGAAAATGAGGTAATGGCTGGCTTCCTATCGACTTATCGCGTTCCTAACGAACGGCCCAGCTACACTTTGATGTCCTTACAGCTCCCATCTATAGCGGGCAATGACTCTCCATGAACTAATCTGGATTTCACTTCGAAAACGACTCGGTAGGGCCCTTCAACGCTATGCCTCGCCGTAGACAGAATGATGCGATATTGATCGGTTCGTGGTGTTCCGCCGGTTCTCACATCTATCGTTAGGTGGGCGTCATAGGTTCGTTCTTTTACATGAGCGGTCGCCCCCATGTTAAGTAGGTCAGTTGTGTTAATGCTAATTATGCCCGACCGAATGGTTCCAGCATGCCGCTAAAGAAACGCCGAACAGAGCATGGCTTTGTAGTTGAATGTACTGGTACACATTTTTCCACTTTCAATTTGGCCCCAAGGGTGGGTTCTGTTTTACCAGCAGCTTCCACAGTAGATGGCTTCAGATCAGCGGGAAAAGAAGGTTAAAAGTTGTTAAAGCTAATCTGATTTTTTCCGCCTCGTTTTTTCGATCAATTTTTAACCATTCAGTCAATGAAAGTCGTCCTAACATAATTATGCTGGGATTCGACAAACTCGCAGTCGTTGTAGAGCCTTACGTTGCACTTGCGTTGCACTCTGACGTAAAACGGATTCATAGAAGGATTTGAACCGGATAATCGTCGTATCAAAATCGTCTCGAAATGATACCAACCGCTGCGGGAAAGAAGCTTGAGCATGAGCGGAGTTCTGGGTAGGACCGGGCGTCATCCACTTCTTTCCAGTTCGTTCCACCGATTTAATCCTAAAATAGTCATTCTAAATTAAATCATCTCCATACTTGGCCTGGCTGCGGCTTTACGCCGCTTACGATGGGGGAATCTATGGTGCAAAACCAACCGGGGTGTGTTTCTCGGATGTTGCTAGCGCTCGGATAGGTGTCGGGGTGTTGCTATTATCCCCATCCAGTTGACCAAGGTGGTCCAGAGTAGCCATGGCCTCTCATCTACCGGGTGGCAGAAAACGTGCGCGACTGCTCGCGCGCGGCTACTCAAACCAAAACACGGCGCAATCAAGCGCAAATATGGAAAAATCTCTATGCCACAATCTGTGCAATCCGTTTTCTAGACCGGGGAACTTCAGTAAACCCCTAGCGCCTCTCATGGGGGGATTGTGTTTTCTAATCCCTCCAGAGTAAACAGAGCTACTAATGGTGGCCGTCGTTTGAACGGTGGTGGGTGATGCGGTGGCAAAGGGAGTACAATCTACCCCGGGTTCTCCACTTTCCAGCTGAGAATAGAAATGATAAATTGCATTTGATTTCAAACGAGACCGACGGAAGGACCGATCTACTGGTCGGGGACCGCGCTAGAGTCGACCAGGCTTTGGTGTCTAGCCTTGTAATAATTTCGAATGACCGCCAATTGGCTTGCTTGCAATACGATGCGAAATGCAGCAGCAGCGGCAGCGACTCGAGTGTCGCGGGTTTGTATTGGCAGGCGACCATCATGGATTTTTGCTTGAGGTTTTTCTTCCACTTTTTTGCATAACTTTTTTTTTAATCTCTGCCCCTGCTATCCATCCCTGGTTGCATTGCGTGTGCAATGAAGCCCTTGATTTGATGGCGAGGTAATAAATTTTTAATGACTTTTTAAAAATAGAGCGTCCATTAAATGGTGGCCGTATTTTCCAGCTGCAAAAAGGAGATAATAGAGTTGTTTTTTTTTTCGTCTGCAACTAACATATAAAGCCCATTTAATGTCATTGCAATGTAGAAATAAATCAGCTCCATTCGAGTGGTACGACTATCGTGCCAATAAAATTTTCGTTGACGAAGCCTTTACGATTTACGATGGATATGTGGAGCCGTCTATAGAGAAGAAATATGTTCTACTCATCTGAATAGAAAGACGACCGTAAGCCATGGAAAAAATATAATTTGGCTTTGTTTTTTGTAAATAAATTATTGGAAGCAACGTTTTTTGCATCACCCAACAATGTCTGCTCTGCGAAACTACCAGCTGATGTAGCCAGTGCCCCCAACAAAAAAACAGAAACTGGCGTTCGTTTATTATTGGAAAAATGTTGCTCGTGCGTGGGGAGGGTCAGCAAGAATGCTCAAGGGCACCACCGCGGGCAGCTTCGTCCTTTTTGGAACCCTCTCGCCTCCTGTTACATGCTCCCTTTGGTGCCGGATGAGTGGCAATTCATGCCAAACTATGAATTTCAATAATGCAAAGCATGACGATGGATTGCGCTTCTGGGATCCGGCCCTAGGGCTACCTTCCACAACATTTCGGATGCCGACGCCAATCTGTTTTGATTGGAAAACTTTGCCACTATATGAGGCACGCAAAAGAAGGAAAACCATGTGAGAATTCACGTGAGCCATGTGATAATTCAGCCTTGCTTCCAACACATCTGCACGTCGAGTGCTTTCATCTGTCGTGAATTCTTTTTTCGTTATTCCATCATCTAACCTCACTATAACCACAAACATTTTTTCTTTTCGCTTTTTTTGCAGAAGTCCCGCAGGAAAACGATTGCATACTACCGAACCAGCATACGTCGCCCGTCAACAAACGAAAAGGCTTCAGTGGGTGAGTGGAAAATGTGTCCGATAGTTTTCTCTTTGTCCACCTCTATAGCGTATTCACATCGTACTATTTCCGCGGAACATTTACTCCGAGGCCTTCCGCTGTGCCCCAATAGACCGTATCTCTTTTCATACCACGTCAATGTATACGGAACGCATGATGTTTTTTCCGCGAATGTCGTATCACTTGGCAAGTACAATCGAATCGATTGTTCCTGACCCGATCCGGCGACATGTTTGCAGTTTGAAGAGGGTCACAACCAAACCAACAACACCGCGGTACGCCGAACTGTATGGAGTACAACTCTGTCGCATGATAGCTGTTAACTATCTACTGCCCCAATCAATTTTTCAGCTGCTCTTTGCGGTCTGCCGATCATCGACAGTTAGATAGATTGTTTGGTGACCTTTGTGGGGTTGATTGGATACTCTGGAATATCTCGTAGTTTTCGTTGAGTTTGTCTGCGGTTATACCAACTCGTTGTTGCATTCCAGGGGAGTTATCAATGTCAAATTTGTCCAGCACTCTTTGCTAGACCTGTCTGCCATGTTCTTACGGAGTCGATGTATGTT
>JAOEFI010000006.1:17351321-17376349 GCA_034621735.1 Anopheles plumbeus
CCAAGAAGGGGAGGAAGTCACTGCTTCACCACTGCTAGGTTGGGTCACCCGTTGGTGCCTCCTGAGTGGACGCGTTCGTTGTTGCTCCCTGTGGAAGATGCTGCTTAATGTGTGCACGACCATTTTCTCTTTATCCCGCAATTACACGTGACAAATTCTTCCGCACCCTCTGTGGACGGGGTTCGGTGGTACAATTTTCCCGCACCAACCCACTGTCTGCCGACGATGCCGCCGGCTCTTGCCCTGACCTGAGGGTAGTTCTAATCTTCCTGTGGCTGACCCCTATACGAAAGGTCATGTTTTCTTGCCCACAACCCATTACTAGTAACAAGGCCGCATTCTCGCTCTCTTTCCTCGAGACGAGGAACTGAACACGGAAAAATGGATCCCTAGGGGGAACGGACGGAATGTGCCATGTGTGTGCCCACCTTCGTGAGCAATATTATTATTACGGGAAAACTGCAGACGAATTTCTCGTTAAATCGTTGCCATTTGCTCACTCGCAGTTGCCGTTCAAACTGCAGTTCGGATCTTCCCTTCTGATCATTATCTGCGCTCCTGCTCCGGTGCAACACACCGGCGTGTCAAGGCGGTCCTAATTATAGCTCCATTCAACCCCCGATGGCCCGACCGATCCTTCCCCGGGGTGTGCGAGAAAAGAGAGAGAGGCGCACAGAGAACGTCCAAAAGGAGGAGCAGAACAAATTGCCACTTTTCCTAATGAAACTAAAGGGGGTGGCTAGGAATCCGAAGGGAGCAGAAGAATGCGATGGAGACGATACTTTTCCCCTTCATTTCCCGTAAATTCATGACGCACCGCTGACATAGGCCATGTTCTACCGACGATGCAAATTGTGTTGCCATCAGCAACCCTGCGTCGGCGTTTCGGATCGGTTTGGAACATCGCAGCATCGCCGTTGTACGATCAGGGAAAACCCGGCGGCCCTAATTACCATTCAATTATCATCCCACCACACGAGAGGAAGGCGTTCGGTAAAATCTAGCGATTGTATATTGTTTTGTTTTTTTTTTCCGGGGAATACGAGACTTTCGTAACATCTTTTCCCCGGAACTATTTGTCAAAATTATTGATCAGTTCGAACTGGGCCAGACTACAAAGTTCCGCCCTTCCGCCTTTTCCTTAAAAAAGGGGTCCCCTGACTGAAAAATTCCCACAACGGATGGAAAACGATACACGGCTGGCGAGACAAATTAAACCATCCACATTACCAGAGCAGGTCGGTATCATATCGAATACCGAGAAGCGCCTATAGCGCTAGTACACGAGGATCATGCCCCTTCCGAATCCCATTAGCATTTATGAGCGCAAGACGCAAGGGATGAGTGCTAATTAAACCGCCCTGAGATTGTCTCTGGCGTTTTCCGACTCCCCCTGGGTGTACCGTAGTTCATGCTGGCGGAAGAAAACGTTAATCGAAAAGCGCACGACGGTTAGTGTAATGGCGGTATACCAATCCACTGGGGGAAGTGTGAAAAGTCGCGCAATCGTTTGTTTTTTTCCTTTTCCATCTTTATGGGCCCCTGGCGCCACCACGGAGCGCCAAGTATTTGCCAGGCGCTCTCATTTGAATTTTTAATCTACTATTTAGAGGGTGACACCGAGACTAGTTTTTGGTGGTTAAGGGATGAGATTACTTCTGCCAATATCTTATCTTACACTAAATAATGATGAAAATTGTCATTCAATAACAACAGCTTGATGTGAAAGTCTTGATGTATCTGAGTTTCTGAGTCAACTGAGGCTCGCGCTACTTTTGCGTCCCGTAGCAACAAATCCAGTTTAACGAGAACCATGTCGATGAGAACCACCCTGTGTTTGTTTGTCTTCCACTCCCTCTTCCTGTTAGTCACCTCCCGTCAACGCCGGCCTAGAGAGAACCAGCGAGCAAAGCCGCGAAGTGTTGTGTCTGTCTCATCGCGGAGCAGCCGCAAGCGTGCCTGATGGCTGGGCCGTGTTGTGGCCGATCGTCGCCAAGATTGCGTCGGATGTGTATCTGATCTTGTGCTCCCCCTACACAGGGGAGGTGAAAGCTTGTCTACCAGTGCGGCCGAGCATTCAGTTCAGCGACGGATACAAGCGAGTGCAAACGCATCATTTGCGCCATAGAACCTTCCCGTGTTTCGCGTCTTTACAACTGTCGAGAGATAAATAGCGCAGTTTTGGTAAAGTGGCGGGCCATTTCTTTCCACTTTCTTGCGGTTACGGTATATGTATGCGCACGGAAATATATTCGGTATTTTCGGACCGTGTTAAGTTCGCCCAATCCCAGTGGTTTTCTCCCCGTCGTGGTTGAAGATAGCGGGCAACCCTTCATCAAGGGTGCTTCCGGCGATCACGTGCATTTCAATGGTGCAGTGCTTTGTTGTTTAGTGTTTGCGTTCCACGCCGCAGCAGCAAACAGTTCTTCCGAGTAGCGCCTAGTAGTGTCCGATAAGCCGCAGGTCGTCACCCGAACTGAACCACTGATAAAAGGACGTACTTTTTAGCAAATAGCTATGGAGTGAGGCAGTGGGCCAAAAAGCGTGACATTCATTCGGTTTGCCTAGCGGCGATGTGATATGTTTTCGCGTACGGTTTATTACTGTAACCCGTTCTGCTCTTCAATGGTGGTGGCGCGTTGCCCTTGGTGAGTGCCCCTACGACGAGCTCGTAACATCGAATAACACGTTTGGGGCTTGGATAAGCAGCTGGGAATAGAGGCTCTGCGCCTAGCAAATCACCATCAACAGGAAGTGAGTTTTGTGTTCATAAAAACACAAAACAAAAAAGAACATCAACAGTCTACTTTTATCGCCGGAGTCCCGGAGTTTCGGTTGATTGTGACCTAATTGTGCATTTGCGATAGTCATGTGGGGTGGTGCAGCGGTGAAAATGACGCTACTTTTCCAGTACAAAGATAAGCTGTGTGCAAGAAACGTGTGTTGTTGCGTCAGGTACGTTGTATCTTTTATTTTTTTTCGCCACTCAGGTGAAGCATAAAAATCTACCCTCTCCTCTGTGTGTTTATGTAAATGAAGTGCAATTTTATCAGTTTCCCAGATCAATGAGGTTATATTAACATTTGAGCGTATCGCGACACGTGAGCGGGCGGAGAAAAACGTGAGATTAAACTACAAGATTGTTTGTAGTCTCTTCTCTACATCAGTAAGGGAGGCCATTTTCAAACGAGTTTATCCTGCGATCTCCTTCGATTCTCAATAGATTCTTCGTTGAATCGATCACAGGGAAATCCGTCCGGCATTCACCTCGAAAGGGAGGGAAAACCCCGGTCTCTTCTTTATCACATATGCACATACAGCGAAGATAAAAATAATTGGCATTGCGGTGTGATTTCAGTGACGTTACCTTACGTAACGTCAGGTGCAATAGCTACTAATTATCACTCTATACAATTGCCAGTACATCATCTGTCCATCTGTCGATGTAACCCTGAACACGGAATCGTTTCGTAATGGCTGAAAATATCTGAAGCAGCGGATCTGTCACTCTATTTCTACCTACGTGTTCTAGTACCTCTGTCAGTGCAATGTCAACTGCATTTCCGAATAACAACCTTGTCGATTTTCATTAATTAAGAGATGGATTTCCCGGCACACGGGACAGGGCTCTGTGCCGGCATCCGGCCATTAATACGGTCGAATGATCACCCCGAACACTTCACTTCATCAAATATCACATTCGAAGCGAAGCTGTATGTATCGCCGTCTGGCTCACTGCGAAGGCAGAAGAGGAAACAAACATTTTTCGGCACACTTTCTTGGCCACTTTCCAAAGCGCGTAAATGGTGCCCATGTTGTTCATGGACTTCTACAGTTTCTTCGAGTCTGGGTTCGCATTTAGCTTCGTCTGCCCTGAAATGTCCTCGAGTGAACCGTGTAAGAGTCCATATATCTTGGCGGTATTTATTTTAAAATTCTTCCTTTCGTTTCTTTTTTTTTGTATTGAAATGTTAACCCAATTAAATTCAATGTTGACAAAATTGATTACACTTGTTGAATGAAAGTTTAGTGGGAACTGCGTCGGTATGCCAATCCGATATGTTTTCCATCTTCTTCTGCACGAAGCCGATGACGTATTCGGTCCATTTTCCACTCAATCGTCCGTTTGATGATGAAAAATGTCATCTTAATATTTCCTCGACAGAAAAGAATGGCCAAATTAAAATTTTCAAGACTAATAGTTTCCATCCCAGTGAAGTTGGCGACGTCAACATCATCCTGTTTATCCTTGGCCCCAATTTGGGATTGTCCATTGCGTCGATGGCGTCGCAAGGATGGTGAACATATTGCACAAATTCGTGCAAGGACGAGCGGTTTAGAATTCAGTTTTTTTTTCCACCGATTATGAAGCGTCTTCCCATGATTAATGTGCCGCCTCATGGGCCGTTATGAGATGTAGAAGAATATTAAGAAAGCCGGAATGAGAGAACGAAACAAAGAATAAAATGAAAAAATACTCACATTCATTCAAACAAATACAGTCAAGAAAACGATTCATATTCACCGATTCAGCTGCGTAGTAGAACACATTTAATTAGTCGTGGAAAGCGTTAGTTTTTCCTTTGAGACAAACCAAGGTCGGAAACTTTTGGGATGGATTTCGATGTTCTTCTCATTTGATTTATTAAGCCGCACGCTCCGTACGTAAACCGTTCGGTGAACGTCAGTTCCGATGGGAATGAAAGCAATGGAATAAAGGCATTCCTGATTCGTAAGGATATATGGTAAAATTAGAAACCCAGTCTGCAATTACTTCCGGTGTAGCACCACCACAAAAAGCATGTTCAATTGTCAGACATCGGTAAAAGGAAGTTGCAAATGCTAGAAGAGAATCCTTATCACGATCGTAGCTGCGCGTTGAAAAGTTCATCAGCTGTACAAACGTGTCAATACTAAAGCGAGTGTGTGTTTTTATAGTTTTTTTTCTCATCCCTTGCCGCATACAATAGTAGAGGTCCTTCTGCTCGATCGGAAACACCTGGCGTCGGACCATCTCGTAGCTTACCCCTAAACCACCCTCCTGAAGCCTAGCCCCTCACCCACCGATTGTTGATAGAAGTTCGACATACACATGTCAACACTTTGTGATAAAGTGGTAAGCGGTAAACAAACCGTCGCCTGTACCGCGTGGAATCGAAAAACCCGCCCCGGGAACCGATGGAAGAATAGGTAGTTCCATCAACATCAAATCAACGAACGGGCCGCGTCTAGCAGGAGCTGCAACTAGCACTCGAGACTGGATGCCAAAACACTTTCCCCTCCCCGCCCTTTGATCCCCACAGGTTGTCGGCCGAAACCCGGCCAGCTATGGATGGTTCCCTTTTGCGGTGCGTAGAAGTGCAGTGGTGGTCGCTTTTATATCGTTCCCCGTTTGTGCCTTGGTGCGCCCGCGTGCGAGTGGGCGGGCGGGATGGACGGAGAAAGGGAGAGCGCCGTGTGGTAAATATTTTGATTTTATAAATATTTACACACATCGTAGAGTATCGTGGCCGTTGTGGAAAGGATTGTGAAACGCGGCCGAACCCGATGATACGGCAGAAGGTGGTCAACATGGACCAAATCAATGTAGCCAGTCTTTGCTGTCCCTGGATCGGCGCATGTTCTAGACTGCTTGTTTGATGGTGACGGAAAGTAGAATTGGTTCCATTCACGCTGCTGGCACAGGAACGCTCGTCGTGGGTAGCATGTCACGAAATTATGTCACCGGAAAAAAGTCCGCGGAAAAATGACACGCGTGAGTGTGGGACAAACAAAAAGCCTGCCACTATTTGACTGTGGGTCAAATACAGCAGGGTGCCCCTTGTTTTTTTTTTTTGTCGAATGGCTAGATAAGTCGCGTTCGCTCCAAAACACACCTCTTCAAACTAACTCCACCAGCCGGACACAGGGGCCTGGAGTTCACACGGTGTCCACCAAGTCGTTCGTTCCAGCCATCCCGGGCCTCTCCTAGCTTCACTGCGCCGGGCAACAGTTGGTCGCAGTCAGCACGCTTGTAACAGGTGTCGTAGGAATCGAGTCGGCGGTAAGAGAGAAAAGGGACAGGAAGGGTGTCCGATTCGCGTGCTCGAAACGGGAAAATATGCGACACCAGGCCTATACACCAGCCAAGTCACAACACGGGCCAACAGCGGACGAGGACCACTCCATGTACGGCGCAGGGAGGGAGTCGCAGATAACAACCGTAACATGCAAGCACCACTCAAACACCATCAGTCTCTGCATGTGCCTGTAACGTGGTTCCGGCGGCGTAAAACAGCTCTGCCCTGGGTCCCTTCAGTTCCTTTCTCGAGGTTGTTGGCCAGAGCCGTTAAAAAACGTCACACACCATTGATGACGACGAGCGACTTTTCTCCTCCAGCTAGACTGATGATTTCAGCGCTGATGGTTTTGATGATCCATGATGGTGTCCCACACACACACACGAAATGGCAACGCTATACGCCTTTTTATCAGTGCGGTGTGAAAAGGCGTGCTTTTTTCTTCGTGCTAGTAATTAAGGTGCCTTCCGTGAAGGTAGACTGTCTCACCACGAAGCGCGAAGTCTTGTAGACTTACTATACTATACTTTGTCGTGGAAGTGGTTTTTCGCGAAATCACTGGAAGTTTTCTGTCGGTTGGTTGTACTCCTAGGGCGACTAGAATCTGGCGAAACTAGTGTATCCATCCCACCCATCTCCGTCCCAAATTGCCCAGACCCCTCGTTGGATCTGACATCTGCTGCACTAGAACATATCTCTGGTATGCGACCGGAGCCTTTCGGGCATGTCGTGCGCTTCGCTGTGCTTGCAATGGTGGATTCGGGTTCAGGAAGGTTGCTGCCGTAACTGTTGCAAAAACGATTCATTCGGAGACGATAGTCACCACCATCATGAGCTTATAAGTTGCACGTCGAAGGAGTACCATGGAGCCGACGAAACGCTAGTGCTACATCCACCATGTTCGCCGATGAGGGCGGACGACAGGTACGGTGGAGTTTGGCCGCAGGTTCATTCGTTCTTCAGCTTTTTTTTGCGCTTCGCTTCAATGTTTCAAACATAAACGACACGAGGATAAGCTGATAACCAATTGTGATTGATACCAAATCTTAAGGTAGCCTTGATAACTGATTCTTGGTGTTGGTGATAACTGGGAGCTCTTACCACCACACGGTGCGAGGTTAGTTACATGTTTGGTGAAGAAGATATTTGCAAACCCTTCAGTTATTCCTCTCTGGAGTGTGCCGAACGGTCCAGAAAAAAGTCCCCTCGAAGTGCAGAAAGCGAACTGAGTCATGAAACGTTCCAGTGAACCCAAAACTACGTCGTCCCGGTTGAGTTTGCTTCCGTTGGGTTGGGGAGTATTACATGGAATTCTGAACAGGTTGTACTAATTAAGGCGCATAACTGGAGTGACTTGAGTGAATGATACGTCCGATGAAGTATTATGTATCACACGTTATCAGCATAGTTGAGAATGTCCAAAGTGGTTCGGATGATGTGATGATTGTAACGAAACGACAATGTGTAGAACTACGAGAGCTTTCTAAGAATGGCACGAGCGAGCCTTAACAAAATTGCTTTGTTTCGTTTCATACTATTTCCAGGAAAAAGTGGCTACCGACACAGTTCCGGAAACTTTCGCACGGCAAATCGGATAAGCTACCGCCGGTGGAGAAATCGCTCGTCAGCAAGAAGGGCTCCGATAAGAAGGTTAAGGTAAGGTGGCACGTCCTCATAGCCCTATCTTTGCTATTCATTGATGATAATTTTTTTTTTGCTTCCCGCTTTCGTTATACCTTAGCCCAACCAACAGGAGAAGCATGCGGGAGAGCTGGAACAATCGACCGCGGCCGCCGCTGCCGCAGCAGCTGCTGCCGCAGCCGCTGCTGCCGTTCAGCAGGAGGCCGAAGACGAGGAAGCAACCGCAATCGAACTTCCGCCACCGATGAAACCGATCCAGGACACGGCAACCACGCTGACGGCCGGTAACAACGCCGTTCCTTCGTGCTCCGAGGACGCCACCAGTGCGACGAACAAAATCACCAAGGCGCTGTCGTTGAAGTCGCTGGAAGAACCGTCCAGCGCACAGCCCACGGCGGACCTAGCCGAGATCGAACAGTACGTCAAGCAGAAGGTGGAAAGCTTAAAGTATCTGGATAACGACGGAAGCAACGGCAGCGGTGCGACCACAGCCGGGATGGTAGGACTCGCCGGGGTAGATGGAACTAGCAGTCACTCGTCGGCAATGAACGGGAGTGCGGGGGGACACATGAACCTCGCCAAGCCCCCCATTTCCCCGCAGTTCTCCGAGAACGAAGCCACGGAAGAGAATCTGACCGACGAGCAAGGCATCGAAGACATCCTGCGGAAGCGAACGTACGCCCTCCGTGAGCTCATCACCACCGAGGAAGCGTATGTGAACGATCTGTCGCAAATAGTGAATGGGTAAGCGTGTGGGAAGATCACGTTCGTGCGTTTTTACTAGCTTGATTGATTTCTAACGCATTCCTCTTTGTTACATCGTAGTTACATCGCCGAAATTCGAAACCCCTCCAGCACGGTACCGATCCCGGAGGATCTTAAAGGAGGCAAGGAACGGATGGTATTCGGTAACGTTGAAGCAATATACGAGTGGCACAGAGAGTAAGTGTCGTACGCTCTTCGGTCGCTGACGCCAGCAGTTGCTAACCCACTTGAAACCCCCGTCTGCTTTTTAGTCATTTTCTCAAGTCGCTCCAAAAGTGTCTGCAAAACCCATACGAACTCGGGTTACTAATTAAACGCAGCGAGCGAAAGCTGCACATGTACGTCGTCTACTGTCAGAACAAACCGGTCTCGGAACACATCGTGCAAGAGCATATGAGCTACTTCGATGAATTACGCTTAAAATTAAAGTATAAACTATGTGTAAGTATTGCACATGAAGAACGAAGTCGCCGCCGTTCGGGGAGTAAAATAAATCGTGTGATTAATTGACCGTGCTTCGTTCGTCCTGTGGTTGTTTCAGTTAGGGGATATGCTCATCAAACCAGTCCAAAGAATAATGAAGTACGAGCTACTGTTGAAAGATATCCTGAAGCATACTCAGCGGGCCGGTCTCACCGAGGAATTACCAGGATTGAAGGAAGCGATGCATATAATGCAAGTAGTTCCTAAGGCTGCCAACGACATGATGGACGTTGGTCGGTTACAAAAGTTCGAGGTAAACAAGTGTACATGTGGCCAGTCAACGTGTCTATTGCTAAAATGTGGAAAATGTTTCTCTGTGTCCGTAGGGTAAAATAACGACACAAGGCAAACTGCTACTGCACGGTCCACTGTACTGTGTCGAGGGTGCCTCAAGTAGTGATAAGAACTCGTACAACTCACAGAAACCGAAGGAGCTGCACGTGTTTCTCTTCGAGCAGAACATCATCTTCGCCGAAATCGTCGGGAAGAAAACTCAGTTCACCAGCCCAAACTACATCTACAAGGCGCACATTCAGGTGAGTGGTAATGGATGAGAACACAGCACCGTAACGTCGTTTCGATTGGACAGAAATCAATCTAAAACATTTTCTTCTCAGGTGAACAAAATGACGCTGCAAGATGTTTCCGATCAGACCAACGGCAATCGGTTTTCGCTTTGCTCAATCGACCCGCAACGTTCCAGTCTTAGCTACATTTGCACCGCTCCGACGATCGAGCTACACAGCGAGTGGCTGAACACGATACACGAGATACTGAAAACGCAAAATGACTTCCTCAAGGCACTCGTCAGCCCGATCGCCTATCAAAAGGAGCTGACTAAGGATTCGTAAGATAATCCTAATCGTAATCATCGGGTGACCTTCGGAAACATGTTCGCAATTGTATTGCTGTACGGGTCCAGTAGTCTGTTTTCATTTCTCGCGATGGTAAGGCACGAGCTTTCTTTCGCATTTGAATTATCAATGAGTATTATTTATTTTACTGGCAACATCCTGCTGCAACTGCAGACTGCAAAGCAGGGTAGAATGTACAGCAGTTTTGAATTATTTGTTTCAAAACAAAGTCAAACATCACAGTCTGCATAGGTGGCGCAGCTTATAAGAATAACGCATGAGGAATAACAAAGCGCCCAGGCAAACCCGGTTTGCCGGATCCTTGCATTAAACATTTAGTAAGCCAAGACGATCACGTTTGTTGTACCAATCGATTATATTTAAACTTTTCTCTCTAGTTTTTGACAATGACTGCATACGACCTTTAAACATAGTTGTTCAGCTGAGGGCAGGCTAGAGACGAGAGAGGGACAATGAACTACAGGTTCATAAAATCACGAAATATTCGCAATATATTGAATTAACGACAAAGAGTGCAACAATCGTTCACTAAGCTAAACTGAAGCCGTAATCTTATCCAACACAAGCAAGTGATCAATCCGGAAAAAGTTGAGCAACTAGCAGCAGGCCAGTAAGAAAGAGAACAAGGTGGACGAAAGTCAGCAAAATAGTTTAACACGTGCACTATCATCTTTCGCGCTTGCTGCCAAAACACAACAAACACACCATATAGGACGGCTAATTTGCTATGTTAAAAAACAACATAAAAATAAACCATACCAAACTTACTCTTTAGAATCTTTATGAACTAAGATTCGGTAGGTCATAGATAAAGTGGGGGAAGCGCACACGAGCTGAGGGATCGCACATAGCCAGCCGCTCTCTGATGCCGACAACGAGATGGCTGATTGCAACTCCTCCTTGGCCTCGGAAAAGAGTAACAAGCACGGGTTTTGGACCTACCAGAAACGAACTACTAAATCATACGGTCGAAGTGAAGTATCTCAAAAATCAACATCAATTGAAGGAAAGGAAAGCACAGATGAAAGCAACAGTAATATTAGAATAGATTGCGGATAACATACGAAACAAACAAACAAACAAACAAACAAAGCAAAATATATATTTTACTAATATGATTATTAACAAAACGGATATCAAAGGAAAACAGTAATGAAATGAGAAAGTAGAACGTGAGCAATACATTAGTCAAAACACAAAACGTCTCTCAATTGCGCAGTCAACATCAAAAGCCGGACGGGACAAAATTAGAGACACAAATTGATGAATTAACAACGGAAGAAACCAGACAAAGCGCGTGAGAAATACACTTGCGACATAGAGAGAGATAGAGACACAACAGCAAAAAGATGTGCGAACCGCAACATATTTTTGATATTTTGACATTTTTTCTTCTCTTTAGTAATTGCAGCAGTGAAGAAGGTATTCATTCGCAACAGTCGCGTTGAATCGATATTGCAGGGACGATGCAGCAGCATACTTGCTTGTAACCGCACCATAGGTTTCGTATGCTAGAATTTGGCGCACCGGCGCGAAACTGTAGATGAGAAACCCGGCTCTTTAAGGTTAAGAGAAGTAGGGTCAACACTTTGTTGCAATCATTCTTGTATTACCCCTCGTGGAATCTTTTCTTTCATATTTTGAGTACAAATAGTGTTTCACTGTTGTTAAATTGGATTCGCAGTATCTCTTACATGCTTGTTCTATCGACCGTTTCTTATAACCGTTGATACAGAGCGTGCGTGTTGTTGTTAACAGACTGAAGTAATGCACCTGCGTTTTTGCTCCGACGTCCCACTTGTCTTACTTGCCGATCCATCAAAAACTAGTTAGAGCAATGTGTGAATCCACTGATGATCTTGAAAAAAAAAACACCGAATCAGCTCAAAGATCGACGAAAAAAAAGAGAGGAAACAAAGAAGTAAATACATTTTTAATTCGATTCTTCGTGGCTCTTCATTTATCCATCTATTTGATGGGTGATGTAACTGTAGGTTATGCATTAAAAAATCGAGCTTTATTTTCAATGCTTTTAATCCTTAATGGTAGTTCTACGTTAAAAATACATCTCTTTTTATCTAGGTTTACACAGTAAGAACTATTTTCCGTTTTCATTTCGTCAAATGGTTGCATCATCATTTTATTACCACACATTGTTATGTAGAACCACCAAGAACACGTAGGTTAAGGACCTACCGGAACGTTTCTCAAATGCGATCATGTTCTGTGGGAATTCTTAAATCAAAACGCAAACATCATCCCACCACGCGAAACAAATATGTTTTATGCGGACAAAATTTTAAACACGCCTGCCGGCGTGAGTGTATATTAACTACGGCCATTTAAGAGTCGATTGCGCGCCTTGATTATTGTTGTAGAAGGAAAGAGTGTTGCACTCGTTCTTTCTTCGACATTATCTACATTATTCTGTTGGTGGGCAGTCAGATTTCTCCATTTTTATTTTCTGCCGGTGTTGTACTGAGTCAAACTAGAGTCGAATGGTTATTCATGACGAAAAACGACCGGAAACGATCTGTTTTTTCAGACTCTGTGTGTTGTAATGTTTATTACTTCGAATAAGATGGAGACAAACAACGGTAATTTCTAAACGATGTAGCTCCATATCATGCTGCTAACAAGTAATAGGATTCGATAAAATTTGGAAACAGCTTAATATGCGTAAGTGAAAAGTGCAAGAATACACTACAGTAGAAGCGAGCAAAAATTAAGAATGGATAAGCAAACATTTGTGTGATAATATATAATAGTATATGTTATAACGTTTAATTTATAACTATCCTAAATTTAGTGACGTAAGAATAAATCCAAAATCTTCTTACAACTACTTTTTCGTTTGTACCGTTGATTTATCAGGGTCAGATCCAGAGCCAGACAAAACCGGATAGAATCATGTAAAAATAACGCGCAGGAACATGACTGCGTCCACGGTGTTAGTAATCGGAGGCAGCATAAATGAATGATAAGATAGTGTCCTTTACAGCAGAGCGGACAAATAGGATCAATGCGCAACACAATAAAGAAAAAGGAATAATAGACAAAAAGAAGAAATTGATGAATCGGGCAACAGTGAGAATAAATGCACTTGTAATCGTTGTATATTGCGTTTAAATCAAAATAACAGCAGCAAAGTAAGAATCATACACAACAAATAGACTAGAAGTAATAATTGATCCTCACAGCTCACGAAAAAGGCGATGGAAAAACGAGGAAGTGAATGGAGGTGACCGGGAGAGTATGATAATGATACGGGAAAATGATATGAATAAAATGAAACTACACGCAAAGCAAAGAAGATAAATAAGCCGTGCGAGAAATAATAATTCTAATCTCCAGTATTCATTTTGTTTCCGAAATGGGGTTCTGCAAAAAATGTATGCTATTCTTGTTCTAATCTGCTTCAACAGCTTGGCGAACGAAGGTGGTCATAACACATGACCAACAGTGCATTTGAAGCTGCGTGTGACTCTCAAAACTGCGGAAAATGTTGTAAACTTAGCGTGGCGCTTTAACGGTGATTTAGCGGTATTATAATAAAATCAGGTATGTTGGGAACTCTGTTCCGGCAATTTCCTCCGAGCTGTCACATGCTACCGTACGAAATGGCTATGTGTTTGTGTATGCCCACCGTTCATTGGATTCTAATTTTACCTACCCTTCTAACCGGCTCGTGATGACAGCGTACATGCAAAAAATGTATGCAATTTCTCCGGTAACAATTTCATGGCACCGGCAGTGGTCATGCCAGCCTGAAAATGTAGGAAACTTGATTTCTGTACAGATATCATTGTTGGCGTTTATCAATTTGTTATGATTTACGTACGAAAATATATGCCGCTTTTCCTGGCAGCGGAACCGTGCGTGTATGTGTGCACAAATCACCGCAACGAGAAAGAGGTGTTCGCACCTCAGCGATCTATGTTGCCGGTAACGCTTTCAGTGTTGCGCTATCGCAATTTTAAACCCCCCGTTGCAGGCTTGCTACCAATTTTACTTTTGGTGTTTAACGCGGTAACGAAAAGCAACCAAATCAGCCATTACCTGTTAAAACGGCGACTATTGGGAATTGAATGTCTTCCAGCGGCAACAATTTTGACACATTCAGCTGTCAAATTTTCCACTGCCAGCAGCATATGCTTTGGTGTAGAGTGCTCTTAACTCAGCATCGTATGAAATTTCTAGGGGGTTGGTACGCCCTGCACGCACACAGCCACGCACAGAACGTCGGAAACCTTCTGAGTAAAACGTCGGGGTGCTTCGACATGCGGTACCAGCAGCTGCCTTGGTGAGAAAATGTGATGTGTGCTTCTTAGATGGCGAATTGAAAAACGTTGGAAATTTCACCATCAAAATACGCTCCCGAATAGTATGACTATCGCGTTCAATCCTACATCGTAGCAGCAGCAGCAGTTGATAAGCCTTGAATTATTCGGCCCGCGAAACGCGCATCTACATCCGAGTTTTTCTTCTCCAATTCCACCGAGGGTGGTGTGTGCAACTTGAAGAACGAACACCCAGCACAAAACCTAACCACACCATTGATCGCAGCAACCATCGCTTATTCAGAAAAACGTTGTCTGCAGGAAGTTGTCTGTCTCTAGTTGTCCAGCAGGAAGCTCATAAAATCGAGCCAAAGAAAATCAACCATTTGTGCACAGCCATATTTGGTGCGCTAATTAGCAGTGCGAGCAGCAAGTAGGAAAAGCACATTGCAAAATGGCTGACCAGCAAACAGCGGGTGCTGTCGAACAGCAGCAACAGCAGCAAGTCCAGGCTGCGCCACAGCAACAGCAGCAACCGGCACAGCAGCAACCTCAGCAAACCGGTGCCTCGGAGCAGCAGCCGCAGCAGCCACCACAACAGCAGCAAGTGCAGCAGGCTCCGCCGCCGGATGCTTCCCAGAAACCAGCCGCCCCCGCCGTCGCCATACCCGCCCAACCGCAGAAGGAGATAATTGCGACCAAGGTGACCGGTGTGGTCAAGTGGTTCAACGTAAAGAGTGGCTACGGGTTCATTAATCGCGGTGACACGCAGGAGGACGTCTTCGTTCATCAGTCGGCGATCGCACGCAACAACCCGAAGAAGGCCGTTCGCTCGGTGGGCGATGGAGAACAGGTGGAATTTGACGTGGTGATCGGCGAGAAAGGCAACGAGGCGGCTAACGTCACCGGGCCACAGGGTGAACCGGTGAAAGGAAGCCAGTACGCGGCCGAGAAGCGCCGCGGCTACCGGCACTGGTGGCAGAAGCGCGGCGGGCGTCGTCCAGGACAGTCTCGGCCACCGAAGGATGGCCAGCAATCGGACGGCGGTCAGGGCGATGGGCAGCAACAGGACGGACAGATGCAGCAGCAGCAGCAGCAGCACCAACACCAGCAGCAACCGCAGCATCAGCAACAATCCGTCAAGCAGCAGCCACAGCACCAGCAGCAGCAGCCGCCCGGTCGCTATCGTCCTCGAGGCCGTGGTGGCTACTCGCGGCCACGTTACTACTCGCGGCCGCTCCCACGCGACAACGGGCCAATGGATCAGGGCCAGATGATGGACGACAATGGAGGCATGCGTGGTCAGGGAGGCCGTGGTGGTGGCGGTCCGAGACGATTCTTCCGCCGCAACTACCGCAGTGGAGGTCGCGGTGGTGGCATGGGAGGACCACCGGGACCACGTCGTGGAGGATACCGGCCGGATTACCAGAACGATTACCAGCATAACGGTGGTGGGCAAGAGCAGATGGCTCCGCGTCGCGGAGGTGGCATGCAGGGACGTGGTGTCGGGGGCCGTGGACGATTCCCGCGCCGTAGCCGCAACGCTCCACGCCAGCGAAACGATGGCGGAGTTGGCGGCAACAATGCCGTCCAGAATACCACCACCGAAAGCTCGGCATAAATGTGCCATGAATCGTCAGGGCATCGGGAGCGTTCTTGACTACGGTTGTGAAAACGAATTTCACTTATCGGGCATCCCAATCCGCAACCTTGGTCTCGAACAGCATCACCACCACCACCACCAACTCGAAGGAAGATCATTATGGAGAAAAACGCGCGCCAACTGGACAATCTTCGCGCGGCCCAACATGCACCGAGCTCTCTCAGAACCGACTTTCTATAGGGAACAAGGATCGGATAGATTAGTCCGAGGAATACTAGGCACATCGAACCAACTGGGAAACATCATGGGAAACAGTCTCCAGCGAACCAATCCAACGTAGGTTCACCCGTCTAACTGGGCAATGGAGCAGCGTAAGTACAACCTAACATCCGCTACTCACTGTACGAATAAGCACCCAACAGTTGTTCCACTACCGTGTTGTTGACTAATGAAAATGAAGCGATCAAATTGTATGGAGAAGATCGTCGAAGGCGCGAGATATGCAGAAGAAATGAAGGAAAAATCTTAGATTAGAGGGAAACACAATCGCACACCCGTTGTCATCAAAGTGCTCTATCTTATCGACGCCGTCTTCGTCGTTTTCGTCGTTGTCCTGCTCGGTGCGTGTGTTCAAAGGCGTAAAAAATCGGATTGAAATATCAAATGGAGAACAAGAAGAAGAAATAGCCAGGGAAAGAGAGTATCACTTACTAATGATAAAACATAATACACATTGCATTGATTACAACACAATATGAAATGAACAGATATCTTTTATGAAAATCCATTAAAAACCAAGTAAGAAAGGGGACAATTGGGAAGCAATTTCATAACTAATGCGAGCCAATCGTGTGAATTCAATGGTAGAAAAGTGGTGAAACATTATCAAACTGTTTTAAAATTCGGAGGACTCCAAATGCAATGTTCAATCGAACATCAGGTTGAGTATTGGAGCGTGTTTGGGATTAAAGAACAGAAAGAGAGGTAGAAAGATCGTAAATGGAAAGAAGGGAACGGTTTGAATTTCGGGAGTAAAGATTCAAGATCAATTGTTTGTTTGTCGTAGCTGCCGCTGGCGCATCCCATGATACTAAAACTCGACGCGCCCAAAGACGCCAGAGAGGGTGAAGGAACAACAGGACAACAGCCAGTAGCGCACAGGCATATGAATGGTAACATCGCAATCGAAAAAGTACCCATTTGTGTAGGAAAGTATGGTGAACATAAAATCATAAAACATTCGGAGAGAGATGAAAAACAAGCGCTCAATGGTGTTTGGTGTATTATGAGACCAGGTTTCCTCCTCTTGCGAAAAGAAAAACGGGGTAGCAGAGTAGAGACCAACTCCCCCTCTTCTTCAAAGCCTTCCAGAGATATAAGCTGAACGGCTTTTCCATGTTGAAAACCGTTACAAAGAAATCAACGGAAAACCACACAACACGCTAGTACTATTGCAAGTATAATATCTACTACAGGACAGTTACAGTTTTTGTTTCATAACGTGTGTTGGCAATACAAATTCTTTTTTACTTTTCAGTCGATAGAACAACAGAATGGGTAGGGATGTTCGCATAGATCGTTGTTTACACTTTCCTGTGCGCCGGTGTATATTGTTTTATTCGCGGTGGTCTTCGTTTCAACTTTTCCCACTTCGCATAATATTCGCAAAACGGACATGCTCCAGGGTTCAAATTTAGGCTGAAAAGATCGCAGACAGGGGAACACATACGACTACCATTTAGGATCTGATTGGGCGGACCATAACAGCGGTGTACCATAGGCAGGTGTGTTCGCCGGCAGGTTCGCTGTTACGGTTCGTTTAATCGACGCCTGAGAGAAAACCAAAAAAAAAATAGAAGATGCAACATTCTAAAAGAAAAACGTTTAATCGGGATATCATCAGGAACAAAAATGGAAAGTGAGGCAAAACACATAGAAAACTAAATATACTAGGCAAACTTTAGCGTGAAACCGAAAGGGGAAAACCACATGCTTGTGTGAGGCAAGATTTAACCAGGAAACATTTGAGTAAATGAGTGCTTTTGAGTTTTGAGTATAATAACCGCAATTGTTTCAAGTTTATGAAGTAGAAAAGGGGAACACACAGCAGCAAAAAAGCTAACAGCTAAAAAATCGAAACGAAGTTGGAATCGCACGAATGCGCCGGTGTCTAATGATGCACGAAGAAGAGTGGAAAATGGAATGTTTTACGCGCAATTCCAGCCTCGCGAAGGTTACTAGAAATAAACACCAGAAAAGTCATACAAACATAAAACAGACAGGGGGCAAAAGACACAGGGGAAATGAAAATGGCCCTAGTTTTGTGTGTCTATAATTACTGTAGTTGCTTTAGAGGTGAAACCAGAACTAGTAAGAAGATCTTATAATACGAGATTGGCAGGCGAAAGAAGTGGGTAAGAACGGAGTGCAAAGTGGAACGAAAAAAATCGAGCAAATCAAATGTTGCAACAGTAAACTACAAAACCGCGTACGCTACGGAGGGGAGGAAAACGGAAACAATTCAGGACATTTGGACGGTTCAGGATAGGTCCATCAATTCCACAAATGTGAATTCAAACGTCCCATCATTCGATCACGTGGATCATCACTGCAATCACGTGTTTCGCGTCCACCATTTTCCTCCACTCTCAAGTGTGCGAATTAAGTTTGATTGAATTAGTTGAGTATGTGCGCAAAGACTTTTATTCTTTCTACTCCTCTAACCCCGGAATGTGTGTGCTTTGTCGGGTTTCAATTTTTCTGATTTTAGCTGACAAACCTTGCATATTTTAATTTAACTGCTTTTTACGATGGCGGCCATTTAGCATAGACTTGTGTTCAGTTTTAAATCACTATCACTCCCGGCTTGAATCGTTTTATCTACGCTACCTTCCTTTTACCTTTTTTAGCTTTAGAGCGTACAAATGGAAGATTGGTTTGATGATTTTTTGAAGGTTTTAGTTTTGCCTCCTAGAATCCATAGACTAGGCGCTCCCAACCACTGCAGAAGCGAACCGATCTGGTATAGGGTAAACCATCTACCGGCAGCGAACGAATGATCATCGTGCATTCCTCCAATGGGGTCCGCCTGAAAATAGGTTTGAAAAAAGAGAACAACACAGAACATGAACGGTGCGCACTGAGAAGTATATTTATAGCATTTGTGGAGTGGCTCACATACACCGCCGTGTGCGCTGTTGTGTGGTCGTGCTCGGCTCCACTGCTGCTTTATGTATGCCAAGAACTTCCCGAATTGTTGATTCGAAATCGGCCACAATGCGGACGGTTCGCCATGAATTGGAGGCATCATCAGCATACACCGGTTTGAGTGTGCCGGTTGTCAAAATTCCGCTAAATTTCTCCAAAATTTGGACGCTCCTTAGATTCTAGTTGGCGTTGTGTTCCTTTTTATTTTTACTACATTTCCATTGTTTTTCTACGATAGAGGTAACCAACTCGCTCTATATTAACAAGAAAAAATATTAAGTAATCAAATTGCAAGTTACTAATCCAATACGATTATTGTTCGTAAGTTACTAAGGCGAAAAGATTATCTGAGTAAAACGTGAAGGCATAAGAAGCAGGCATGAAAATAGTTGTCTTAACAATACGCAGTGGAGGAGTTTCGAAATCAATATTCTCAGAAACTGCATAGACATCCATCATCTATAGTAACAGCATGAGAAACAAATGTAACATCATTTATTCCTTTACTCTCGGTTAATATAGATCGCATGATACACATTTTAAATACAACGGAATAGTTTGAAGCATGTATGCATTACTCTGCAGAGAAAACAAAAATTAGTTACACAAAGAACTCTTACTTAACAGTAAACAAAAATGAACCAATCCTGAATACCATATAAATGAATGAATTAAAAATGAAATCCAAGAAAACTAAAGCAATGAGCAGTACAGAGGTGAGCAACTACTATTGTTAAAATCTTAAATAAGGAAACCAAGCAAAACACACTATGTACTAGTAATAATATGCGTGAGCGTGCAACAGAAGATTAAGAAAGCCAAGCAAAATGTGGAGCACTTAGAAATGGGGACAGTTTGCCTGTGCGAAGTATGAAATGAGCGGAAGAGGAATGGGGAAAAATACTATCAATAAATATAACAATATGCAATGTAGTGTGAACGCCACTTAGTAACAGCAAATACCACATATAAACACAGTGGTTCTAAGAAGCAACAAAAAAGAATATCAATAAGAAGGAAGCAAACACAAGATGCAGAAGAAAAGAAGGCAGAATTGAAGACCCATAATTATTGTTTAAGCAAGATCTAAAGTAACATAACGCGACACGGTAGTGGACACGGTTCGATCGTGCTGGAATGAAAAAGTTCCATCAAAGCCCTTTGAGAACAACTTGACCATCGAGTAAAAGAAACTAGGTTCGAGAGATAAATAACATCAAGGAAGCGCGAAAGTATGTATGTGATTGTAAACTAACAGCATCAACAACACCCGGCCAAAAAGGCAAGATGACGTTTACTTGTCTTGTAGATCATTGCGTGCCTCGGACTCCACTTCAACATCATAGGAGGTGAGGCTAATTGCGCATGAAATCGACTTGACAATAAAAAATTAAACGGAAAAATGTCGAAAATTGTGAAACATAAAAAAGAAAACCAATAAAAAAATCGCAAAATATTAAACCATGTGTATGAAAACTGTTTATTCACAAAGTGCTTACTTCGCTTATCCACCGTTTGTGGCACATGTGTATTAATCTTACTGCTAGTAAGATATGATATATGAACATAAAATCCTTCTACCTTTATTGCCCACGACACTATTTCTAATTAATTTTTAATCAAATTATACGTCGCTACTCCCTGGACGTACGAAACAAAATTGATTAATCCTATGGTTGAGTGAAGAGAATACTAAAACATTCTGTTTCAATACAGATATTCAGTGCTGTTTGTTTCTACTAACACACTCCGTATCACAATTTCGTCTTACTAGTTATGCCATTACGAATTAGCATCCTATATGTATAGCGACCCATCAGCTGGTCCCAGATAATGCAGCGAGATAAGCAGAACATCGATCAACGTCCATACCCCCAACCCACCGAAGCTGAACAACTTACCAATGCCCTCTTGCCAGTGGCCCAAAAAGAACCGATCGGCCCCAAAGCCCCCCAGGGTTATGCTGACGATGAGCGTCGTGGACCAACGATAGCCTTGCGTCCAATTGCACGGGATCTTTTTCATGAACGTCCGGTTACCCATGCACAGTATTTCCGAGTTTACCGTGCAGTTGGTTTTGTACTGGGAGTCGATCGAATTGCAGCCACCTTTCTGCTCGCAGCTGTGCTCCCATCGTTCCGTTTGGTAGCAGTACCGGCAGATCATGGGGCGTTTGATTTCGCTCTGACTCGCCGTTTTCAGTCGATCCAAGTTACAGTTAACGTTCGTTTTGGGAAGGCAGGTTACGTTGATTTCCGCACCGTACACGCACTGAGCGATGTAGGTGCACTGGAGGCAGGAGTTGGGCAGATCCGTGCAAAGCGTATCGTTCGGGCAGTGGCTTATATCGGAGGATGTTTTTGCCTGAAACCAAGGGTAGCGTAGAGTACATTGACCATTTCTTCCCTATTTGGATATTGTTGCTTACATTCGAATTAATGGTCACAGCTGTTCGATCGGTGTCTGAGCTTATTTTTTCTAGCTTAGTAGGCTACAAAAAGAAATTCGAGAAATAGATCAGCATACACATTTTCGTGAAGCGGGACACTTGATACTTACAGTAACCTCTGGATTGTTAGAATTCACAGCTATAATTGTAGAGAAAAATGCATTGAGAAATAATTGTTCACTGTTCCAGCGCCGATATGCTCAAAGTGGATCAAAAACTGTATACTCACATGACTGGGTGATTCTTATATGCGATAATATAAGCGACATCATTAAAAATACTACCGACTTCCAATTTAATCGTATGCATCGTCCCTGCAAAAGATTCGATAACATTTTGGTTCAAAAAATGCAAGAATTTGTGCACAGTTGACGAATGTACTTTTGACAGAAGATTGTTGTTGTTTTACGGATCACAACAGCCCAGGGCTGCGCACAACGACAAAGCAGCGGAAACGTCAAAAATGTGACCCACCCGGCGGGTGGATCCAATGTAGCTTTGCTCGGAACTTGAAAAACAGACGAAGGTGCAGGTCGCAACTCTGAGAGTACCTTAGTAGGAATCATCAGATTGTCGAGGGTGGTGGTGTTGTGATTTTGGTTGGGTAATGTTTCGTTCTCGTACTATAACTGCATACAAATGTGCGCGGATTCGACAAAAATATTAAAGTTCTTTCGAAACATTATTATTGTACTTGTCGCTGTTTGTGCACGTTGTTCAGGGTGCGTGGAGTTGTTGTGTTTGTATTGCTTTTTCATCGATGACAAGAGAAGAAACCCATTCAGAGCGCGCATAAAAGCACAATAGTGAAAAATATCGTAGGAAGCAAAAACAAATGTCGCTTTCGCCTATGTCCCACATTCGTCAAGGAAACGCTACAGTATATCGACTGAAAAAGTAACAAATTGTCAGTCGCCCTTCTGGAAAACCGGCATTTCGTCTTCCAGCTTCGTGGGAGTATGTGGAGGTGTTGGTTGCTGTAGGCGGGATCATGTTTCTTTTCCCCAGAAGTTCCCAACTGCGACAAAGCTAAGAAGAAGATGGAAACTACGACAACGATGAGTGCAAAAAAGGCAACACCTCACTTCCCAGTGAGTGTGTCGTAAAATGGTGTGCAATCATGGTGCATGTTTTTTTTTGTGACGACACGACCCTTCAACGAAAAGAAAAACCATATCATCATGTTAGTGTACGTACATGCTGCAGTATCCTGCGTGGGTGAAAATGAAAACAAGTGCCACCGCGAGTCATTTTCTCTAGAGGAATCACCAAAGTATTCTAGTGATGATTCATCGCCCACTGCGCCGATAAGGCGTATCGAATCGTCTGCAAATCTTCGGCCAACAATGCAGCTAGTGCAATCCAAGTAGGGCGAGATAAACGTCAGTGAAGAAATAAGAGTTGATAGAAAAAAAAACACAAGGTAGAAAAGCTGAATCCTCGCGAGTGATGTCATTTGCTTGAACTCTGGATTTGTTTGTATCATTTCATTGAATACAGTTCAGCATGTTTTGCCGTAGCATAGCATAAAAGTAATGCCAATAAACTTCGACAGAAAATACTGCCACAAGTTGACCAAAAGCTACCCACTTACAACCGATTTCTTGAGAAATGAAAGGAAAAGGGAAAACGATTCGCCGACAACCGAAGCACTGGCGGTGGTTTAGCAATTTCGTAAATCAAATGCAAATTCGGTGCATTCGCGAGTGAGTGTGGTGTTTCTCATCTTGGCTCTCTCCTCAAGATGTTTTTCTTTCCGGCATTACCGTACTAAATCGCTTGTGAACGAGCGTGAACGAAAAGTAGATGAAAACAAGAAGAAAAAAGGCGAACTTTCCTCCTTTCGAAACCCGAAAGCCGTGCCTCCCCCGGGGCTCTTGGTTTGAAAGATAATCGATGGAAAAACGATTGCCGGTTGATCAGTTGTACTTTTCTTTCTCTGTTACCCTCTGTGTTGTGAATAATTTTCTTTCCATATTTTACCTTTTTTTAAGTACAGTGCAAAAAAGTGAATTGTGATAAAAACGAAAGGAAGTACTGAAGGATTTGCATCGCAATGGTGTGCAAATTTTAATGCAACATCATCTGTGTTGTGTGCTTCACCCACTGTGTGTGCGTGTGTACTTTTGTGCGTGAGCTCCTGCAGGAACAGTGTTTTATTCAGCCAGCGGCTCATCAAAAATCAGCTGTCAGCTCTTCACCGTCAGTCAATTCGAACGCCGGAAACAATAGACGACGTAATCGAAGAGCTGGCGGTTTTCCGGACTTCCAGAGTCTGAAGAACGGTAAGTTGCTACTGCTCGTTTCCGAATGGAGCGAAAGGAAGATACTATTGCTGTTCGCCTTTCTTCTTTCTCCGGTCAAATCGATCGATTCGAACTTTCTTCCGCCTGTTTCGATTGATTGCGCATTGTTTCGCAAGCCGCAAACGAGCATGTTGAATGTCAAACCATCCGAGGAAGCTGCCCACATTCGCATGAAATACTCGAGGAGCGATTCCGAACTTTCGAAACGCATATAATATGAGTCCGCGAATCGGTTTGGCTTGCCCATCATGTTGGCTCGCCGCCTGTCCATTAGTTTGGCGTTTCCATCGCTTTGTTTAAGTTGTTGTATTAAACAGAAGGGCCAAGCCCGAACCTGTATGTAAACCCGGTACACCTAACCTTAAAAACCGGTCGCTCTAACTTTTTCTCAGTGGTGGATCCAGTTTAGCCACACGGACAAATTCCAAAATAGGAGAAACGGGCGAACGATGCCTCACGATTGGCCCTACGTTTAAAAGAACCCTTCCAATCGATGTTTTTTTGCTTTCGCTGAATTAACCCGGTGCTATTCCGTCCATCTGAGTGCGGTGCAATAATACCAACGCGCGGTTTATTTATTTATGTTTTGCGTTCGGTTCGCCCATCGCCTTGACCTTCGTAGCGGACTTGTTTGTCTTCGAGGGCCCGGTAATATGGTAATGCTGTAATATTGCCACTTCTGCAAAATAATACCTCGAGAAAAAGGAGAAAACGAGCCGGCTTCTGTATAGGGCGAGAGAACGCTAGAGAGAAGTAAACTGTATGTTTGTATTTTTAGGTCAGCCCGTCACAAACATGAGACGCAAGACGAGTGAAAGACGCGAAAAAAACACGCGTCCTCGGTTGACTCGTTTGACCGGCAGGGCTTTTAAATTCTTCGCACGCATGGTGCCGCATTTGGGAAACAAAAATACCATGTGTGCGTTTGGTGCACAGTTGAGAATTGCATTTCCCCCCTCGCCGGAAGGTGAGCTAGTGTGCTCGTTTGGTGAAAGGACACTCTCCCGAAATCAATCAGGCTAATTGTGTTGCAGAAAACACACCCTGCGGGGAAAGGTGTGCGAGTTTGAATATGGTCCACGTTTGGGTCGTTCTTCTGTGTGGTGGTACGTTATCGGAATGGTTGACTTTCTCATGCTGGGATGGGCATTGCTTCATTTCTTAAGTGAAAAGATGGATAATGAAGTGATCTGAAACAGGATTTTATCGTGATCGAGAAAAGTTGACGCAGTGAAGGAATGCGATAAAAGCGATCCACATTTATCGCTAATACGTGTGGCCGCGGAATATTGTTACACGTCGTTAAGCAGTGAATGGATAATGAAGGATTATAACCAGTTCAATTTGCTTCTAAAAAATA
>JAOEFI010000006.1:17376449-17395383 GCA_034621735.1 Anopheles plumbeus
GAAGAAAGATCGTCATACATGACGTTAAAGCGGTCTAACGGGTCGTCTCGCTTGCTTTCTGGTGCATCGAATTGTGATGAAGATGAAGGGGGAGAAATGGGCGAACAGAGAGTAGAGGAAAACCAGTTGATGCAGGCGAATCCAAACTCCAAGCCCATATTCTAGGTTTGGTTCGGCTTGGAATTCGGAATTTATCTTCTTACCCAACATAATCCAAGCTTCACCCTGCCCCAAAGTATTTGTATTCCCCTGCCCTGTTGCATGTTGTTCGGTACTTAATTCTCTGTCCTGTGACGCCGCGGAACACGCCAGTAGTAAACGAGGTCGATTTGCTAAGGGAAACTGCGTAGGGCCCCACGGGACTAAAACGTGGCCGATTCTTGGAAGGGTTTGTTTTCGGTGTCTTACGGCACGCGACAAAAAAGAAAGAAGCCTGGAATGATGCCGACCGTTTTCCACCACTGTGCCTTCCTGTTTTCAATCTGAAGGCCAATGGAAGGAAAGCGAGTGCTGGAACTGGAGCTCGGCTTCGGCTTCGTTTCAAGTAGTTTTCTTCTTCTGCTCATTTTACCCTCCAAAAAAAAAGGGGGAGGGAAAACAGCACACGATGCATGTACCACGAGGCGCCGAGAAAGGTGTGATTGAAGTGAGCGTTTTATGAAATCCCATTTCATATCGTTTAAGGTGAATAGAAAGATGCTGAGTCTACTTCTCGCCGGCAAAGAAATAGGGAATGGGAGAAAAACGGCACACGAGAGGGGGGCACGAATGAATTCATAAATGATGGACAAATTATGCATTTACCGCTATTGTGGTGCCCCGCCTGGGTTGCACGTGTGGTGCTCGGCAGTTGGTCGTTTGGCGCTCTACTGTGGTGCGACGAGTGAAACAATATCGCCTGTGATAGTGTGCTGGGTTGGCCGCAGAACGGTGGAAATTTCATGCCTATTTCGGTTGCGAGGGATTTTTTTCTCTTATTTTCATCCCAACGTCGAGCAAAAAATTAATGGTACACACCGGCGGCCTCGTGCAGCGGATTCGTTTCGTGTTTATTTGGGTGCAATTTTTCTTCCACACTTCAACGCACGATGAAAAGTTGATAAGCTAAACGACGGGAGTCTTGCGACGGAAATGGCCTCTTTCGATTATGGTCATGCCAAAAGTAGGTATGTTTATTATTTAAAAAAGAGTCTCTCAACCTTTTCTCACCCGTGATGCATTTTTTTTATCATAATTCCTTCTCGGCCCTAGATCGTTTCTGCGATCCGAAACCAGTGGTAAAAAGAATTGTTGTGTATGTGTTTCATTCAATATCTCGTCCGATAGTTTTCTTGACCTGTTATATAATGTTCACCTTGGTCCTCTAGTTCGTACGGTGTATCAGTTATCATGACCAAATTCAATCACTTGCTGTTGTTGAAGTATTTGTTACGGGGTATTTTCCGTTACAATTCAACATGCTTTTAAATTTCAATAGCTGACTGTGTCCCTAATCGACCTGTAATAAGACACCCATTTTCGGAGCGGTCATTAACGCTACATTCCAGCGAACACAATGGAACATGCGTGTGATGTAACCCGTGTACAATCCATCCACTCGCGCCGGGGGGAACAAATTCTGATTGATAATTTTTCCTATCGAACGTCGGCGGAATTTTTCTGTGGATTTTTCTTCTAGTCGAGAAGCCCTTCGAGCGGCCAACATGCGATACGACAACCCAACAGCGCACTTTCCTTACCGCGCTCGGATATTATTATCAAGTGACCTAAGTGAAGTGTAAATAATCTCTCCCGTAACGGAACTCAACAGCCCCATATCGAGGGTTCGGGTCCTTAGGGCGCCATCTGATCCGTATTTGCACCCATACAGCTTGTCCATCAGCTGTCAATTTCATAGATCATCAACGGGTGAAACCCGCTTGAACGTTTGCCGCGATTCGCTAGATGAAGCAACAGGAGGCTGGAAACAACCGTCCCGGGGAGGGACTTGTATGGAAATGATTAGAAACACACTCGTTTTTCCTCATCAGACGGCGGAGAGTGGCGATCGTTGTTTGTTGCACCTTATCAAAGAAAGCGGATCGCGGAAATTAGCCATGATCGCGCCTTCGAAGCAATGAAGGTTTTTTTCCTTCGTGTTAGTTCGTCAAATAGTTGCCTGGTCATTCGCCGGCCGGGACAGGTGGGTGAAGATTAATGCTTCATGTTGGATGAGTGCATAGTTTTGTTTTTTTTTGTGCGGAAAATTTGAAGGATGACGATATACGTGAGAGAAGACGCGATGAACCACACTTTGAACAAATCTAGCGATCCCATTGTTTAAACGATTGTTTCTTCGATTTTAAGCCGGTTTGTTTTCTGCTAAAGTATATTATTTTGCACTTTATATTTATGCGGAAGTGGCATCTTTTTCCCTTTAATTAAACTAATACATGGACACATCCAACATTCCTTCACCATTGATTGATGAAAAAGAAATGTTAAAATTCCGCTGGGTGGTTTTTTGTCTTTATGATGCTCTTTTAACAACCTCCTTGATCAAAGCGAAGTCCTCTTGTTGGCCGACACCGTAGAGAGAAGCTCCGGGGATGATTAGTGAGACAGTTAAGCAATAAGAGAAAACACATGTACACACACGATTTCTTCTTGTTTCCTTCCCCGATGGTGGGCCATAAAGAAATTGGCAAATTGGTGCAATTTCACCTGCCGAAGGAGGAACATCGGTGAAAAAGTTACGATAGAAGAAGAAAATACCACACCAACCCCATAGTGAACTGAAAACGCTTTGATAGCCTTCAATTAGGTGCGACATTTAGGTGCGCGAGCAATATTTTCCTCCTCCCCCAAAACGGATTACATTTTCCACATCCGCAGACATTTGTGTCGCGCGCAGGTGACGTGATTTGTCTCGTGTTTAAGGTGATCCCCATCGGGGCCAGTATCATCATCATCACGCCACAAACACACACAAACACATTACAGTTGTGTCTCTTTTTCACGGAGTTTCCATATGGATCCGCTGGAAAAAGGGTGCTTCCTGATTCGTCAAACAACTACTTGAGAGTAAACTTTCCTTCCTGGGACAGGCAGACTGTATGTCATCTTCTGGCGTTTTGGTTGGCGTTCCGTTTGGCTGACCCCGGTCTCTCCGGTAGAAGAAGTGAATGAGGAAACAAAACCGCATGATTATCACCGGATACGCTAAGCCACGGAGTAAGTGACGTGAAATAGGAGGCAATTTTCTATCGGGCAAGGGCCGTGAAAAATTGATTGCGCTTTCATTGGAGCGTGGGTTAGCTTTTGGCATCCTTTTTAGGGATAACACTGGGTAGATGTCTCCAGTGCAAGCAGTTTGGCGAATGAATACTGCAGTAGCACTTGAGAGACTTGACGTGTCGTGTTGAAGCGTCCGTTCTTGGGCGCTCGTGGATTGCAGAAGGATTTCCATCTCTGGTGACTACAACTCAAATCGATCTTATGGAAATTGTGACGTAACTTTGTTTTTGTGTGTGACAAAAGTGTCTGCTGTTAAAAAAAAAACTAGTAGGTTTGCTCATTGTGTGAACTTTAAAAATTACAACGCATGTAATAAAGTTTTTTTTTTAACTCTTCTGAACGTCTTTCTGAACCCGTTCCGATATCGGTACGATGCCCTGGGATCCCGTTTCCCGTTTTTATCCGGCCAATCTTCTTTTGCTTCGATAATTGGCAGTGCAACTATTACGCGCCGGCCATTGCCCACAGACCACACATATGCATAGTGCAGGCAGTGAAGGTGCCGTAAAAAGTTGCATGCGGTAGAACAGTAACGCACCGCCAAAGAATCCCCACTTTAATCCCAGCCGCTTCTGCCAGGGCGAGCTTCTTGGGGCCGTTCGTTCTGGCCAATGGAGCCGAAAGGGCCCGGGGCGGAACTATTCGCCTGCCGATGCAAATCCTCCGATGCACCTCGTGCCGGCGATAAATACCTTCCCCTCCGCGAACGGGGCGAACGAACACCTTCGAGTAATTATGCATTCGATTCGCTTAAGATCGCATGTCGTAGGAGAGCATCACGTGTTCGGTTGTGGTTGTGGTTCTGGTTCGTCAGGTTTTATTATTTGTGCATCGCGCGCATCGATCTTCTTCCATTTTGTCTAGCTGCATGCAGGCATTTACAACTGTTCAAAAATCATGTGAGTTTGTGCTGCACTATTTTTTGGTCGGGACATTTCGAGTGAATTTTCTTGCCGCAAGACGGTAGAGAACACTAAACCCAAACTGCGGTGCTTCATGCGAAGAGAAGCAGCTCGTTATGTGGTGTTAAGTCTGGCAAACGAGCACATATTCGCACGGATGAGTCCGCTGCGTCCGCCTGATGTGTGGTGGTGCTTTCGGCGCTCTATCATGTTCTATGCTTCACGTTAATTATCTTACGTCGTTTTTTTTTGTTCTCCATCATCTTTCCTCTTGCCTCGTTGTGGCGTGTAGTTTAATTATCATCTCTAGCGGGGCAAGACCAGGCGAAGCGCTACCGTTGCGCCGAAGTGGTATCATTACTATGTTAAGGATCGATTGTCGGGCAGCGAGGCAATGGAAAAGAAAACCCAACTTATGGGGTGGCTCAGAAGTATTATAGGAGGGAAGAACGTTTGCTTCGCAAAATCGCTGAACCTCTAACCATCATCAAGCAGGCGCAGAAACCTTTTGGCAATGTTTGTTTAGCGGTGTTCTTGAGCTCAAGAAATCGGTCGCTTCTAGTCGCCGACGCCGGTCGCGAATAATGATCGTGTCCTGTACTGGGGAAGGTCTTTACTGTGCACTCGACGACGAGAGATTTCTTCGTGAGGGGAATGTTTGTGCGCGAAAAAAAAAATAGACAATGAGCGATGGTGGATGGTTTTATGGACAGCTGGGACAGCAGCAGAAAAAAACCCCCAAACGAAATTGTTTCCCATCGCTCTTGCTGTTCAAGCTTGACGCGGAAAATGACGCGACTCGAATGCGTCAGAATATTTTGTCCAAAATACAACACCCCATGACACGGTGCGGCCGTTTCTCTAGTTTTTCTGGCGCATTCTTTCTTCTACTGCGGCATTTTGGTCGGGGTACTGTGTGGGATTAGGAAACGGTGCAGTGGATCTCCGAAGCCAGCTCCTCAGATAGTCGCGTGGGTTGATGCTTCTCGGTCCCTTTCAATGCTCGCCTTTGGAATTCCGAAGCACAAGACACGGGAGCAAATCAACGTCCATCGATTGAAATGTGGTCGTGGGCTGCGAAATGTGATTGTTTTTGTCATATTGTTTGAAAGCTGTGACGCTACACTTCTTCGCTTCACGAATTATTTGTTTGTTTGTAGAAAGTTTGAATCGTTTGGTTTCGCGATTGATGAAAATGAATAGGTTTTTATCTCAGAGATGTATGGTGCATTTTCGTGGTCACAAAAGTTACCACGTTTTGCCCTAGCAAGGGGAAAATATACCTTTAAAACATGATGAGGTCGACACATTCGCGAATAGAGTTCGCGACGTACGCCTCCTACGCCCCATGGGGAGAAAACGTGATAAATCAACCAGGGCGAATGCATGCCAAATGGTGGAACTACGCCAAGCGAACGCTTAGGATCGGAACGAAAATAATAATAGTATGCAAACCCTAATCCAATCGAAGAAAGTTGCCCGCCAGTTACCAATACCGATCGATACGCCGGTCGGATTTGAGAGGAAAAAACTGAAAAGCCGACAGAAAGGAGTTTTTTACCCCTAAAAGCGGTGCCGGTTTAGTTGCAGCAAGTTTTCTTTTTCGCCCCTTCTCCTCCTGTCGTGCTGCCCGTTTGCTAAGGCATAATTAATATCGCTGCAGTGAAAAGGAAGGTGCATAAGCGCATAATTGTTGTTCTTTGCTCTGTCCATCAATCGATGGTTTCGCGTGGCCGCCAAGGTGCCCATTAGCAAGCAGGTGCTGTGCTGTGCTGGTCGGTTGGAGAAAAGGGTTTGCCGGCTAGGAAAAAAACAACAACCATAAACAAAATATGACCACTAAAAAACTTCCACCGTTTGTTCCAAGTTCAATGGTTTATTTTCCCGAGCCGCGGCTGCCACTGTCTTCTTCGTGTGTTTTTGGATGGGTGGAAAATCACTAATCTGGAACACCGCTTCGCTATTTTCCTGAGCCTAACTAATGAGAACACTGCTGGCACGATGAACTTTCAGCAAGCATACCTTCCTGAAGCTATCCCTTCATGGAAGCGAATGTAGTTTATTGTGTGTTGAAAATATGTTTTAGATTAACTTTCTCACTCCGCATAATATGGCCGGTTAATTTTTACTAATGGGAACTGATCGTGTGAATGATGTAAACAGAATATGACCATCAAAAGATGTTTCGATAGAGTGTATGAAATAGATTGATGAATAATTTGTACATGTACATGTGAAACAAATTAATTGAATCGAATACTTTCTATAAAGTTATCTATTTATAGCTCCCGTCGAACGGAAGATAAACACATTCAATTTAAATATCCACCAAACCATCGCTTGCTTCCCCTGTAGTGCAACGAAATAGAAACGGCTACCCCCCACTGCAGTATAGGGACCACCTTAGAGTGAAAACAATGTTTTTTCCTTCTTTGTTTCCCTTCAACCTTGAAGGCGTGCCGGGAAATGTTGTCCAAGAATACCAAGCATGGAAATAAACGCAGCATAAGCGCGTTCTGAGTTGTGATTCCCGGATCGGTTTTCATCGTACAGTGATTTAGTTGTACAACGCGAAGGAAACTCCAGATCGGTTTCGAAGTGGTAGTGGGCTGAAACTATCGTCGGTTGAAGTAGAATGAAACGTGATACAATAATGTGTGGCGGCGTGCCGCGTCTTCGACTTCACGGGAGGGCAAAACTACCGTCTAGCGTCTACAACATGAGCGACTCTACGGGAAATGTTTTCCTTTCAATAGCTCGTACAAATAACATCTGATCGATTGGCTGATTTGGAAAACCGATGACGTGTTTGGCTGTGAACGACGGCAGGCCGACGAAAGGCTCGCTAGCTAGAAGGTTTGCTGTTGCTTAGGGTTGGAAATGTTATACCACAAAAGAAAGAAATAAAACCAAACTCCAGTATAAACAACACCGGCCACGATTGTTGATGAAACACGATTTGTCTGGCCGTGGCCGCCGAGCGTTAGTAGTAAGTTAGTAAGTGAGCGAAACAAGTCACTCGCTGACAGCTAGCAAACTACTTTTGGAGGAAAAGTGATGGAAAAACTTCAATGAATGACGCGTTCGATACCCAACAGCAGCTCGAAGGGAGGGGGGTGGGCACAAAAAATGAGGGAACAGTCGTGCAAAGTGGAAAGGAAAGAAACAGAAATTGTGTTAGAAATGGAAATGGAGAAAAACGACACGCGAACAAAATTGAAATGGAAATTAACAGTTTAGCTTTTACCGCGTCGCCATATGTTAATAAGAAGAGAGGGGCATGTTGCTTGGAGACTTCGGTTGTGGTGATTGTGTTTGGTCGGAGACTTCCTCATCATAGGCTGGTGTCACGTAGTGGTTGATAAGGTTGCGTCGAGTGCCATATTGTTCCAGTACGTCACCAACATTCATTTCCTTCCCTTGGGACGACTCGGTTTTCGCTTTTTCATTATGAGGTGCCAACACTCTGGTTTTGGCTGGCTGCTACACTGTCTCTATCGCTTCTCTGTTTCTCTTTCTCGCTCTCGCTAGTCGCAGCATGATGTCGCAGCACACGTCGTCATGAATCGATATTTTCGTCTGGTACTGTCTGGGGGGTTGCACTTTTAGAAAAGCAATTTTTTCTCCCTCCTTTATTGTTCCTCTTCCTAGGGCGTTTTCTGCAGTGGTTGGTTGTGGCATCGAGCGAGCAGTTTTCCATTCCGGAAATGATAGTCGCAGATAGTGATAGAATTATTCGTAATAATAGATTCCTTCTGTGCCATCTGGGACTCGTGAGTACGTGCTGAAATGTCGATGCTTTGGGATGGTCCCTTCTTTCTTTAGAACCCTCAGGTTTAGCAATGCTTTTAGTTTAATAATGTTTCATTCTTTTTATATATAACTTTTGAAACACGTCTACATACCTTAATATTGTTTGACAGTTCGTACAACTTTTGTTGTTTTTGTGTCGTTCTTTATTGCTGTATTTTATTCTCATGTTTAGACTTCATCATTCGTTCGCCATATTTGCACCGTGAATAATCTGCTTTGTTTGTGCTTTGCCATCATCAAACCTTTTGTTTTCGTTGTTCCATATTTCATCATTCACCCGTTTATCATCTTTTGCTCATGCATTTTAATGCTGTGGGTTAAATTGGTACGTTTGTCTTGACTCGCCCGGCGGGAATGAGGTGCGCGCGGTCTGTCGGAAAGATAAAAGGAGGGATATGTTTGCCTTGCCTTCTTCCGGGATGTGTGGTTGGTGAGAGGGATAGAGGGGTTCTTTTTGTTTGCTTCTACCTTGATGAGAAGTTATCTATCCGATTTGTTGCACTTCCTAATCTTCTAATCTAGCACTGATTGTTGGCTATGAATGCTAGTATGAAAATAATTTCGATAATGATGCAGAGTCATGAATCAAGATGATAGAAGTGGAACAATAAAATGATAAGCGTCATTAATTGTGTCATTCTATGCCTACGTTTATCTGTAATGCGCCGTGGAATCATGTGGCCACAATCAACAAATCGTTCAATCTGTGGTTGACATATCATATCAAGGTTTAAGAAATAGTTGATACGATATCTGATAATCAACTTCCTCGTAACCGATGATTGGTTTTTTGCCCTTTAAAAAAACTTAGCATATTGATGGTGACATACACAATTGGTAACAATTTCCCGGCCTCTACAGATTGATCTAATTCTAACCATATTATCCGGTCGATCTGCGACCGCCTATGGCTTTGCCACTGTTTTTCCAGCAACCCCCGAGGGGGTAGGAGGAAATCATTCCGATACGCTACAGTGTCCCGCCCGCATCCAATCGGGTTGGAAGAGAACCGAAAGCGAAACCAGCTGGTATGGAAGAGACGATCGACTTTAATTTTACGGTTCGTTAGAACGACAGACGCCGCCGCCGACGTTTCGTTCCCTTAAGGCTACGGGGTCTGATTTTGGTTCGATTGAAATCTTAAGTTGTTTCTCAAGATCGCGTCTTCCCTTCCGTTTGCTTGTTGCGCCACCCCTCCCCCCCCCCCCCCATTCGTTTCGGTTGGCCAAAACGATTTTCCGCTGTTTTGGAGGAAGAGACCCTTCGGGTACCGTTCGCGGGAAATTAATTCGAAAAATGCATGTTTTCACTCTGGGCGGCCATATTCAATTTGAACTATGTTCGGTTTTTTTTTTCTAGCGCCAAACTTTAAATATTCGTTTCCTGCCCTTTTCCTCTTCTTGTTCGCTACTTTATGCAAAGGAACGCGGAAGCAAATGAAAACGAAACAAATGCGTTCAAATTTCACTTTTCTTCTCCACGGAAATCCCTTTTTTTCTCAGGGCGGGAAATCGCACGAACGAGCAACGCAATTTTCACGATTCATCCCAGTTAATCAATTAATGGCCAGAGCTGGTTGAAGCATACAAAAACAAAACCAAGAACGTAAGAAAACTTGCTACTGGCCCCTAGAGGATGAACAGTTTTCTTTTCTGCCAAAGCGATCTGTCACGGAACGAATCGTGTTGCAAACGAGAGACAGCCGGCTAGCGGGAGTAATATAATTTAGCAATTTTTGGTAGAGCACGTGATGAGCATCAAACACATGTGGGGCCAGTTCATACATTATAAATGAAGTTCGTTGCTCGCCATTCTTCTAATGGTGGCTAGAGTATGGGAAAAAAGGACGAGGAATCGCCACAAAGGGTGGTCCGAAACCACTGGCTCATGAACAACGATGCGCGGAGTTTGCGGATTTATTACCCCCGCCCGGGTAAAGCATAAATTAGCGAATGGCGTTAGCCGTCGATCAAGGGCGATCGGCCGACGAGTGTGTGTGTGTCAGTTGTTGCCCTCTCCTTTGCCGTGTTTCCCTCAAACACCAGTGGACCACCGATTGACCATGGTGTCTACCGGATCCGGATCCGTTGCCGTTTGCGGTGCTTTCCACTTTGCCGTAAATGATGGCCTATTAATGTGCAGTCGGGAGTAGTAGAGCGACAGTGGAGGGCAGAGTTTTCCTACGCCTTCCGGTGAAAGTTATGGGATCAAGACCCTCCCGTGGCCGAGTCAACCTTTTGTGTGGTCCGGTGGTGGTGGGCTATGTTTTCACTAATTGTTTGGCTTATTTTCTCTCGGTGCCGTGCGCTATTATTATTTCGTCTCGTCTGTCTCCACCGCCGCTCGGTTCAGGTGTCAAATCGCTTGGAACCGGTGTCAGTAGAGTGAGAAGTGGGAAATGAAATCGAATGCAATGTCAGCACTTACCCCGCTGCCCTAGATTGGCAAAGCAACCGGCATCGACTGGCAATCAACGTTTTGTTGCATCTTTTTTGGGTACATTGTTTTCTTATATTTTCCTTGTCTTATAAAAAATGATCCCGAAAATGACGTTTCTATTTAATCGTATGACCCAGGCGGATTTCTAACTTTGAAAGCAGGACGCGAATGTAATGTTTTATGCATAGTCCACTAGCGGATGAAACTCTCCCCCAAAAGTTGTCTCTCTACATGCCACAGGAAAACCCAATAAATGCGGTCGAGTCATTGCCAATTTACACTGCTAATGTGACAGACGAAGAAAAATGGGAACCGACAGAGATAAACGACTACAAAACATTCACTGGACCGGGAGAGCATTTCCCGTTCGGAACGAACTTTATCATCGCCAGGATCTGGATCGAGTTGACGCCCGGATAAGTCCGGATTTGAAAGCATATGATAATACCTTATATCGCCGGTTGCGAATTCCACACGGAATTCTTGTCATTCGAGGTGTTGGGTGCCCTTTGTCGCGTGGAGTCTGGTGCGAGGGTCGTCCGTCCGTCTGTGTACCACTTTATTTTATTCGCTTGACAAAGGGATATTCCCATCATCATGAATTTGGTTTATCGCATTTTATCGGCTTCATCCATTTCTGCCCCTTTCAAGAAATGAAATAATCCTAAACGAGATGGAATTTGACTAAAATTTTAATAAACACCCACCCTTTCTTTCTATCGTTTCGATTTGCAGATTGCTCACGCCTTTGGAAATAACTCCAGCTAAACTAGGGGGTTGCCAGTCCAGCGAAGCCGTCCCCTAGAGGAGGGGGATAATAGAGCTGCTCCCCCAGTCGTAAAACAAAGCCCCGGTATTAATGTGAGCATCATGTCCCCGGCGAGATTATCGCTCCGCGAGGAGGACATCGTCCGCCTGGCGCTGGAGTTTCTCAACAACCGCGAGCTGCACATCTCGCAGCTATCGCTCGAGCGGGAAACGGGCGTCATCAATGGGCAATACTCGGACGACGTGCTCTTTCTGCGGCAGCTCATCCTCGACGGCCAGTGGGACGACGTGGTGGAGTTCATCCAGCCGCTAGAGGCGCTGCAGAACTTCGACATGAAGCAGTTCAAGTACAGCATCCTGCGCCACAAGTACATCGAGCTGCTATGCATCAAGTCGGAGGCGGGCGGGCTCGCAGCCGGTCCGCCGCTGATCAACAACGTCGAGGGAGCGGTGGAGGAGGTGGTGCAGGTGCTGGGCGAGCTGGAGAAGCTGTGCCCCACGAAGGAGGAGTACTCGGGCCTGTGCCTGCTGCTGACCCTGCCCAAGCTCGGCGACCATCTGCAGTACCGGGACTGGAATCCGAGCAAGGCGCGCGTCCAGTGCTTTCGCGAGATCTTTCCGCTGGTGGAGAAATTTCTTCCGGGCGACAAAAAGATCGGCGCGGTCGGCGGAGCCGGCGCGCTGGCGTCTGCAAAGAACGATCGGCTGGTGCAGTTGCTGATCAAGGGTGTGCTGTACGAGTCGTGTGTGAACTACTGCCAGGTGAAGGCGACCGGTGCGGCCGATGCGGCGAGTCAGAAAATCAACTTCTCACGAGTGCTGGATGGGTCGATAGGTAGAGTTTTCCTGTTTTCTATGTGTTCTCACCGAAGGTTTGCTCAAATTAGCGGGACCCATCGACGACCTACATTTTCCGTTTGCTTGGGCTATTTTATGAGGAGGAGAAGAGCCGCAGTGTCGGCAAACTTCTAGGAATTTATTTATGAGATGCATGGGAAGGGTTCGCTATGCACGAAATCGATTTGCCATTCTTTTCACCCGAAACGATGGTATTTTCTCATTGCTAGGAAAAAAGGAACTTCTGCTTGTTTTCCATATAGGAGGAGATATTGGTGAAAAAGATAGTAGCGGTAGTAGTGCAGTGGTGGTAGCACACAGCAAACTGAGGAAACACTTATAGTCAGGACTTCATTTCAGGAAACACTTATACTCCCTAAATTCAAATGCACCACTTGTTCTAAATTTTGTGGCCAAAATGGCCGTACCGATCGATCGGACACTTAAAAAACCTCCTTTTATCTCTTTACTTTCTGCAGGATTTACCGATTCCGATCTCTCCCTGTTGAGCTGGCTGCAAAGTATACCGGCCGACACGTTCTCGGTGCCGTTCGAGCAGAAAACGCTGAACGTGGACGTGGAGCGGCTGGAGAAGCCATCGCTGGAAACCTCCTGGACGGAACACATGCTCATCACGCCGATCAAGCCGAAAACGTTCCCCCACTCTGTGATGCCATTCACGCGGCCCCGTAGCGCCGCCGACATCATGACCCGCTCGCTGTTACCTTCGCTGGACGCCGTGTCGAGCTGTTTGAGTGAGTTTCCGTTTTCCCGGAAAGAAGTAGAACCGAAGTGGCACAGTTATGATTAACTATCGGGGTTTTTTTTTCCTTCTGTTCCCGACTCCTTTGCAGACCCGAAACCACCGAACGAATCGTTCCCGATGTCCCGTTCCAGTTTCGCCAGTTTCCACCTGACCGGTATCAAACCCAGCAGCGGCAAACTGATGACCTCCAGCGTCGACCGGTTATTCGAGAACGGAGACGGTGGCGAAGCGTACCGCAGCAGTAACTTTGCCGAGTATCAGGTTCGTTTCGATGCCAGAATAGCGAACCTGTGGCGCGCGCAATATCGGGGCGTTTCGTGGGATCCCTTTTCGGGCCAGGGGTCCCTTTCTCCTTCGGTGATTTCCCTGCGTCCCCATTATGTAATCAGTGCCTGTAGTAGACGAGACGCTTCCGAGAGAGGCCTGTGCGACGTGCCTTTGCCTGCGTCAGAGACTGGACCGGTTTCTAGACTTCTGTAGCGTAGTCATTAACGAGGGGGGAAAAGTAGGTGATAGATTAAAGAACGATAATCAGCAGGAGCAAAACGAGGCATTCATCGCGGGCAGTAGGTCTACTGGGACAGGTCCCTTACGTTACACAAGAAAGTGTTGACAGACTTCCTCTACTACCTTGGCAGCGGGGTGGACTAATAAAAGACCTTTTATCCAGAGTGAAACAGAGAGACAGAAAAATCGATATGACAGCTAGAACCAGAGTCTACTGGTCCTAGAGGTGATTGGCCATAAACTGTGCAGGTAGATAGGGGTCGTGATAAGCGGGAACGGTCAATGACTGCTTTCATTACGCAGCAGCTAATGGCATGTGGAGTATGCGCTCGTGTGCATGTATGAAATTCTTGTCGTAAGATGTTTAGGAATGTAGTCCAGCAACCACCACGCTTTCCTAAGAAAAGTAGTACTCGAAAGAACAGGTATAAAGAGCTCCAGAAGAGAGAAAAATGGAACCAGTGCTTCGTTTGCTAGAAAGTGTGTAAACAAACTATGTATTTAAAAAATGAATCTGTCGCTATCCGTCCGGATGATGAATGACACCTTATTCACACTGCAGAGAAGAAAAAAACATAAAAAAAGCATTGCATACATAGCGCAGCGGTGTAATGTAAATATTGTTTACATTGCTCAGAGAACACACACGAAAGCCGCTTGCTCTGCACTTATCGAATGTGGACTCGTCGGTGAGTCCCGCTTTTTCACAAGGCAGTAAGTGTCAATATTTGCTATTCCGAATTGACTTTCCATTGAGCGAATGGACGGCAACCCACGGAATGCCGAGCCATAGGCTAAGGGTCCCGACAAGCACGGAACAGGGATTTATCGCGATTGCAGTGCACGTCCGTGAAGTAGAACAGTAGAGCAGGGATCACGTTTTGGCTATTTCGTAGGGATTACAGTGCCAGTTTATGATAGGGCCTACAAAGGTCGTATTCCATACATTCAAAGAAAATTTGGATCGCGGATGGTAGGAAAAGCAATTCAGGTCCAACGGAACGTAGAAAAAGTCACACTTTTTAAAGCGTTTTTTTCGAATGGGTCGTCCATTCAAATTTGATGTAAGATCATGAAAATTGGCCCAAAAAAGAAGGAATTGAAAATGTCTCCTGACGGTATCGTCCGACCGAGTAAAGATGGTTGAACAGATCTGTTGATCTAGAACAGATTTGTCTGTATATTTGTTTTATTTTTTAAAAAGATTTTCGGTATAAAAGCCACATTCGCCTCTATCGATTCCTTAATTAAAGTTTATTTACTTTAAGATTTTATAAGTAGTATTGAAGCGTTTCAACAGTCAATTGCCTTCTTATAGAACGTGGGCGAACTGCACGTTTGGCGTAGGCATGCCACTCGCTGCAATTACAATACAGATAGCTCAAGGTCTGCTAGTATCGCAAATGCAAATTGCAAATTAAAGTTCAATCCATTCCAGCCCCCACGGTTATCGATCGTAACTCCCTCTGGTAGACACTAACCTAAGCGCACGCATACTAATGGTCTTTCTCGTTTTGGGTGTCCAACATCCAGCAGGGACTCCCGTCGATCGACGAGATCGCTTCCGTGCAGTCGAAATCGCCCGACTTGCAGGCGGTTGCCGGTGCCGTAGTCAAAGCGTGCGACATTCATCAGAACAGTGCCGAGCGGGACAGTCCCAACACGACCAGCTCGACTGCCAAGAGCTCCCGGCGGGACTCGCTGTCGGAAAAGGTAACGACGACGCAGCAGCCGGTGCCAACGGGCCTTCCGCACCACAGTCAATCGCCCTCTGTGCCACCGTCTGCGATCTCAACGCCCGGGAGTACCGCCGGTCCCAACAGTGCCAATAGTCCGGTGCCACTGATACCTCCTCCGGGGGTACCGCTTCCGGCACCGAACGTTGCCGGCGTTATCTACGACCAGCCCAAACCGACGTGAGTATTAAATTGGACTACGTTGTTGGACTAGGCTTCGAAGAAAGATGTTCTCTAATTATGATATTTCTTATCTCCATTTGTTTTAGCGCTAAACACAGTCCTCCCGCGGTCAACAGCTACGGGGCGACCAACGGCAGCAGTAGCAATTCCGCCGGAGGAGGTGAACTGTATGAAAAATTTAAGCAGCAGAAACAGAACAAAGAAAGTGATTACATTATGAACGGAAATCCCACCATTGCTCCGCCTGCGCATATGAACAACGCGGCTCCATCGCCAGCACCACCATCAGCCCAGACCAATGGGAATGGGGTGGCACCAGCAGTGATGGGAGCGCATCCGTCGGAGGAAATGATTGGGATCAAGGATTTCGAGGTAAGTTAAACGATTCACAGTGCTGTGTGGTTGATTATGACGTTAGTGAATGGTAAAATCGAACTGCGTATTCGGGTGGTTGGTTAGCTGGCTTATACGCATGATCGCATTCTCGACTCGGATGTAATATTATTCCTTGTCAGTTGTTTGTGGGCAGCATTTAGAATACTTTATGTAAACGGTACTTTATTTATGGCCACAAATGTACTGTCTGGCAAGATCCAAAATAAAAATGCTCAACATTGAGGTTCTCTGCGAATGTGAGAGATAGACATGTAATTAGTTCAATGAAAACATTTGGAAACGTACTTCAACACGCAATAGATCCTTGATACTGCCTCTATAATAATGATAGAAAACGAAAATGTTTAACTTTACATATTAGTTAGAAGAAATTGGAGTATCGCGGTCGAAAAAAGTAGTGTTGCCCACTTTAACCGCAACATTTAAATATCTTTATCACGCAAAAGCAAAACATCGAACCGATCGTCCTCTGCGGAAGTATTAACTGTAAACCAGCCTCCAATATGTCCGATCGTTGGCGTTGGCCGGCAAAGTGGAACAACGAAATGCGTATATCCCCACATCAACGGCGACAAACTGGTACGAGGCTCGGTATAGTTTGATTCGTTTCTAATTGTGCTTTGCGCGGGTCGGAGTTGGACGATCCAGGGCTGTGTGGGACGCTTGACTACCCGTTTTTGCCATTTTGCATTATCTCCCGAGACGTGGCCTGCTAATCGGAGGCGGAGCCGGATTACGAGAGTGGAGTTGTTAATTCAATGACACGTTTGTCACAGCGCGGCCTCACGAGGATGTATCGTTATAGGTGGAAACTAAAATATTTTTCTGGTGGAAAACACTTTGCAGCATTGCTCGAAACTTGTGTGTCTTATCCGGGGGAGGCTGTCTGTCTGCCTGTGATCCATCTCGCGATCCGCATGTTTTGTTAGGAATGAAGTCGAATCGGCTTTGAATCCGCTCGAAACTCGCGGGTTTGGTGCGAGCTTGCTAGCTTCTTGTGTGCAACGTTGTTTGAAAGTGAAAAACGTGGAGCAGAAACCGCGAGTCAGAGAACACGTCGTAAGAGTATGGATCGTCACCCGATGATGTCGTTCGCTGCCGACTGACTTGTATTGATGCAGCGCATTTCTGACTGCCTACGCGCGGTTTTCTTAAACAAAACGACTCGCTCCGCCCGCTACCTTCGTTAAGGGCAGCCACCGCTATGGAGTGGGATCATGTTCGTTCGACGACCTTCGGCACGATACCTTAACAATGTCATGACGCGACTGTTCATCATTCGGTAATGCTCCGTCGGGTATGCGATGTTGAAGCATCCCTTTTACGGTAAGTTCATGATCAAGGGAACATCGCCAATCGGTGTCGAGGTGCAGTGATCGAAGAATATACTGTGCGAAGTGTTTTGTCGTCGTACCTTTAGCGTCAAGCGGTTGACAATCATAACTCGCAGCGTGACACGCTTCCGGTTGGGTCTCCCGCTGGTATAGAGAGTATTCGATGATGTTCGCTCAGATCGAGATTGATACGATCGTTAACCGATTTTACGAGCCACGGAGTCGTTGGACGTTTTATTAACTGACGACAACCGTCTTTGGGATGGCGCCTTTCGGCGATTCTGTTCGGATGCTAATGAAGGGTTTTTTAATGACTGAGTGGGGTTCGACCTAAAACTTTGGTGTATGCTTCTAACAGTCTCACCGGCCACTTGACTGACGAATCACGTCCACTTGTCGGAAGTTGGAAAGCAGCAGGAGCAGTTGCGAGTTTTTGTCGTCTAGATAATTAGCATGGCGTTAAGACGAAAATTCAAAATTCGGCTAAGGCTTATGGTGACGAGTTTCAGTGGGTTGACGAGCACTCGAGATCCCGGGCAGTATAATTCTTTTCTCTGGAGTTGAACACGCTTCCACCAGCCTGAATGTCCAAGAGAAGGGTGATGTTTTCCTTGCAGTTTCTTACTCACCCCCGCCGTACGAACATCAGTCGCCATAGTCAGTTGGAGTTTAAAGAATGAACCAATATTTGCTTAACTCTTTGTGAAACGCATTTGAGAGAAACTCCCGCATCGGCACGGCGCACGGGAGAAGGCTGGAGAGACACGCTAGAGAGATTCTGTGTTACAGGCCCCGATCGATGGAAACGTTAGTCAGTTTTCATTTTTAACCAGTGACCCACTTTGAATTGTGACGCAAGTGACAGAATCCATCGATAGCTTAATCACGTAATCAGCGATTCTTGGTTGACTCATTTCATCGATGGAGGATGGTATGGAACTTTATAATTTCTCTAGAAAAGCTTACGTTTATGTGTTGAACGGAGAAAACATGAATAATTTATGAAAACATCCTTTAGGAAACAATTTTCCGCATCACAATTGGAACGGGTAACTACAAGACATCTGCTAAGGCTTGACCTGTTTCAGACCGTCTTTCAATTAAACTTCAATTGAACTTTATTTTATTTTGAAGCACAATCTCCCTTCATCATTATCTGTCCGGCTGTAAGGCGTAAATTGATGCATTGCATTCCATCTCAATTCGACCAATCTGGAAGGCATGCTCGTCAGTCGGTTCGTTTTGGTTTCGATGTAGCATATTAATCATGATTAATGCGTTGCGTACGAGCAAAATCTCAATTGTGTGGAAAGTGTTTTCCAGCGATCGTAGCAGGAAATATTTATGTTTTCCCTTCCTTTTTTTCAACGTCCTCTCTTTTGGGAATCGTACCAAAGCGAAAGTAATTGAAATTTCTTCACCATTCAATGCGATTGATGATTGAAAGAGCAGACCAGACGTTCGATTTGCGAGTGAAGTGTGTGCCACTATTCGATGAACCGTTTGCGGGCAAAGTCTGAAATAGTGCTCTTTAAAGAACCAGTAAGTGTAATGGAATTTATTTAAAACCCAGCACATTGCAGGGCAGCACATCGAGGGACGTTGCACATGATGGTATGCTGTACCGTGAACCTTGAATGTCGCCCACCAATAGTTGCGCTTTTTTTCGCTCTTCGTTGCTGTATCAAGCATCCAGCGGGCATCCGATTTGCAATCGGTTATGTAGGTTAGTAGCCGTACTGGTTGAGGGCGTTTGGTATCAGATCAGCTGCTCAGCATGCCACGGAGGAGACCCGGTTCACTCGCACCGTGAATAATTGAAAAGTTAACGAAGCAAACGGATGGGGTAGAGAGAGATCGACAGAATGTGCTATCCACATGTGGAGAACGAGAGCAAAGCGTAGGTCATGTTGGCGGAGATAACCTTTCGCTCCACATGTGCTAAAAATGGATTAGTTCGATGGCTTTCCAATTTAT
>JAOEFI010000006.1:17395483-17405771 GCA_034621735.1 Anopheles plumbeus
GTAGGTCATGTTGGCGGAGATAACCTTTCGCTCCACATGTGCTAAAAATGGATTAGTTCGATGGCTTTCCAATTTATTTAAATTTTCTAGCTCGTGGAGTTGTGGCATCGGGATGAAATGTGATGCATTTTGAGAAGAATCTTAATCTCAAGTTGCTGAAAAAAAACTCAATCACGTGCTTGAGATGTTTGGGGTGAATTTCTGTTTCCCTAGGTTTCCATTCCTCCTTGCGTTTCTTGTTTCCGCAAAATACCGACCACCGTTCCGACAGGGACGACTGTCTTCTCGCTCACTTGCGCACAATATAGCGAGGCGTACGGTTGGCGGCGCAACGAGCTGCTGACTAAGCGTATGTGTGCGTCGGACGACCCGCGAATGGAAGTCGCGACTGGCGCGACCCGGCAAGACTACGACTCACTTGTCGGCTGTCCTGGACCTCGGTTGCCACACAGAACGTTCGAGCGGATCAGTTCTGCTGGAGACGTTCGATCGATCAAATCGCAAAAGCCGCTAGCGTGCGTGCGTCAGTGTTTCGTTGGTTTAGGAATTGAACTTCTTTCATCCGGTGAGAGCGAAGATTTTTTGGTTGATTCCCGATATGTGACGTATTTGGAGTGAAGTTACTTAATCACCGTGTCAGAAAGGTTCACGAAATCAGCAAATGAATTGTTAGTGACTCAACCCTCCATCAGAAAGGGGGTTTGTTTTGCAATTTTTCCTGGATTGCATAAGAGTGCCTTCCCACCAGAGGCAGTGGACACATACCGTCACTAGTTTTGGATCGCACCGATGCGATGCTCTGCTCAGCACGGTTCCACCAGCTTAGCACGTAGTGAGTCACGATTTATCGTTTAATGGAGTGAGTAAATGTTATGCGAAGCACTCGGGCAGGATAAGCGTTCTGAAAGACGGTGAGCAAAGTGAACCTTGGAATCGGTGACATAAATTCCCACACAAACAATCGACGTACGACGAAGGGCGAGAAAGGGTAGAACGAGGCAAAATGGCAAACCTACAGAACCATCACCATCATCACCAGCAGCAGCCGCATCGTCACCGATCGTTCTGTGGCGTTGATCGACAGCTGAAGAAGATAGAGGAAATTTTCAACCAGAACCAGAAGGAAAACGAAGTGAAGATTATCGAAACGCACACGAACCGACGCTGCAGTGTCCACGGAAGCCACCGCCGGGGTTCGGTGTGCTCCGTGAAGCGCCGCGACTCGATCGCCAGCTCGATCAGCGACGTTTCGACCGTTGGTGGACGCCCATCGTATGGCTCCATTTACAACGTTGGCCGGGAGGCGGAAATGGCCGCACGGCGGCGGAGCAAGCTGCACAACAGGAACTCGATCGCCAGCTTCAGTGACTTACAGCAGTGGTCGGCCGGGGCGGCGATAAAAGCGCCGCCCAAGAAAAGCCTCTCCGGGTTCGCCGATCCTCGCCGGCGCGATAGTATGCCGGTGTTGAACATGATAAAGCCAGTGTCGAATCGCCCGATGAATCCGTCAGACTTCCCGGCGATGCTCCGTACCACCTCCGTGTCGACGGTGGACCTTCGACGGAAGCCCTCGATTGGCGGAGGAGGAGGAGTTAGCCGCCGAGCGAGCATCAACAGCAAGCGGAGCAGTCTCCACCTGGACGACAGTCTCTCCTCGATGAAGCTTCACTCGATCCTGAAGAAGGCCGGGTCGCCCTCGAAGGACAGCGAGGACAGCGGGGAGCACGAGCTGTGCGACATGACCAAGCGGCTGTCCTTCGATTCGGGCATCAACGGAAAACCGTTAGTGTTTCCCTCGGTGCCAACCGGATACAACAACAATCGGCGCAACTCGAACGATTCCAGCTACTCGTCGTTTTCGCGGCGCATCTCGATCGACTCGCTCGATCCGTCCGGTCGACGGCACTCGAGGCGGCTCTCGGATGCGTCCTCCCTGTTCGGCGAGGAGGATGGCAGCAGTGGCAGCGTTGGCAGTGGACCCACCAGCGATATCGATCGCATCAAGGTTCTGAACAGCAGCTTCTCGAGCAGCTTCGACGACGGCAGCGCCCATGAGGTAATTCATTAGAATAATACCATACTCGGGTCTCTCACCACTCCACGCGCGCAGGCTGTGAACGCTAATGTGCACGCGATCGCGCAATTACTATTAAAGTAATTCATCTTTGTAAACCCACGACATCGCGGACCAGCGGAGGACAATATGCAAAAATGAGGAGTGAAAAAAAAAAACATCATAATAATCGCGGCCCAACCGGCTGATCCGATCCGATCGAATCTGGCGGAGGACTATAAATGGCAATTCTCCAATGGGCACCGTATTTTTGAGTATTCAGAAATGTTTTTAAATGCTTCAACCACTCAACGACGAATGTGATGATTGCCTCCTGATTTCCTGCCCAGATAAGGGACGTCCGCAGCCTCCCATCCCGGGATTCAGTCCCGGGTTCGGCTCGAACTCCAAAGATGGCGCTACCGGCACACTTCGGGTTTTGTCTGGGGAAGCGGGCACAAGATCGGTACATAAAACATTCCTTTCACGGCTAGGAACGGTGGTCCAGAGATCTTACCCTTCACGAGATCTCGCTCACTCTTCCAACTCCTTTGTCAACCACCCCCGACCGTCGACTGCTGAAAGCGGTTTGCATAATTTTCATCATCCCAGCTCCCAGTTCGTTCTTTGCCTTTTCGGCAGCGAGACGCGAACGAGGGCGAACGAAAGAGTCCGCCGGGCGAACGCTGTGGATGACGCTTTTGCGTGCCGTACCGTTTACGCCAGACTGTAGACCAGTTGTTGTCGGCCTTCCTTTGAGTTATATAGCGCCACCGCGCGTACGCCACAGTTCGCAGTCCTTCACGCTGGTTCCCCTCGCCGCCGTCGACCCATGGAGGTCATCTCGCTGGTGATCATGTTCCGGTAATGATCCGGTGAAAGCCGTAGTGTAATTAACCCAACAGACTCATCATGGCTACGGGTTGTCTGTCAGTGACAAAAAAGGATCGAAAGATATTGAAGGCGAACCGAAGGCGCGAAGTCGTCTCGACCGAGCGTCTTGGAGACCCTTCAGTGCGAGCTTGTTTACATTCGTTTCGCATCTGATTTTGATTGTCCGGCGAACAGTATGTGCAACGTATTTGTGCGAGGTGATCATAGAAATGGAAATGATCCTTGACTTCACGTGCGTGATGTCGACCGGGTTGTTCTACTCTCCAATCGAATCGATTGTTGGGGATGAAAGTCGTTGTTACATCCGATCGGTGAGGTCGACCAACCTGGCAGAAGTCTGGCAAGATAAATTTCATACAACAGATTGATTGGTTCCGCCAGTCGCACGGCGGCGCCATTGTGCGTGGGAGCCTTTCATGGGTGTTTACTAGAATCGCGGAACCGAACGGTCGGGCAATTTGTTTTTGGGGGTTTTCTACCGGCTTTTGAGTGGTGTATTTAAATCGCCAGCTTCACCTGCATACATCCACCCTGCTTACTTGTTGCGTGTGTGAATTGGTTTCGTAAACAGCATCTTATTGGGGCCTTTAATGAAGACAAAGACTTCTAACTCTCTCGGTCACTTCCGTGCTGGATCCAGAATGTCCTACCGCCGACCGGTGACAGTGAGCTGAGTCATGCTCATGTCATACACGATGTTGCTCCCAAACGGGTATACACACGACGCCTCTACTTGGGGGCGCCTCGTCAATCGTTCCGTTAGCCGAAAGGGTTGCCTGATTGGGAGCCACTGAGCAGGCGAATAACAGGCCGTTGTCATTCCAACACGCCGCTACCGAACGGGCCGGGTAATGGTTTGTTCTCGACCAAATCCCCCGAACACGGTACGATCCGATCTGCCGCCCACTGGGTCGCCCCCAACAGCGATCATGCAGCTGATTTGTGCTCCTTCTTGTTTCGGTTGTGTCGGTTCACTTACTGGCTATAGATCCGATGGGGCCGTCTACTTGTTAGCAATTGGTACGCGTTGACTGTCGCTACAAAGTACTATGATTAAAAGCAGTTGCCGCAAACAAGCGTCACCGGTTGTTCGCGTTGTACTTTAGGTTGTTAGGTTTCGAAGCCAGAGCCGTTCGGTCTGATCGGAACGGATCGACATCGTGGCCCATCAACCCACCCCTCCACGGTTTACTTCGACGATGACGGAGGAAGATAAGAATGCAAATTGATCTGTTCCTTTTTTCTTCTCCCTGCATCGCTACAGACCTGGGTAGTAGTAGGTACATGTAACGTCGCACTTCCCTTGATAATTCCAGCTTCGTGGGCGTACAGGAACGTGATCAACGTGTTTGGAAAGCAAACAGTTGTTCAGGATAATATACCCTAGCGTATCGGTCTTGCACCACCGATCAAATAGTTGAGTGTATCTGTCTCCTTTTCACACACTTAACATGCTGGGTGAGCGCCAAAAGTATTTGCTAATACTAAAGTATGAACCGCAACACTTTGATTTGCACAGAACTCCAATGCTGCCGTTTCTTTGTGAGCGCTCAATTGAATGAATCATCCTGGCACGATTTTCGATCTGATATTATGTCACGAAAACGATCCCCGTTTGTCAGTTGCTTTCCAATGGCTGCTTTTGGAAAAACGGTTGCTTCCACGAGTTCGCGTTGACCACGTTTTGTTTTTGACCCCTGCCAGAGCCACTCCTTTCGGTGGAGGATGCCAAAAAATGTGTCCCATCGTTACGCAAACCACCTCCCACTCACACGGCGTGCTGGCCGTCCCCGCCCCAGGTTTCGACGTTTCGTCATTTCGTCCGTCGGTTGCGAAGTCGGTGTGGTCGTGCGCGCCTAACGATCCCGTTTCCTTAAACGGACCGAGCCGTCAAACGGTGGATCAAAGTACCGAGGAAGAGAGAGGTAGACCGGACCTGGGGCATTGGGGCGGTTTTTTTTTTCTCTTCGCGGCCTGGTAAGTCAGGGTAATGAGAGCTTAAGAGCCAAATCTTGTTGTTACTGTCCCGCCATGTACCACCCAAAACCCCTCGGCAAAATTCACACACTCCTCTTGGACAGTATTTGAAGATCCGATTTCGTTGACCTATTAACGCCATTACCACGTACGTTATCTCCTGCCCTTCCTTCTCTCTCCCTTTCTCTTGTCACGTGGAGTCTATTGTCGGAGCTCGAAAAAAGCTCGTGTCCGTTCAAGAGCAGTTAGAAAAGAAGTAGATTCTCGCACGCCGAAAATGGTCTCGGAAAACATTTTGTGATTTTATGTGGCCGAGACGAGACCCTTTCTGTTGGGTCGCCTCCCTCTCCTCCGTCGTCGCAGGGTCAACCACGAACTGGAGTTGACTGATGACGTTTCGACTGGCACCGAAGTAGCGTACATAGTGCTGTTGATATTCCGAGCTCGTATTCTAGTTCTCGCCTTCTAAGGTAAACTTTTTCACGCGGATGTAGACGACATTGCACCGTTCTTATATTCTTTTTTCTTCCATCAACCACACTAAGCGGACGCGTGTGTCGTTTTGGTGGCGTCTTGTCGTAAAACAATTCGCGACTGTTTGGGAAGTTCGTTTGGGAAGGTGTTTTATCGCGCGCTGCTGGAGACTACAGGTGCGCGGCTATTAAAAACAGCACTGCTCGAGGATCGTTTTTCGACGATCGATCGGGGTGCCATTGCGGAGGGGTATATGTTTACCCGGAGGTGGATGTGTCTTAATTCGCTGGGCTGGTTTGGATTTTACGAGGCTCTACTTAATCTCTACCAAAAACTGAAAACAACAGGTTGGTTGGCCACTGATTAAAACCGGCAGCCGATTCGGTATGCGATGTTTCAATATTTGGCTTTGTGGTGACTCGTAGGTTGGCAGGTTCGTAGGGGCAGAACGATATGTGAAATTTGACGTAACCATTGAAGACCCTACCTTGGCGTGCACGTTATTAAGTATATTGTGTGGTGTGTATTGTACAGGATTTTCAATGGTTTAATGACTACAGTTTATGGAACTGGCCTGTGGTTTGGAACAGGTGAATCGAATAATAATGATTAGCTGGTAAATATTTCCGGATATCCTAGGATCCTTGAAAAAGTAATTTGAACACCATATGAGCGGGTCCACTGTTTATACCGCAGTCTCAGTAACAGGAATCGATACTTTGTCAACAGTGATGACTTTCTCGAAAAGTGGGACAGAAAGTATTCGACTTTCTTATTTATTGTCCCGGTCCCACCCTTTGTGGTCCCACCAATCACTCGAAACAATGCTTTCGGTACCTTGTTTACACAGGACTTTAGATAAAGCCGGGCGTCATCGAAGGTGATAAATTGGCTGGAACTTCTAACGCATCGACGATATATATTATTATTGCCCTGTCATGCCATATTTGTCCGGACCCGCCGTCGTGTCATCGACATCTCCTTCGTCAATCTAGTTGTCCGGAGCGGTCAGTTCGAGGGGACCCAACTTACCGAATCGAGGGCGATTCAGTCGAGGACCGTCGTCCGGTGAAACCGTGTCACTTTTCGCCGGTGAGTCAAGCGCACCTCCGTCAATCGGGCACACCGATCGATGCCATATTTGTTCCGGTGCGTGTACCGAGATCGTAAGAGCTTCGGAGCAGCCGACAGACGGCGCAGTCAACTCATTAAAAGTCAGTTTGTTGTACAGCGCAGAATTCGGAGGGGACAGAGAGAAAAACACACGCGTACCAGCAGTCACACACCACCCCCGTGCACCCCACCCGCAGCACGCCTGTGGCCTTCTGGTGTCCGAATTATGAATGCGCAACTTGAGTGGCATTTGTGTACGCGGTTTTGAATGAAATGTTGATTTTTAAAGAGACATTATTTTTTGTTGAATAATCATCCTCCCACGATCATATTGCCATCGAACGCGGTTGCTCTTTCTGGGTGGAGATGGGCTGGGATGGGAGTATATATAGGATTATTGTTTTTTATTCCTGCTCGCTGGGCTGACAACGCCCCTGCGCTGCTGAAAACTCATGTAAAATTAATTGGTGCGAGGTAAATAAATGAAACGCAATAAGTGTTGGTCCGATCGTTGTTTGTGTCAACAAGTAATGGTATTTTTTCTCATCTCATATCATAGATCATTTCTAGAGTGGTTATTGGCACTTTTGTTTAAAGAAACGTGTTTGTCTATTGTAACTAATAACAAATGGGCTAACCTATTATATAGGGTCATGCTTCGCGAGTTAATTTGGTGATACAAATGGCTATAATGTAATGGCGATTATGTTTTGGTTGCTGGATGTTGGGAATATCATATGTTGATATATGTTTATTCTCTTATTTGCTACAAAGGAAGCTGAAAATGTGCTGTGCTTGTTGCATACGCCCCAGGCGCGTGATCAGTGATTCGTGAGGCTTTGCATAAATGTATGTTGACCGTAGCGTGCAAGTTGTATGCAATCTTATATAATTGTCATCTCGGAAAATGGTTGGATTACCTTTATTTGACCATTTAACCTCCTCACCCTCAACTAATTTGTAAAAAAAAAATTAGAAAAAACCGGTATTGTATTGGAGATAGGATCTCTCCGTTCAATGTTCTGTTTCATTTATCTGCTTGTACTTTGTACCATCTATTTCCACTTCAGTTTAACCTCCTCACAAAAAACCCTTCCTTCCTAGCGAACCGGAGCAGATAATTCCGTTAACGAGAGCTAATTAGCAATGCCTCGCTAAATTCCCAGCAAACTACGCACGTAAAAGCGTAGGCAAGCAGTTTTGAGTTAGACGGAACCGCTGGAAGGCGTATTTTCGGTGAATGATTCAACTTTCCCAAAAACAGCCGCGCCGAGCGCGGGAAGGTCTGCGTTGCTCATTTGCGTGGCGTCGCACGCAGCAAAATGGATTATTCACTTGTCAAAAGAGGGAAACCTTGACAAGGGCACAACTTATCATCATGGGGACACATCGGCCAGGTTTGTTCATTGCGACAACGGCACACAATTTGTCACGGCCGCTAGGCAGGAAACGCACAGCCATCGACACCGGATGCTCCAGAGCACGACATGCTCTGCCCGGCTCTGTCTGGTTAGCGTTATGTTTACGTTTGCTAATAAACGTTTCTCATGTCGCGAAGGGGTCAGTGAAGACCTGCGCGAAGAATTTCCCTTTATGATCTCGCGTGCAATGCCTCTGGGAAGGGTTGTGTTTCGTAACGTTCAGGTTACGAAAAGAAAAGCGTTAAAAATGATATCTCAACGACTGTCGGTGGAAAATACAAAGCCAATGCCAGTGCGACATGACGCAATTAACGATTCATATAGAAAAACTAGAAATTTAACGAGACGCGCGATCTCCATCACACCTGCACAATCGTTTGTTCATCGCTTGAATGTGCCGTTTTTCGCCTTTTGTCGCCCGCCCGAAATTATCCTCCACTTTGAGCGGCGGTTTTTTTTTCTATCTTCTAATTTTCCACCAAAAGTCGGTCGAAGACGGGACGGGCAAATAATTTGACAACCCAGTTGTCTTTTGACACCTAGTTGTCCAAGTGAGCGTGGAACGATTGTGTGGAGATAATTTCCCTCCTCAATTTCAGGGTGGCGTTTATCTCGCGCATGGTTGGCAAATGGTGGCTGTGTGTATGGGTGTAAAAGTATTACACCAGAGGTGACCATTTTCGGATTTGAATGATGCGTTTATGTTTCAATATTTGAGATGATTGCGATACGTTTCAAATTTTTAATTTTCGTCACATAAGTCTAATGGGTTAAATATTTTCTTTTCTCTTTCCTTCCAGGTAAGCATTGTGCCATACATTTGTCCTATGCCGGTTGCTCAAGACACGCCGCAGCCTGGGACGCCATAACGATCAAAAATAATCGTTCAGGTATGTGCCAGCTGTTGATAAATGCCTTGGCAAATTCAGACGAAAAATCGCGAGTGTAAGTAATCGATGGAATGTAAGTTCCCCTCGCACGCTTCCTATGGCTCGTGCTTAATGCGCAACGCTAACGATAGTGAAACGCCTAAGAAGAAATGGTAATAATCTAGGCGCATTCCCTACATTTAATATTCACTTCCTTCTTCGAGCACGCGGAGCCGTGTCGAACTGAAGCCGAAAGTCGAATGTGAACTCTCCGCGAACTTTCCTTCGGGTCGGTGGGGTCGTAAAGGGAAAGAAAGGGTATTTTACCTAGGGCATTAAAGCCCAACACTGCGTAGTTTTTCTGTTTATGAATCTATCGGAATAATAATACGGAACACGCGTGTTTTTCTCTTGGGCTTTTTCTTTCTATAAGAACGATTTCATCAATACCCTAATCAATTCTGCTCCTTGGGAAAAATCTAATGAAAGCGATGGGGAAGCGTGCATGCCATGTGCTTACCATGGTTTTTGACTTCCACGGCATAATCCTACCCTCAGCCACTGCTTCATTCGCTGTCGAATAGATTGATTTCCACTTGCGACTGCCCAAACATTGCTCGATTTTATTTCTATTTTACATTTACGTTAATGATCTCTCCGCTACCGACGGCGATGCTCTAATGTGGCGCAAAGGTGTTGGCTCAGTTACTCTCGATCCCTGGCAGCCGTTGCCGACGCGATAGTAATCTAATTTAAATTTAATAATTTGCGGGCGCCGCGGCCTTTCCTTCATCCTTTTCGGCCCGCGGTAGGGGCGGGCGTGAGGGAAAGAATCAGTGAAAGCTACTTATACTTTATTTTCAGGCTCGCAGCTTCGGTCAGTCTCAAAGAGATTCTTCGCATCATTTCGGTTTCTAATGCGCACCACAATAATGACAGATGTGAATCTACATTTGGTTAGCTTGTTTTATATTTCGTCCGCAGTTTCGTCCGCTGGGAGAGAAGCGAAACTTGTTTTTGGATGGAAAGTGTTTTCGGTTTCGATGCTGCTGAATCGATTCAATTGTTTCGCAGCTGTAAATTTGTATTTCTTTCGAATTTTCATGCCATGCTTGGTTAGATGGCAGATAATGATGCAAAAGGACGGAAACCGAAAACAGTACAGAGTAGAGAGTACACAGTAGAGAGTGAGAGCGTCATAGTAATTAAGCAAAGCGATCCAAATCTCGTCCTGTCATGTACAAAAACTAAATACAGCATGGACAACATAGAAACTGTGCGCTGTGTTTTTACAATTCTCATGCCTTCTTGATGCACAAGTTGAGACTGACAGCATTAATTTTCGTCCAATTGTAACCACCATCGTTTGAAGCTTCTCGCGGGCCGTGGAAAATTGAATGGGAATCGAGAAAAAAAATGTCTCAATGTGAAAAATTGTTCCTAGTCGCGCTCCGCTGTGTTGGTCAACGGTTTTACCTAATATCCGC
>JAOEFI010000006.1:17453618-17476127 GCA_034621735.1 Anopheles plumbeus
CCGCCCCCCCCCCCCCCCCCCCCCGCGGGACTTTCGTTCCATATCAACAATGGAAACTTATTTGTCAAAACGAGAAGAATCGGCCCTGACAGCGAAACGATAAACGGAATCAATCATCTCCGGCTGACGGTCCCAATTGATACGGGCGATGGTTGGCCGTGTTGGCGATTGGTGTTTTATTTTGCTACCGTTGTTGCTTTTCCACGCCACCATGGCGTACCATGTCCAGTTCACAGACATCTACATCGAGAGCCGTGCAGGGCCTAGCTATGTTTTATTATCCATCGCTAGCTAGAAAAACATTTTTCGAAGGACACAACCGCGGTATTATGTTGTGTCTCGTATGCGCGAGGTAGTAAATTACTAATGGTAATTAAGAGTGGATCAAGTAAGATTGACACTGTGACAAATGGACGGCATATGCCCGTCGAATTGTGTCCATTTCGTTTCCAAGTAGTTTACTCACGTGCGAAGCCAAACGTAGGCTTGAAATAGATTAGTTCGTTATCGTAATGCTTTTCGATAACAGCACTTCCTCCTTTTTGGTTCAATTGGTTGAGAAAACGTTGTTTACCCGATGTAACTTCTCGATAGGCAATGGTTTGGTGGATCCGGGTGAAAATATGTTTTTCTTTTCACTCAAGAGCTGTCCTTCCGGTGGCGTCATTGTTATTTCCGTTAGTTGAATACCGCACCCGTTGTCCGTAAGACGCAGTGAACGAGTTAATAATCCGCCCCTCGTAGGAGGCATACCGAGGAAGATTATCGAACCGTGCCTTTTTTAGTTCGCTGTGGTCGCCGCGCTTCTGGCATTCTCTTACTTTATCAGGTGGTTTCACTGATTACGCGCGCCAGCGAGCGGGAACAAGTGGGTGTACCTTCCGGTCCGGGAGGAGCGGCACCGGGGGGTAATTCGTTCTTGTGCAGCGCGTGAGAAGCGCGGCGCGAGCACGGAGGCGCTATTCCCTATCAGCTGACAAAGATCAACTTCGCGGGCCGCGAGGAGCAAAAGTTTCCTTACGCCCAGAACGCGTGGTCAGTAGCTGCAACGCGTCGGGGCGAGATCGTACTGTTTCTTGAGTGCGCTGCTGCTCGGAGGACTCGATTGGGTGGGGAACTAGATTCTTTTCGCCCAGTGTGCATCAGCAACAAGCCGTGTAGCCGTGCTGTGCAGTTTTGTTCAACATTTGTTTCATAACTGGTTTTATGGTCCTACAGGAACATTTCTCCGGAAAAAGTGACGGTGAGCGGAAAAACGAAACATTTTCAATTACGGTGTGCTTGTGTGTTAGTGTTTAGCGATTTTGTGAAATTCAACAGCCGATAATTAAATCGCCCCTCGGAAACACAAAGAAGCGCCAGACTGTCGCAACGAATCCCGCTTCGCCATGAGCCGCAGGGACAACAATGTGCGAAAGTTGTCCTTTCTTGGATTCCACACGAAAGAGGTAAGTGCAGGCGTGATTGCAAAATAGTAATCCTCATTATCTCGACATTTTATCGATGTTATAAATATATTATCATTTCCACCATTCGAGCGCGAGTTGCCGGGGGCTGATTTACCTTTCACCGGTTGCTTCCCTACTTGTTGCAAAAAATGTTTTCTTATCAGTTTTGGCACGATATGTGCATTAGTGGAAATTCCAATGCATCAGTTCCGTGCGAATCTTTTCAACATTTCATTTCAGTTAGGTTGAACCAACGGATTCGAAGCAATGAATTCGAACCAAACAATTATTCCACTTCCCATCTGACCCGGAATTTGTGACGTACGTCGTTTTATTGCGCGATTATCTCCTGCACGCACGGTACTATTAACCATCAGATTGAACGCTGAAAACTGGAACTCGAAAGAAACCTTCCACTTGAGTCACACGTTATCTCAAAATCATCTAAATTTGGTACCTACGATGAACCGGTCCGTATTCAGTAGACACGAGGCCAGAAGTGTGTCATTTTATCGGTGTGTGATAATCTGCCTGTAATGAAACCATAAAACATTTCCTCCGTTGTAATGTGTCGCACGCACGGCACCCATTGCAGTGTTGCGAAAGAAAGGCTTATGTTGTGCGATGTTTTCAAAGTCAGCATCGTTATCGTGGGTTATTTTAATTAAAATTTGTTCCTACCATTGAGACAAACATGTGGCCTAGATTTTGTAGGAAAAGTTTCCTCGAGCTCAGACAGCTCGTTTATCAAAATTCCGTATCAAACCGAGAAGCAATTGAACGGAACAGTTTCGCCCGATCGATTCGGTGTGATTTACAACCGATTGTGGATGAATTTACAGTTTCAGCCGTTCTGTCCGTCACAAAGCGGTTGATAACTTCTTCGGTGAATAATCCGGGAAGAAATCTAGTAAACTGCAATGATAGGTAATCGCTCCAATACGTCTAAAGACAATCATTGGCGTGACGCCAGCATGATATGTGCAACTTTTGATGGTCCCGTCGGTGTGGAATATGTATCGATTGGTTTTTACTTCGGCTTCGCCTCGTGCACATCAGTTGCTTCACACGGCAATCGATTCGAAGCGTAAACTGTTATTCCATGCAGCAAGCGAACGAATCGATGCCACCTGCGGTGGGGAACTGTTCGTACCTTCAGTGAACCATATGTTTGTTGATATGCAAACAAGGTACAGGGAGGTACGTGAGTTTAACTGCGCATCAGGAGAACAAAAATCGGCTTAAATAAATGATTCTTTTAAAGGCAATATTTACCGAAACACATGTTTAACACGTCGGTTCGTAAAAGAATCGCCAGCAAATCAGAATTCGTTGAATCACTGATTCGCAGTCTTGTGCATCATGGAAGACTATTGCCGTTTAGTCTACTGTGGTTCACATACTACAGTTACACGAATTACACTTTTCCTCCATCTTCGTAGTCGAGGCACACCCACGTGTGCGGTCCAGTCGAAGACTTGCTGGACCGTGATTCTAGTCACACCGACAGTCCTTGACTAACAGTTGCATTGGCCATGACGGAAACGGTATAGTCTTGGCCATTTTCTCCTGTAACGTGATGTTAGTGTCTTGGTCTAGCACCTGCAAGTGTAATTGGATACGCCTAACAGGTCCACAGTGTCCACTAGCTGTGTTTCCGGATTGATTGCTTCGAGATCCGAATTTCTACTCCAAATGCGCCACAACAATAAAAATCATTCAACGATAGTGAATTGTGAGCAATAGAAAACGAATTGTCAACAGCAACTCCGGAATAAGTTTAAACAGTGCTTTTCAATGTTTATGAGTAACACGATACCACAATGAGTAGAATTATTCCTTTGGTCACACTGAAAGCATTAGGATTTATGGTATGTAAAATCAATGTATTTTTTTTAATAACTGCTTCAAGATGCTTGACAAAGAACGGAAATTCTTTTTATGCACTTATCCAGTATTCATGAAGCATCGGGCGCCTCCATTTGCATTAGCAGCACTGTCAAAACTGTATTCTACATTTTGCTATTTTCATTGCACCTTCAAGTGATTACTTTATTTTACTCCAACACTATTTTGTAAAAGTTTAACCTGAGCAGAAATTATTGCCTTTTTCTCAAGATTCGACGAAATACATTAGGAATATTCATCAGGTGAAATACCGTGTACACCGTCACTCACACTTTGCCAGGGCTTGTCCGAACACTATCGATCCGCTTCCGGTTGTACCCCACACAGCGCTGCGCTGACCCTGACCTAGCGCCGGAGTTTGTTGTGCCGGGCCGTTATGGAACGCAGTAAATTCATCCAGCAGATAAACGGGACACAAGAAAGCGAAACGGTTGAAACATCACTGAGGAAAACGAAAAGTTTTGTGCTGCCGGGTTGGCTATGCTTCGCCAACCTTGAACCGGCTCGTGCCTCGCTGGGAAGCTATCTAGCGATAAAAATGACTCCTCTTGTTTGCCCAGTGGTATTTTTATTTTTTTCCATTCTCTGACAAACATATCGATGGTAAATATTTATCATTCTGCCAGTGTGATAGCATGATTTGTTAATTTAGTTCTGAAAATAGAACCCTTTCTTCCGCCCAGCCAGACGCGGCCTCCACGGACACACTCGGGCACCTTTGTGCATATTGAGCCAGTGTAGTGTGTTCGTCCCAAACTCGTGCTTCATTTTCGCATGCACGCGATAAACAGTACGTCACAAAGGTAAACAAACCGTCGCTGTAACGAATTGAGGCAAAACTTCCACCGGATTTGGCCAGTTTGTGTTTCTTTTTTCTTGTTGACCCAAACCCGCCCAAGGGTTGCGAAAAACGCTGTTCAATTAGCTAAATTAACATTTCGTGATGCATTTGCCGACGGTCACGTGTACACTTGCCGGCGGGAGGCGGCAGACGATCGGTGGAACGTTTATCGTTGAAATTTTGTCCAATTTCGATCATTTCCGTCTGGCAGTCGACCGGAGGCAGTCGTTCGGAGTGTCGGTCAAACATCGGAACGATGAATGTGCGAAAGTGAGCATGAAGTGCCTTCTATGGTGCGGTGATCCCCTCTTCTGTTGCGAATTTTTCGGTTGATCTGAGGAGCAGAGTTTTGTGCATGGAAAATGAACTGTTACCTAACGATCGCTGGCGTCGATGATCGGCTGCAGACACCATTGACGTGGAATATACGGAAGAAATACACGCTTCTTGTAAGTGACGGGACTCCTGTGCAACATTTCGTTTCGTTTTTATGTTACACTACCGAATTGTTCGATCTATTGTTGGGGGTTGAAAATAGTTCAATGTGTGTAATTAATGTACAAAAACCACTCATATGTACTATGCGAAATATGATTTTCATAAAAGCGTTGCTAGAGTGTTTGCCACCGTCCTTCGAAACAAGGAACAACAGAATCTAATTAACGCCGTGCAGCATAGTTAACACTTTCGCCATTCATGTTCTACGTAGGCTTCATTTGTTGCATCAGTACCGGGTGCAGTCTAGAGTAGAACCACAACGCCAGACCTGCACGATAGATGGTCCTATATGGACGTTAGTCATCTTTCGTGGAAAAACTAATTTATCCCGAGCAACGACCGGCTTCTGTGCTGACACCGTCCAGAGTCTGGGCACTCGTCAACCACCAAGTGCGTTTTGTCCAATATTCCGAGCACTATGGAGCTAGATTATGTTTCGTCAGCGCTGGTGGGAGAGAACTTTCCCCACTCACGGTGATGCTGTGCCTCATGCCATTCCACATTTTCCATTGTGTTCTACGTCTATACTAAAACGTGGCTGACCTAGACAAAGCGTGGTGTTGTTTTCTCCCTGGAATATTGCCACACTAGATCCGTGAATACCGAGTGGTGATGGTGACATAGTGGTGCCCAAAGTAGAGAACGTTCGCACATCTTCACGGGCGGTCTGTGGACGGTGACAGTGTGTCTGCCGCAGAATCGAGCGACGCTCGATTAATGGAGCCTATTCTGCACGTCCTTGTGTCCATCCAGCTATGATTGATGAATTGTGCCCGATGAATGGAACACATGGAGTCGGCTGCTTGCGCTTTCAAGTCAATGAAGCTTTACTGGAAATATCCTATTTCTGTATAGCGCTGAACAGAACATGTTGGAAAAACACAACGATCTGAATTGGAATGTGCTGCAATATGTCACCATCGTCTAGCTTTAATGAAATCACTGGAGTTTTTGCGGTAAATATTTTCGCATCTATTTCGGGGAATTTGTCAGTTCGTCTGACCTACCAGGTTGTTGTTATTCGCAGTCAGAAATGAATCCAAATATGATTTCCCTCGTCTGGTGAAAGTTTGTTTTCCTCCGATTAGGCAATTCGGTATGGCGGAATAGAGAAAAACATCTGCCTGCGGCTGGCAAAAGCTCGAAAAATGCGACCGCAAATGGAGCAAAACGAAATTGAATAACAACATCACGGGTGAGCAACTGGAGCAAAACAAAACCGATAATACAATCAGCACTTGACGTAACAGCGCGCCCTGCTGCTCAACGCCAGCCCATACCCCCACGGGAGGGTGTGCAGTGTGTTTTCGTGGGGCTGAGTGGATGGTTCAGAACATCTCAAAATCTCAATATCAGCTGTACTCGACGGTGCTGTAAGGACCCGTTTTCCCGGCTGGTGGTGGGAGGACGACACCTAACGTGGTGAGTGAGCGAGACACTGCGCGGGAGTGCGAAAAAGTGCCTCGATGATGTGAGAAATCTAATGGCGAAAAACAACTTGACCCTTTTCCTGCGGCGAGCGTACTCTTGGTTCCACTCAGCCCGCGCGCGTACACACTGCTTTCTCTTTCTCGTCGGTTCGCTTTCCTTGACCGTTGCCACTGGTTGTGCCATTGCCCCAGATAGCGTGGGAAACGCATTGGACCGTTCCACACATTACTTCTCCCCGGGGGGGAACACATAAAAACGAAGCAATCCCAACCTCGGTGGGGCTTGTTTTGTTGGTCCCTGCGGTGTGCCGAGCTGGTCGAAGAAATGGAAACAAAACTCGATATTGGTAATCGTTTTGGGAGCGCTCCCGACATTTGACAGCCGTGAGTGAGGCAAACGTTATGGTTTCTCACTGCGTTCTCTCGCACCGCTCCGTCTCATATGAATTTATTGCGAGCATCTCACTGCTTCCAACTCACTACCAGAGAGCATGCGGTGCATGCACACCTTTAATACCTCTAGGGAAGCTCTAGCTCGACGATGGCCCGCTATTGTGCATCCAGGATTTGGGACAGTGGTGCACAATTACTTTGTGAGTATACTTGGCCATTTACCTTGTCCTGCAAGTTCTTCGAAAACTACTCTTATACTGATGTATGCTTACAACGAACCTAACATGCAATCGAAAAGAATATTGCTAGTGTTAGGCTTTCCACACTTTAACCTATGAACATCCCCGTGATCCGAGTGCATCTCGAGCTGTCGGGAAAGCTCTCTTCGGGGCCCAGCGCTACTTCTGAAACCCTCTTCAAAATGTTGGACCAAGCGTAGGAGGACGAGGCAGGACAACCGGTTTGATATGGTTAGGTTGTCAAAACAGCGTGCCCCATCTCTCACGTCCTCCCGGGGGGAAGAAGCTCGCGAAGCGGGAGAGCCACACCGTCGCGCGAGTGCAGAGAACGCGCGCTCTCGAGGAAATCTGGAGAGTTTTCTGATAAATAGATTTTCACCGAAGTGGAGACTGACCGCATTGGGCCGAGTTCAGATGTGCCTGGAATCTTGTCGCGGAAACATCCCCGACGTGCTTCTCGGCTTGGAAGGTCCTTTTTCCAACTTCTTCTCGCAGCACGCATAAAGTGGGCTGTCTGTGTGAGAGTGTGTGTGGTGCAAAAGTTTTGCTTTTGTGCAAAGTTTTCCAATAAAATGTGCACTATGTGATGTGATGTAATTGTGAATTAAGTGACGGCGTTGCGTGTGTTCGGGAAAATCCCACTCAGCAAATGAGGAAATTAACGTGAAGTAATTTGTGCGAGAAAAGTCTAATGAATCTTTTCCACTAAGCCAGCGCTGAGCAATTGTTTCGTAATAAATCGAAATAGACTCATGTTTGATACTTACTGAAAAGGTTAAGTTTTCTTACTGCATAACATATCGCAACCCCTGGGCAACTCGTACGAATTTAAAGACACATCAGAAACTATCATTTCCCTTTAAGGCAAACTCACCTGTATGTGACGGTCGGTGACGTTAGTTTTCCACGTTCGTGCAATTAGTTCAGTGTGCCGTTGGCGGTTTGTGCAAACGAGAACGGTGCATTTGCACCCCCGGGAAAAAGCGAGTGAGCGAGTACGAGAATAAACAAAATATTGGCAAACGTTTCTATTTTCGATTGGCAAAATTTGCGGAAAAGCTACTGCGGACGCATGGAGCGTGATTTATTCGTTTTGTTTCCATTGTGGGGAGGATGGATTTGCGCAAATTCCTACAAAGCGTCGCACCAAACGCAAACCTTTCGATCACACATTTCGGATTGGGGTCATTACCGATGTACTTGGAGCTTAGGACGGCGGAAGGAAAAAAAGTGTTTTTTAATTAAATCACACCGCGAATGAGATAAGAACCAATATAATTTGGCCACTTAGCGCAGTGTTTGGGTTATGCTCAGCGTTATCAACATTATTATCATGCTTACCCGAGCTTAGGTTTATATTTATTACACTTCAAAGCGGAGTCCGCGAGAGTTTCTGTGGGTGCGAATTGCTGTCTCAGACAAACAGAAAACACCAACCGCCAAGCAACGTGCTCTTAATCAGCAAAAATATAACCCAGGTCAAAAAGGTCGTGGAATCTGTCCGCTAACGTGACGAAAAATCAAAGCCTGGTGCGAAGCACTTGCGTGAGGAGAATGTTTCCAGGCTCAAGGTTCAAGGATTAAAGGGCCAAATTTATGTTCCATTCTATGCTAATGATTCCCGTGACCTTTTTGGCAACGAAAGTGTATCGAAGTTCACGGTCTCGCGGCTAATGGGATAGAAACAATGTTGTCGGAATTCGGTTTGCATGTCGTGAGAAACGTAACGATTGCGCCTGATTAAGTCCGTTGTTTGGAGGTCAAAAATGAAAATGTTAGATGAAAACTAAAATTGTACTAAAAGTTCAACGCCTGAAGTATGTTTCGAACTCGTTGTGAACGAATTGAGATGTGATTCGTTAATGTATAAAAAAAAACTTGTTTTGATTCGTTTTTTTATTTAGTTGGCTGAATATTTTACATTAAATTATGGGAATACAAATTGGAATAGTTTTCTTATTATAGCTTCCTGCTTCAGAAGTCGATAGTTTAGCGCCAGAGTGTCGCCAGAATGTCGATACCGTTTATTTTCGCACAAACGGTTCCGGTTGGTCCTCTTTTTCTTGCCACTTTCACCACACCGACGAACTTTAAACCGTTTTGCCCTCGATTTCCGTTTTCTTTTTGGTTCACACACCCGTAGCAAAGGTTGCAAAACACTCCTCGTTTTGCTACCGCACCAGGTTTTGATACGCTGTCTGCCAAAGGGCCGCAAAGGGAATGCGCAGACCTGTCTCATGCCAGGATCATGCATGCACAATTTGAATGGGCTGGTGCTGAGCGGGAAGGACTTCATTATCATAAAACAAATATGCTAATGACTACGCCGTGCGGCTGCCGTGTCGTGCCATGCCCGGTTTTGATTAAACGTTTGATAATTTGCGCGAATTCATCGATTCTCCGGCTGGAGCCTGGATGGTGGAATAAATTGTCCCCATAGTTTTTATTTTCCCTTTTGTTTGTCCTATATTTATTTATACACACCGAACAGTGCGAGTTGCCCGTAACCAGTCAACCTTATCATAAAAATGTGTTTTAATTTGCATTTTCCCTCACGCAGTTAGTTAACTTTCTACGTAAAAGCAGCTGGTCGAAAAATGCGTCGCAGAAAAAAAATGATTGTTTCATCCATCTGCTGCCAGTGATAGTTGCCTTTCTTGGCCTTTCCGAAAGACCCTCTAGGACGGCACAGGAAGCAAACAAAAGTGAGCACTTCTGGTTCCCAGACGGGTGGATGTTCGCATTGGGCGAAAACAATCACGCGGCGAAATCACGGTTGCAAAAGTGCGCCGCAGGTCAACAGATTAATCCCACCACTCCACCACTATTGGGAAGTTATCTACAAGTGCGGCGAGCGCCTGGTTGTGTGTGAACACTGTCGATCGGTATCCGATGCGGTTAGTGAGCCCATATATATAGATATTATTTTGAAGTGCCCGGTGCGGAAGGAACGAAGCGTCTACTTGAGTCTGCTTCCGGAGTTCTCAAAGCAAAGTGTGAAACAAGTGTCCGGGAATCCGGAGGCTAATGACGACCAGTGCGAAGTGAAGAGTATCATAAGAGGTGGCTGCTTTATTTTACGACCGGCTATTACACTACAAGAGTGCATCAACTTTAAATTAGTCTGTGATGCTTGCACAGTAGTTGCTTCTGAGTGCTCAAAGTTCGCTTCGAGTTGCCGTAATATTTGAGAAGAAAGTCCATCGAATGCATCCACGTCGAATATTCGGTAATGATTGGCATCGAACCGTCATCACCATCACCACACGCTCCATCCTCATCGTCATCACCATCGTCATTGTCTGCATCCACTCGTGTCACCAAGTCGGCCCCCTCCAGGGCCCGATCTCCTGCGGCGACTGTCGCGACTCTTCATCACAGCCATTCCGATTCTAACTGTCCACGGCTTTCCCTTGGCTCCGTGCGTACTCCGGTGACGGCCGATGGCTCTGAGGCCGTTGGATCTTTGCATCCTCTCGGTGTCTCATCGTTTCACTCGCTTGGCAATGTGGGTTACATTGACCGTCGTGATCGTGAGCTGAGCGCAGCAATACACTCGAACTACCCACGCAGCACGAGTAGCGCAACCACAAGGGGCTTGTTTCGTAAAGTGACGGCGAAAATCATTGAGCGGATCCGCCGTTCGCTAGGGACGCATCGGCTTAAGGTTAACATTTATGTTCTTCTATTCTATTTCTGTGGCGAAAAGTTGAGTGATTTGATTTTAATTCCGCCCTTTCATTTCATTGTCGTGGTTTATGCACTTCCTGTTTGTATGTAGTATGCAAACTTTTGATTTATGTGTAAAGATTTATGTGACCTATGCTGCGGAAAGCTCGCCATACAAGCTTATTAGTAATGAACAATACTAACCGTGCTTGATAAATTTGACAGTGAAGTACCAGGCGCCTCCATTAACTTTGTCAACATTAACTGTGGCAAACATGAATTTTCATATCAAACGATTTTTATTTCCACATTTAAGGAACATTCAAGTGACCTTTATAATGGTTATTATGCAGCTCAAAACATCCTTCCACGTACAGAAGCGCGTTCTTTGAGGCATGCTTGAACCAGCTGGAAATGTGCTTGATGTTGGTTGCGTGAAACATCTCTCCTATGCTTTACGGGGAACATCTTATCAAATAAAAAAAAACTTGAAGCTTCTCGTACACCGGTAATAGAATTCTGTGGAAAAAACGAACGCTGGGTAATGGTTAGACCAAGCGAACGCACGGTTCGGTTGATTTATTGTTTACTTTTTGCAATCACAGCAGTACACTTATAAAATCATATTCACTATGTGCTTCACTCTATGGAATAGAAGAATGTAAGAAGAAGAAAAAACACTTCCTAGAATCGCTACACAGATTGAAATGGTGCCACAACGAAACAGTCCTACTAACGTTCAAACACACTGTGGCCCTGAACGGCAGTGAGGTAGAAATGAACCTGTTTCAAGTGCACAACCCCTGCGTGTTTGCAAATAAGGGAAACATTCACTTTTGCCCACAACAAATCGTTGTAACTTAGCAACACACATTATTGGAAAAGTTTTGGGAACAAAGTCTAGAGACGATTGTTCCCATCCTCCTAATCGCTACCTGCCGTGAATATTGAGCTTTTTCTTCAAGAACTATGTATCGTATAAAGTAGTAGAATACCCCCTTCCGCTCGGCTCGAGTGGCCATAAATAACAAAAGGCACCGGTACTCAAACGGATGAATGTCACTGTCATGGTCTTGGTCAACCGTTTTGGCAGTGATTTCGCTTGGTTGAATCATGTTATATTTTTAAAGCATACAACGGGCTCTTCGTGCCACCGGTCCATTACGAATTGAATCTACGCGATTAGATACGTTTGTCACGAACCAACGACGATTCAACGGAAGGATTCGTTGGGAATGACAGAATGATTAGTCGTTCGATTAAACAAAGTCCCTTGACTACGGCCAACTACGATTCTGAAGGAGTTAGATGATTGTCCACCTTTTTCGCGGTACGTTTATTTGCTTTAGGACATTGGAATCGACTTACTTAAAAGAAAAACGATCGATAAAACATTCAATTGCGCAACAAGTCGAGAAGCAAAGAAATTATGCTAATCATTCAGAGCCACTGTAGATCGGCTTCATACGCTATTTTTGTTTGTTTATATTTTGCAAGATAGTAGAATCGATAACATTCGATCAAAGAGCCCTTTGGAACAAAATGTGTGCTGATTTAGCAACTGGCCTAGGTAAAACTTGTTTCTCCTCTATGAGAAACTTGCTTTGTATTTGTTCATATTGCAGCAATGGCTAGAGGTTGTGTTTCGTTCGTGATTTTGTTGTCGAGTGTAAACGTATGTCGTCAAAACGCAATCTTCGTGAATTCGTAAATCTGTTGTTGAATTCCTTCCCATATTCCCCCCATATACCAGCGCACAGTGAACATCGTGTTTGAAGATGCGCGACTAATAGAGACCGGTTTTGCCTTCCACAGACAAGCAATGACGACCCGAACGAGGTGCACCTGGATGATGAAATTGAGCGAGTTTTCGGCTCGTCCAGCGGCGTCGAGAAGGAACGATTCGAACTGAACCGGCTGCATGACGATGTCATACTAGACAACTCACCGCTAAAGTACGACGAAGCGCACCGTGTCCCCGACAAATCCGACAACCGTCCAGCGATCCCCGGCTCGAACCGCCAAATGCACCAACCGGACACAGTTTCGAGTGCCAGCAACACCAGCAACAGCAACGCCAACAACGCCAACGTCAGCAACACCAAACCCAGCGGCACCAATGGGGGCCGCAGTGCGGGGTCGCCGCCGACCAGCCCGATCTCGTTCTCGGCCAAGAGCGAGGCGACGGACACGCAGCCGTCGACGGCCAACAACGCCACGCTAGCCGACAACACGTCGAACGATTTTAGCGAAACCGTGCACGACGAACCGATTGTGGACCAGGGCACGGTGCAGGGCGAGCAGTGGGTGCGTAGCGCATTTTCACCATCACTCCAAATATCTCTACGGCAACACCGGCATGATGTCCCTTTTCTTCACAGGATACGAGCGCCAGGAGAAACGTGCACTTCGACAATGATAACAAGGGGGCGCCGATTGAGGGGCTGCCGCTAGAGGACACCAACGAGGAACGTCGACGGCGCACCGAGTGAGTGGGAAAATTGGTTTTCATGGTGTGGGATTTATCTACAGGTTCTGAAAAGATATTCTATGCACTCCAAGGCAAGCCATCGACGATTCGCTCACGGGGGTTTCCTTTGAGAGGAAGGATGCCTTCGTAGAGTTTTTTTTTTGTTGATTTCATATAATGGAAATTCAACTTACGTAATGGAAATAATAGGCATACTTCGACAGTTTTCATTTTGAAAGCTCGTCTTTGAGTTAACATAAGTTGATATAGTCAGATTTTTCTACCGAAAATGGGAAATGTATTTAATGTAGTTTTTTTAATGGCTGTAAATGCTTTGTGGGGAAAACGAAACCGCACATTTCTTATTGCCCTCTAATCAATTACATTTCCCCGTTATACGAAAAGGAAACTGCTTCAGAGCAAACCGAGCCGAAGCAAAAGGTTAGTGAAGGCTTCGTTGGAATGGGTTGCCGTCAGCTCACCAGTTGAATTTTTTTGTGTGCATATTTTCTATCATGTTTTCTATGCATGTTTTGCTGATTGTTCGCTCTGAAAATCGTCATATTCATATATACGTTGAGTGTTATGTTGTATCAGATTTAATTTCATTAGCATATTTTTTTTTGTAGAAGATGTACTGGCAACCAACCAATGCTGGAAGATACGTTTTCCGCTCTGTTGCACATCAATCAACCATTTCGTTTAGTTTTGTTCGAAGTATAAATGTTCGTAATACATTTGTGATTTCAATTCTTTCTCGATTCGAATGTTATGCTAAAGCCTTTTTTCCGTTAGTGATTTCAAGGTTTTCTCTTGTTTCCGTAGCATGATGAGCTTCTTCTATTATTGTCGCTTAATATCCGTTTCATTCCGGACATCGGCCGGAAATGGACGGGAAGTAATTTGTTTCTAACGTAGCAGAATAATAAATTGTGCTTCCATTGCATCGACCCCCACCCCCCGTGACAGGCGCCACCATCCTCACAAGTCCCGGAAGTTCTCCCTACAAGAGTATCACCCGGAATGGCGCCGGCAGAGCGGTACCGAGGGCGGCCCGACCGGGCGCCGGATCTCGGTGCAGCCAGAAGACGCCACCCTGCAGGAGGCCGACATCGACGAGCTGACCTCGCACCGGTCGGATGATCCGCGGGCCCTCCGCCGGCACAAGGTGAGCGCCCAGACCGGCCCGACGATGGTGAACATCAACCGCAAAGAGGCCGGGGCGCCCCCGCTGCAGCATCTGCTTCCGTCGAGCAAGTACAAGAAACTGTACGACCACAGCCCGCACGAGGTGTTTGTGCAGCTGGACGAGCTGACGGGCAGCGGCGAGGATCGTGAGTGGAAGGAGACGGCCCGCTGGATCAAGTACGAGGAGGACGTGGAGGAGGGCGCCGACCGCTGGGGACGGCCGCATGTGGCCTCGCTGTCGTTCCACTCGCTGCTGAACCTGCGGCGCTGCCTCGAAACGGGCGTCGTCTTGATGGACCTGGAGGAGAAGGACCTCCCTTCGGTGGCCTATCGTGTCGTCGAACAGGTATGACGCGCCTCCCGAGGCTTCAGCAATCGAGTGGCCTTAGTAACTAAACATCTCCGTGTTCGCCCTTCCGCAGATGGTCGTCGATGAGCTGATCCACGAGGACGATAAGTCGGTCATTATGAGGGCGCTGCTGCTGCGCCATCGGCACGTCAACGAAGGCTCGCACGGCGGGTTTTCCTTCGCCCCGAAGCGCAAGTACAGCAGCTACACCAGCCTTCAGGTGAGTTCCATTCTCCGCCCTCCGCGCCCTTGGGGATCTTCCGGGTTTCGTCCTTCCCTTGTACACACGTTCATTTACACCATTTCACAGTAGTGATATTTTTCCATCGTACTTCACGCCATGCTCATCACTAATTAACAGCGGTATTCCATCCACATCCCTTGCAATAATACAGAACTCATGTAGTATGTAGCAGCCGGAAAAATAATCGACAAGGAGGACAGAGAGGTGGGCAGCATTATTTATTAACTTTTCCAACCATCGCCGATTGATTGGTGTCGTCCTTGTCCGAGAAAACGACTCCAAGGACATGCGGGACATTTTTGTTGGTTGAGTGAATTGGATCGTTTTTTTTTCCATCAGTAGTCAACAAAAAAAAACTGTTTCTGTTCTTCATTTTACCGAAATTCGATCGCAACACATTGACCATTCGATATCATAGCTACAAAACGAGTTCTTGGAAACCTGCCTCTCTTTCCTCTACACCTGCCGGGGGATTATGTCGGCTGTGACTTTCCGCGGGATATGTTTATTGTTTTCCATCAACTTGTTTTTTTTTTCTTTTAGAACCTAGCATTTCGTTTACATCATCGTAGCATGGAACACTTGGTGTTTATCGATGACATTAACACTGAAACTAACACAAACACTAGCAAATTGGTAATCAACAGAACTTTTTTTTTAATGTTTCTGTAAATACGTACAACACATACACTCTTCACCCATTTATGCACTAGGAATGTGTTGGCTGGGCGCGGTGTGTGGAATGCAAGTTTGAGGATCGTTTAACTGCTTCCGGGGCTTCAATCCTTGAATTCTTAAGCCCGATACGGTAGCAGAGAATATTTCGCTACAGAAGAGAACCGGATTGTAGAATTTCTTCACACTGGAAAAAACATGATTTTTCCTAATTTAACCTCATTCATTATACATTCAAGGATTGTGGCCCAACGCCTCATATGATGTGCGATATGGCTGTCGTCAACGGAACGTGGTATGGCTTTGCGGGTGTGGGACTACTCGCCACAATCTACGGAACCATTAGTGTGTGTGATTGTTGTATGCGTCCGACTAGAACGGATTGCAGGGCGAGCGAAACATCGAAAAGAGTCAATATGCGCTTCCATAGCTCCAGCTAGTGGAGCAGTGTCCGTCCCATCCGTCATTACCGTTGCTCGCACGCACCGCTTCCTCATTACATGTATCGCAACTCAACCAGCAACACCTATGTCACGAAACCAAAACCGTTTTATTGTTTATGTAACTCATGTTGGGTTCGATCCACGGTAACGGGGGCTCGCTTTCAACCGTCGTGTGTTTGTTTCGATCTCGTTTCTCTATCTCTCTCTCTATATATTGACCCCCAAATCCTTTCAACCTGTTGCGTTGGGCCCCCCGTCACCACCACCTCTCGTGTGGGGCCCCACCTGTGAAACAGTCTCTGTCCATGCGTGCCGAGGAGGTAGGGACCGGTGAGGTTATCGTTGGCGTTCGGCAGTTGAACTCCTTCGTAAGTCCAACCCCGAGCTACACGCTCAGTCCGCCCTCGCTTCACCCGAACTCGGTGTACGGCCAAAGCCCGAACCTCTCCTCCCGCCATCAAGGGCCAGGACCGCGCCAGCCGACGCCTCCGACGGCCGGCCAGCAACAGCAGCAGTCATCGCAGCGTCATCAACGCCACACGTCATCGAATGGCAAGCGCGCCGCCAGCCAGGAGAGTGGTAGTGCGACGCCGGCAGCAGCGACAGCAACAGCAGCAGCAGCAGCAGCACCGGTGACCCTAACCACGGTCACCAGTGCCGTTGGTATGCGACGAAATAACTCACCTTTATCGCTGACAGTTGTAAATCAATTAATATATCGAACTGATTTAAGCAACTTCCACCAGCAGTGTTCTTCCTCCACAAGCTCAACTTAAATCGACCCCCCAACCTCCTTCCTCCCATCATTCCCCAACACGCATACACACTACGGCTGTTTTATAGCATTGGCCACCCCGTCCTCGCGGGAGAACAAATTCACGCGCCACCTGTCCCGCTCCGACATGTTTTTGGCATGTTAGTTAGCCATGTTGGTTACGTTTGTCCGAGCGCTATAGAGCGTTTCCTTGTTGGATTTTTTTTTGCAAATAGTTCTATTTTTTGATTTATGTGTGTTTTTAGTTTTTCTAATCATAGTATAAATCTAATGTTGCTTCGTTTTCCTATCAATAGTTTATAGTTTCAATCTTGGACTCTTTGATAGTTATTAGGCTCGACTCGTCAGTTAAACTGTACGACTGATCGGACAACATATGCTTTGATATAGTGGTTTTATCATATGTTAAGGGTCTAAACATTCGCGGGCCTGATTTTCTTTCGTAGAATATGTAGAAATATGTGCCGAGTAATTGGCTCTGTAAAATACGTCTTGTCTTCTTGCATTGATTTTTATCATCTTGACTGCTAATTCATATATAAATTTAAGACATTGCTTGTTTACGTTATGTGATAGTTTGCATGCTTGTAGTGTGTGTAAATAGACATTTCTACTATTAACAGCTTCTGAAGTGCTTTAGTTTTAGATTTCAAACCAGAGATAACCTTTCGCAGTTTCTGGTAGAACGTGTCCTACAACGAACTTTTAATTCGTTCTTTTGGTCCGTCCTAGTAATGGATTTGCAAAGAAGATTGCCTAATGTGACCCTTATTTCTTCTACGTTTACCCGTCTCCGTGTCAAACCCCCGGTAGAGTGTGGACGACAAGAAGCCGAGAATCGTGCCATCCGCCGACATCAATGGTCACGGTGGCCATGGTGAGGCGCGGATCAACATCACCGAGGAAACGTACACCTCGTCGCAGGAGGACATCAAAATGCGGACTCAGAAGGAATCGATCCTGAAGCGCATCCCCGAAGGTGCCGAGGCGACCACGGTCCTCGTCGGTGCCGTCGACTTCCTGGAACAACCAACGATCGCGTTCGTGCGTCTGGCGCAGGGCATCCCCATGCCGAGCATCACGGAGGTGCCCATTCCCGTGCGCTTCCTGTTCATCCTGCTTGGGCCGCAGAAAACCGAGCTGGACTATCACGAGGTGGGCCGGTCGATCGCGACACTCATGTCGAACGAACACTTCCACGACATCGCCTACCGGGCGGACGACCGGCGCGAGCTACTGTCCGCCATCAACGAGTTCCTGGACGACTCGATCGTGCTGCCACCGGGCAAGTGGGAGCGTCAGGCGCTGCTACCGTTTGAGGAGCTGAAGGCGAAGAGTGATATGATTCGGTTGCGCAAGAAGAAGGCGCTCGACGAGAAGATCAAGAGCAAGCAGACGTCGACCCTGCTGACGAGCGAGGAGGAGAAGAAGCTGCTGGCCGCGTCCGGAGGCGACGGGAAGAAGCCGAGGAAGAACCCGCTAGAAAAGACGAACCGGCTCTGGGGTGGGCTGGTCAACGACATCAAGCGCCGGTATCCGATGTACAAGAGCGACATCATGGATGGGCTCAACACGGAAACGCTGGCGGCCACAGTCTTCATGTACTTTGCCGCCCTCTCGACGGCGATCACCTTCGGCGGGCTTTCGTCGGACAAGACCCATAACCTGATCGGTATTTCCGAAACGCTCGTGTCGGCCTCGATGGTTGGCCTGGTGTTCCATCTGCTCTCCGGCCAGCCGCTGGTCATCATCGGGACGACCGGTCCGCTGCTGCTCTTCGACGAGGCCCTGAACCAGTTTTGCATCTCGAACAACTTCAGCTTCCTGACGGTCCGCGTCTACGTTGGCTGCTGGCTGGCGGTCATTGCTATGGTCGTATCCGCCTTTGAGGGCAGCGTATATGTGCGACTATTCACTCGTTTTACGCAGGAAATCTTCTCAGCCCTCATCACGCTAATCTACATCGTTGAAACCGTCATGAAGTTGGTGTCTGCGTATGGGCGCCATCCGCTGCTGGGAGAGTATGTCTACAAGAACATCACTGATGCGCAGCCTCTCCTGGCGCCGTATTTGATCGACGATAATGAAACTTCCACTACAGGCCTGCTCGCCGAAAGTCTCACGACGGCACTGAATGCCACGCTGGGCGTGCCCGCGGACGATGGACTGCTAATCCCGGAGGATGCGCTTGGACCGAAGAATCGACCCAACACGGCCCTCTTCAGCACAATCCTCACGCTCGGGACGTTTTCGCTGGCGTACTACTTGAAGCTGTTCCGCAACTCGCACTTCCTCGGCCGCAATGCACGCCGCGCGCTTGGTGATTTCGGTGTCCCGATCTCGATCGCTCTGTTCGTCCTCTTGGACTTCCTGCTCCCGCAAGTGTACACGGAGAAGCTGAGCGTGCCGGAAGGCCTATCGCCGAGTGACGAATCCCGGCGTGGATGGATTATTCCTTTGGGCGGTGTTCCTGGGTGGCTCCCGTTCGTCGCCGGCATTCCCGCACTGCTGGTGTACATTCTCATCTTCATGGAGACGCACATCTCAGAGCTGATTGTGGACAAACCGGAGCGAGGCCTGAAGAAAGGCTCCGGACTGCATATGGATATTGTGCTGCTGTGCTTCCTCAACACGGTCTGCGGATTCTTCGGGATGCCGTGGCACTGTGCCGCTACCGTGCGTTCGGTGACACACGTTTCCGCCGTTACGATCATGTCGAGGTAAAGAGCAAAAGTCACTGTCGCCAACTATAACTTGGTTCAGCACCACCATCTCTGATGGCCCATTTCCTTTTCGTTTCACGCAGGACACATGCTCCGGGAGAGGCACCACACATCACCGATGTGAAAGAGCAGAGAATATCGGGCTTCTTTGTATCGCTGCTGGTCGGTCTGTCGGTAACGATGGCCCCAATCCTGCGGTTGATTCCGATGTCGGTCTTGTTCGGTGTGTTCCTCTACATGGGTATAGCTTCTATGAGTGGAGTACAATTCTTCGACAGGTATGTTTGTGACCATTGTGTCTGAAACGAAGCAGCATTAGAGCAGTAATTCATTCGTTGCTCTTTGGTTTTCAAATAGGTTGAGGTTGTACCTAATGCCCGTGAAGCATCATCCACAAGTGCCATTCGTGCGACGCGTTCCAACGTGGAAGATGCACGTATTCACTGGCGTTCAGATATTTGCCCTCGCCATGCTGTGGGCCGTCAAGTCGTCGCCATTCTCGCTGGCGTTCCCCTTCTTCCTGATCATGATGGTACCGATTCGAAAGCAGATGGAGAAGATCTTCACTCCGCTTGAGTTGCGTGCGGTAAGCATACCCCTTTTGTGATGCATTGTATGATCAGAAGTCGAACAAGTTATGCAATGTATGTTTAATGTTTCCAGCTTGACGGTAGCCAACCAAACGAGGGTGCTGAAGATGAACCGGACTTCTACGAACAAGCATCGATACCCGCTTAAGTGCAACACGAGTATTGTTCAAGATTTGTTTGACACACATTTATGCTGCTTTGGTAGTACGACTACACGCGAATGGACACGAACGCGGATGATTATAAGACTTACAACCCATTGATTTCATTGATTATTCCTATACCTCGTTCTATCGTAGACACGCACGAGAAAAATATGCCGCAGAACCAAACCTGGGTTCGGAAAAATTTAGTTGCCACACAGCTCGTAACCGTCATATATTTATATTATAACAAGAGCGATCTAGCGACAACTATAGACATATATGCTTGTACCATGAATTAATCAAAAGCGAGGTGTAAGAAAACACAAACGAAATCAAAACTATTGACAACAATTTCAGCTCCAAGCTTTTTCCAATGATGAAAAAGTCCTGTTCTCTACGCTACAAAATGATTGAGATTTATGTAGACGTTTCATAAAATCACGTGAATCACAAGAACGATAGATTGTCCTCCACCACAGTACATACTACTAGGAAATTGGAGAATTAGCGGAGTTTTCCGAAGACAGCTGAGGCGCGTAAGAAAACGAATGTGTACAACAGTCTGTGATCAGTATTACCTACAGGGCGTGAATCGACGGGGAACCCTGAAGGATAAAGGAATGGCGCGCAGTTCATAGCAAAACAGTAGACAACAATTCACAATAGATCAGTTCACATGGTGTAAGATTACTGTCTCACATTTTTCTCTACAAACTGGCGAATCACTTAATGGAACGGGAAAGTTGGCCTACGAGGCAAGAACCAAACTAGTATCAAGAAACTTCTGAAGTCGATTATGAACAAAGCAACTATACTAGAGCTGTATCCAAGAATGAGAAATTTATTTTGTGAATGTATAAAAATCCCTCGTTCTACAAATGAGGGACCAAACTAGAAAAAATGTTGTGAACACAATTAGCGCGCGCGTGTGTTTGCAGGAATTAGATTACTCTATCTAGCACTGTGGCCAAGCCACGTTCAAAAAAATAATTGTGGTTGTACCACGAATTGTGTATAAAGGCCAACCAATGGAAAATAGTGCAGATGAATTATAGCCGTTTAAGTTTCTTGTTGATTATAATATTATCACGATTAATTCACTCGAAAGACAGAGGGTTTGTAAAGTCAGGGACTCAAGGAAGCTATCATAAAACCATTGGATTACTGGACACACACACGCACTTGACATGTGACATTGTGGCAGGGCGTTGATGCTAAAATTGTTAAAAATGAAAATTTTATCTTGCTTCGATATATTTTAGATAGCGTGTAATTCGTACAGTCCCTTAATGAAGGACAGGAACCGAGGAGATTGTAGAGTGCATGTTAGCTCTTGGCATTACTTACACTAGATTAGTGCACATATGATACTGCTAGAAATTCATTATTAATTTTTTGCGATATCTAGGAGAAATAAATCTAGGGTACAAATAAAAATCTTAACTTGATCAATGAATCTGTCTGACTTCAGCATTTTAGTAGATTTCCTAGAACGACTGAGAAACAAAACCAGCTTTTCGATGTCGTTTTATATCAAGACCACATGGCAACAAATAACGGTTGCAGTTTAAATTGAAGTAAAACCGGTTGGCGTGAAATGTTTCAAGTACCGGTAGTGGTGAGATATGTCAAATAAAGGCGGCTTTCGGTTACATGAAGAAGTTGAACGCTTCCAGAAATCACCTGTTTTCATCGATGTTGCTGCTATTCAACTTGCGGTTGGGTGTGGGGCGAAAGACCTATGGCACAGTAATCAAGTGTCATTGCTAAACGGTCCGTTGTCAGTTGCTTCGATGAAACGAAAAAGAAAAGTGGATCGTCCGGTCGAAAAAAGCTTGTATCTTTATTTTAAGGTGTTTTATACGTTCTCGTGCCCGGTTTTCAAGTGTTCAGCTGCTCAAATCAGTGCCCAAGTGTAGTATTTTATTCGTGTTCGTCAAAGGTGTGTGTTTTTGATGTCTAATGGCATGAAATTTAGCAGTATTACACTGTCTGCTCAGTTTTGTTCCTAGTTCGCACAGAACGCTCGCTCTGTGCCACATTGGACTTATTTACATGATCAATTATGATTCCTCGAGGTCGATACCCATCTGTAGGCTTTTGTGCGATACATTATGCCTAGTTTCAATTCCAAAAGGTCGCTATCATCCACTGCAATCAATGTTGTTTCGTTACGAATGGCGTATCGAGTATTCTCAAGACATGCATTGCATGCGATAAGCGTGAGGGAAGAAAAAAGTCAGAAGCTGCCGGTTACGTTTTATCACATAGTTCATTGGCCGACATCAGAATGATTGTGTTGTTCTAGCAAGATACGAAGAAAGTAAACATTCCGTGACTTCCACCTAAATTGGGTGAACCTCAAGGGCATGGGACGAACTGGAATACGGCGTACGGTACTGTGCCGCAGAGCATCTGGAAGTCACGGTGACCGAATGATATCTGGAGATTTGTTCTGTTTGTACACACGGAACACAGCA
>JAOEFI010000006.1:17478508-17496771 GCA_034621735.1 Anopheles plumbeus
GAAATACGGCAGCGATATCCTACAAGGCGCAGGCAGATATCGAATGAAGAAATGTCAATCGAAAGTCGAGCAGAACGTGGCTGATGACGATACCACGGATGGGATAAGGTGCGAGCGGAGAAAACCCATCTAAAAGAGCCCCAAGCAAAACGATCAACATAAAAGTGTGGCCAGAGGGGGAATAATATTCCGTGTAAATATTATGAATAATAAATGGATTGTTTGCTTACCTGTTTGAATAAGCGGTCGTGGCAGCACCAGCACGACCTAGCGCCAAGGAAAAGAAAATCCGTGGAGTAGTAACGGCGAACGGTTACGGGGTTGTCTCACGTGCTGCATAAGCAGACGAAGTGGAGTAGTGGCTGGGCGATTCTTTTTCTTTCCTGCCCAATACTGCACCCTGGAGAGTTTACAGCGACGGCTCCCCGCTGGTGTGTTGGAATAGATCATTTGGATACTTCCACTAATTGCGCGTTCCATGGTGTATGGAGCATACGACCGTAGTAAAACAGAGAGGGTGTTGGAACAGGGAAGAAGTAAATGAAGAAGAAGAAAACAGACGGAGGGACCGTACAGGGAAATTGAGACTTTCCATACACCTTTGCAGCTCAATCGACTGAATGGGGATCTTCCAACTTTCGTAATCACCGAATCGTTGTTTCGCCGAGGGGCAGAGACATTTTTTCTTTTGTTTTCAACGCTACTAACTTTACGCTAGCATCCGGTTATTTTGCAATCTATTTTCCAAAAACAAGCAGCATATGCTTAACTTGCCCGGATTAGGACGTGGAGGAATGTGAGGATTTATTCTACAATACTTTCTAGAAAAAGTGCTCCTTTTATTTAGCAAGCTAATGTACATCTATAGATTTATACATCTAAGCGCACTAGCTGTCTCTCATTCATATGTAAAATGATTAAGGCATAATGGCACCAAGGCAGAAATAATGGACCAATAAAAAAGGAGATAGCGTGCGTGCTCTTTCTGGGCATATCTTCAAAAAAACACGGAACGGTTTGTCCTTTGCTTTCAGTTCAATTCGGTCGTCGAACAGCTGATTTGTAATTTAAATCCCAACGGGTGATGCGAATCGTTGCAAATCAAAACAAACTCGCAAGTTGTTTATAGTCGTTTCTTGATTGCTTCAAGTTCTTTTACCGGCATGCGCTGTGTATAGGTAGGAAATTGTCGTAGTATAGGTAATAGCGTACAGACGGATTGCATCACACAACACAAACAGGTCGCCACTATCAACACTACGCTGTCAGTCTTCAGTTCTTGCGTTGACAGATAGATAGGCGAGAACAACAAAAATGTACATCGATTCGCTGCTGCTTGCACTTCACTGCATTGTTTACTAACTGTGAAATTCATGTAACTTCCTGGAGCACGCCAAATATTCTGTTTCTGAACGGTTATTGCTGTGTTTCGGTTGGAGTCGCACGCGCTGGCAACGGCCACCGCTACGTCAAAAATGTGGATTCCGCCGAGAGAATGTTCGATGCCATTTGCATTGTGGTAAGTTACTTGCACTTAGTGAAGTATTATTTTTCTGCTATTTTTGATCAACGTTCGCTTTTGTGGAAGATGATTCAGAATAATGTGGATGTGTATGACTAATCTCGTGGATTGGAATATCATTGTAACCCGTTTTCCTTTCTCCTTCGAAATGGGTTTGTGCTTTCGAAGGGTAAACGAAACGACGAAGGCAACATCACGCTACTTTCTCCTGCAGCACCGGAAAGGACATGGGAGCCTGCGAGGCTTCTCGTCGATGCTGGTCGGCACGCTGGACAATGTGCTAGACACAAAACCATCGCCGTACAGAATTTTGCACTACCAACCCAAGACGGGCCTGTGTTTCGGTAAGTGCGTTTTAGTGCGAACCCGCTTATCATCAAATGCTGGCGCAGCAAAGAATCCAGCTGAATCAGACGAGATGCGATAAGGGATGATCGCACTGCCTGTCTGCCTTCGACGTCCATAATGGGGGGCAGCAGCCAAGGCGTGTCGATTTCGATGACGAATTTTTCTTTTTTCTTCCATTTTCTTCGATGGTCGTTCGCTCACGCGACAGAAATCGCCGCTGACATCACACTGGAAGCGATCATGCTGGACTGGGATTGGCTGGCGAAAAATCTGTTCCGCGTCATAAACGATATGGAAATCGATTCCATGGAGGAGGCGGAGATCACCAACTTCACCATCTGCAAGATTCAGTCCCTGCTAGCGCACTGCTCGCGGCCCTCGGAGGATCAAAACGACCCCACCAGCTTCCAGCTGACGGTGAACAAGTTCCGAGAGAAGTTTCGCATGCCCGAGGACGAGAAGCTGGTCAATTACTATCACTGCAGCTACTTCCGGAAGATTCCGCGCCAGGGGCAACTTTACCTGTCGCTCAACCATCTTTGCTTCTACTCGTACATACTCGGCTCGGAATGTAAGCTGTGCTTTCGGTACAATGAGCTGACGGAGATCAAAAAGTCGGGCAACACGATCACGATCCGGGCCGGGCAGCAGAGCAGCAAGGAGTACACGTTCGTGTTTCTATACTCGCCGAGCGAAGCGTATCAGCTGATCGAGCAGCTCAGCAAGCTGACGATGCAGAAAATGATACAGGACCCGGACCGACCAATCGTCGACCACGATCCGGTTATACTGAAGAAGATGGAAAAGAACGTCTCGCAAAAGACGCTGCTGTTGCGGGATCTTACCGCCCGGCAGCAGTCGGACGAGTACCGGATACACTTTCGCGTGCCAAAGACGGAGATACTGGACGGAATGATCAAAGCGTCTCTGTGGGCGCCGTACACGAAGAAGCACATCAACGGGATACTGTACCTGTCGCAGAATTATTTGTGCTTCAAGAGTGATGTGACCGCGATGGTTGGTTTGGTCATTCCCTTGAGTAAGATTGTTGTAAGTTTGGGCAATTTAACGAATAATTCGTACAATTGGGGTGTTATTTAATCAAATATATCTTTGCCCTTGCAGAGTGTTGAAAAAAATGAAGATCCCCACAACCGTTTCAGCAATCGAATTATCATCACCACCTCGGATGGGAACATTTTTGTGTTGCAACACATTCTCGATCGAGAGTTTCTGATCAACAAAATCTCGGAGTTGCTCTCGAAAACTGTCCCGTAAGCGAACCTGATATCTCGACTATCCGGCGCCTTTTCTTTAACGAAAGTGTCTTTATTTCCCAGACCTGCTCGAGTACATGACGACCTGGAGTGGGTCAAGCAGGAACCGCTAATGCATCTCTTCAAGGATCCCAACAATCGAGCATTCGACGATTTGCAGGCGGAGAAGGTAGATATGGTTGAAGAGGTTCGGCTCGTTTAATTCCAAGCGGGTTTAATCATTACTTCTCTCTGCTAATCTGCGACCACAGATGAAGCGCTGGGAGGAGCACTTCTCACTCTACGGGCGAGGCATTTCCATGTTTCGCACTACCGACACGATCAACCTGGTGATCGAGGGCATCCCCGATCAGCTGCGGCGCGAGGTGTGGCTCATCTTCTCCGGTGCGACCCACATGAAGATGACGCACCCAAATCTCTACCAGGAGCTGGTGACGAAGGCGAAGGACCAGAATCCGGTCTCGTTTGAGGAGATCGAGCGCGACCTACACCGCTCGCTACCGGAGCATCCGGCATTTCAGACGAGCATCGGCATCACGGCGCTGCGGCGCGTGCTGCAGGCGTACGCACTGCGCAATCCCGAGATCGGCTACTGTCAGGCGATGAATATCGTCACGTCGGTGTTTCTGATCTACTGCGACGAGGAGGACGCGTTCTGGATACTGAGCTGCCTGTGCGAGTCGCTGCTGCCGGATTACTACAACGATCGCGTCGTCGGGGCGCAGATCGATCAGGGGCTGCTGGACGAGCTGATTGCGAGCTACCTACCGAACCTGCACGTCAAGCTGACGGAGCTCGGCATGATACGGATGATTTCGCTCTCCTGGTTCCTGACCATCTTTCTCAGCGTGATGCCATACGAAAGTGCGCTGCACATCATCGATTGCTTCCTGTGCGACGGTGCAAAAGTGATTTTCATAGTACGTAACATCCTCAACGATTCTCGTTCTCTTTCTGTAAAAACATTCTCTCCACTATTTTCCACCTGCAGATAGCTTTAAAAATTCTCGAATGGAACCAGGAAAAACTGCTCAACTGCAACGACGACGGAGAGGCGATGCAGCTGCTGTCCAACTTCCTCATAGGCATCTTCAACGACGAGGTGCAGCGTATCAAGATCGAGGACAAAGAGAAACAGCAAATCAAAGTGCGTCACGCAATTCAATGTTGACGATGTCTTCAAAACTAGGTGTCTTACGAATGCATTTTAATCCCTTTCTCTTCTATTTTGTCTTTTTTCTAGAGTCAATCAGTACAAACGCTGATCTATGAAGCATATCTGAAATTTGGCAAAGCAATAACCTCCCAGAAGATTGAGGAACTGCGGAACAAGCACCGCCGACTCACCGTCCATCAGCTGGAGAAAGATCTGGAAAATAGTGTGATAAAAAATTACAAAGACAATGGGTAACCCTTCCGTTGCAGTGGCATTAGCTTATGTTTTCAAGTGCAACTTATCGCAGAAATGTTCCTAAATTAGTTCCAAGAGAAACTCATCCAAGTTCCGTTTTCTATAGGTACTTCGATAGCGACGAGCTGCGGATGCTGCTATGCTACACGAAGGACGAGAAAATAAGCTTGAAGAACCGGTCCCGGCCAACGTCGGTGAACGGCGGGGAACCGGTTTACGATGTGGTGGTGTTGAACGACGCCAAAAAGCGATTCCGCGATAATCGGTACGATTGCTTCCGGGTCGATTACGAAACGTTCCGGAAACTGTTCGTCGATCTGACGCCTTGGGGCCACTGTCAGAATATTGACATTTCGGAGAAGTTGTTCAGGGTATGGAATGGGTTGTTAGACTCGAGCATCGTGGGGAATATTGATCGTTTCCGTTGAATATTCCTCTCTCTCCAGTTGATGGATAAGCAATCGTGCGGTTACCTAGAGTTCAAGCAACTGATCTTCGCGATGGGCATCATCTGCTCGAAGCGGACGACGGAAAAGCTGAAGCTCCTGTACATCCTGCACTTGCCGCCACTGCTGACCACGCAGGAGCTGGAAACGAGCAGCATCAGCGAATCGCACGACTCCGACACCGAGGTCGCAACGGAGGCGGAAAGCTTCTTCAGTGAGAACCCACTCGAGACGCTCAAATCGCTCCCGTCGCCGATCGACATCAGTCTCGAGGCATCGTCGGACGTCGAGAACCTGTCCCTGTCGCACTTTAACGCCACGCCGAACCTCTCGCTGGACGAGTCGCAGTCGGTGGGCCACGGGGAAACATCCTCCGTCTTTTATGTGGATCTGCCGAACACCAGCGGCGGAGGAGCGCCAGTGGCGGGAACATCCGGCATGGGCAACGCGAATCTGGGCGAGGGCGAATCGTTCGGTTCACGCTCGGACATCAGCGACCTCGGGTTCCAGCGGTACAGCAGCCTGGACGAGAGTGCTAGCCGCCGCACCGGGACGGAGGCGCGCAGCATTAGCGGTCTGCGCATCTTTCTCGACGACCCGGACTCGAACTTTACCTACAAAACCATTCCGAACATGACGCAGAAGAATTTCATCTCCCTGTGGACGACGCTGCTGGAGATAATGAACAAGGATCGGAAGGTGACGGATCAGGAGGTTCAAAAGTCGTGTAGGTTCTGCTGCCACGAAGTTGCTAATCCTGGATAAGAAAAATCACCATTTGTTGAACGACAATCTTTCTTCTGTCTATCTACAGATAAAATGTTAATAGCCCTCGGGGAGGAAGTCTTTTTCAACCGACGGGACGACAGCAACGACAGCTTCACCCAACTTGCCTATCCGGCGATGGAAGGTGGAGAGGGTGTAAGTATTACTGGTCCGTACGTATGAAAACACTGTTTTAACCACCATCCTTTCGCCGCTTTCAGTTCGATCCAAACGGCAATCCATCGTCGCCCAGTTCGGAACGGACGCCCCGGCACGGTTCGGCGTCCGGTGGACCGGGAGCAGGCAGCAGCACGGCGACGGAAGTGTTGTGGGAGATTTCGCTGAACCAGTTCGTCGCAACTGCCATGTCCGTCGGTATTATCGAGGAGCAGTTTTCGCTTCCATTTTCGATCAAATCGCGCGTCGAGACGCTGCAGAAGAATCGGCGGAAGTGCAAAAGTTAGATAACGTAAGCGTCACACACTCTAATTTCCTTCCCCTCAAAGGCAGCCCCGCCCGCGGCGAACCCTGGCTCGGGCTCTCCTCCCTTCGCAGTGACCTTTTCTCGATTTTTTCTTTTAAAGTTGGTTCACATCACCAAACAAAAAAAGTGTTAATGTTAACGCGACGCATTGTTGCTCTCCGGCTGCTGCTGTTGCTACTGTGGGTGCTATTGTTGATATTTGCAGCGCCAAACATGTTAAAAAATTACACACATTTACAGCACGCGTGCTGTGAATGGTTTTGTTGGATAATATAGTTAGTCATTCCCGTTTCCTACGCGGTCGGCTTCCGTAAACGCGAAGGAGTAAAACGAAACCCTGTTCCTTCTCTTCTCTTCTACGTCCTCTTCGCCTGCAAAACGTACTGTCCTTCTAGCTACATTTTGTTTCGCATGGTAAAACATTAAATGGAAGAAAATATACGAAACGCAAGCTTATTGCTTGCCACCCTTCGCATTGAAAATAAAACACAAGCTTTTCGACGGCAACACTGAATTGGATTGTTTGATCGGATATGAGACGCGATACGAAAGCGTTGCGTGGCTTTTATTGAGCAAAGAATCATTCTGTTTGGTTACGCCTACACACATATTCTATAGGAAGCTATTTTATGAGAGCAATAAAAAGAGAATATATATATAACACACCGTTTATTTGTGTATTACCAGTTTATGGTGCCTATAAGTATATTCGAACGCATATTTTCATCACATGCTCGTCGAGTTAGCCGGAGTCCATGGAGTTCGCGAAGTTGAAAGGCACAGAATATTTTCCATCAGTCGAACTGTGACGTACCATACGAAGGAGGGAACTGTTGTTCATCGATTCTGTTGGTGCACAGTTTTCGGACCATGCGATAAGTCGAAATGCTGGCAACAAAATCTATGAGAAGCTGCCATACAGGTGGATGATGATTCGCAGGGACTTCAAAATGAATAAAAGTGGAGTGAGTAAAACAGTAGATCTTTCAGTTGGTTTTCCCAGGCGCACTTTTTATCAGTTTCTTACACTAGCATAACAGTAGGTGTTGTGTTTTGTCGCTATAAACTACGAAAGATAGTTATGCACTGTCGTATAAATAGCAGAGTATGGTTTGCTTATTGTATCGGTTTTTTTCCGTGTTTACTCGCGCTGCAGATTGGTTGCTTTTTGTTTCATGAAGCTTCCTCCGTGGAATACACTTGTAAAATGATTACTTCACCGCTAGACGACTAAAGTCCAGACACTTTTGACCACAGTATTGCTCAGCCATTACTTTGCCATATCGACTTCTCATGGCCATATCGACAATGTTGAATATGATTATTACGGCCGCACGTATGACGTCCTGCTCTCTGTTGGCCTCTTCTATTTGAACTTGTTTGATACATGTGTGGCTAGGACAAAAAAATGGGAGAAAAACTAGCGCTAAGATAGATGTAGTCAGGATAATAAGTTAGGAGACGCAATAGATGCTTTTTTCATCTCAATTCCTTCACCGTGGCCTTCCCGGTCCAATCACTTCTTGGCAAGTGCTTCTTTCGTTCCACGCACGAATATACTAATTTTGTGAAGTATAATAATTGCGTTTATCTTAAGAGTTTCACTCGCGTTTCCTCCCTTGCCGAGACGAGCAGAGCTAAGAAATAATGAATTTTTGGTAGATTCAGGACCAGCAATAAATAGTTGCCTCCTATAGGAAAGATAGGATAAGAGTCTACAAAAGAGTTAGATACTGTTACATTCATGCTGATCGCGCATTCGTCGACCACAGACGATCAGAGGAATTCAAAAGTTGTAGTTTTTTGCATGCTAACAAATTATTATCCCCGATGCGCGTTATCTTATAGATATGTTAAATAAAGTTTTAAAAATATGCCTAAAGGTTTCGCGAACTTGCGCCTTTACGATCGTTGATACATCCAAATATTACACTTTGCATAGTACAATCTAAAACATGTGCTAAATGGATAGCTCTAAATTAAGAAAGTATGATTAAAGCAGTGAACCCTACGAAAGGGCCGCTCGATACATCCTTAAAACGGAAAAAAAGCTCGTTATTTGAATGCTTCGATGGGGGTTAAACAGATAACAAACAAAACAAACAGATTTCTTTAGCCGAATAGAAATTTATAGAACATAAAACTCCTCAAACATTACTTGAATGTTGACATTTACCAAGGGCGTACCAAGGATCCGCCATTTGTGTCAATGTTATTTTATAGCGAGAATTAAAATGCTTAAATGTAACTAACATTTATTCCAGGGCACTAGTTTCGCCGTGTTAAACGCAAAACCTGAACTTAAGCGCGACTGCACTGGGCATCGTCTTGTTGAGTGGAATTGTGCACAGATCGATGCATTATGAGGAATGCAACTAAGGCTAATGTACAAATAAACGAAGTAAACCAACACACGCAACTCACTTGGTCAGTTGAGCGCTGGGAGCGGGAAGGGAAAGGTAAAACCTATAAAAGCATTCTATCTCACTGACGTGTGGTGGTGCTTTGCTATAAGACCTCCTCCTTTCGCGCTTCGTTTGTGCTTCCGTGGCATACTCCTATGATGATTCGTATCCTTCAAAATGTAGTTAACTGTAGTTTTGACTGTTACTTAAATAATAAAAAACTTTTCACATCAGTAACCTACATTATCCTGCAGCCTCCATTAAACTCCGCAAAACCTTATGTACACGAAATCAGAAGTTGTTTCCGTCAGACTATCATGATGGTCCTACTATACCGCTAAATATTAAACAAAACTGTTAAAAATTTCAATTCAAAAAAGCAATCGAAAAGCTTGCTATCGTATTTACAACACCTGCAGCATGTAGGTATGTTTGCATCACTCGCAAAAAATACTCCCATCAAGGTGTTGATTCTTTTCCGTTTTTCGCGATACTATTTCGGTCCTGCCCCAGGATGGTTAGGTTGTCTTCTACAACGTGTTAGTAGTGTAGTATAAAGACATTTTAAGCATTTCATCAAATGCACTGTTCAGTTCCACAGGTACAGGAATACATCAGGATACCGATCAACGGTCGATCGCAGTCCACCGCGATCCTAATTGTAAAGATCTCCCGCTTGGTGCTGTCGCTGCTGTTGCTGCTCTTGTTGTCGCTGCTCTTGTTGTCGCTGCTGCTGTTGCTGCTGCTCCTGTTGCTGCTGTTGTTGTTGCTGCATTTCCCGCGCCTTGAAAAAGCCCTGCTCCGTCTTGCACTCCCTAATCGTGACCGTCTCCAGGTTAACGGTAACATCCGTGATGAACACCTGGTTGGTCGTCTGAGCCTTCGGCAGCCATAGCCGTGGCGGGGCCGCCCGCGGCGAGAGCGACAGGTTGTTGCTGACATGCTTGTTAAGGTTATTGTTGTTGTTGTTGTTGTTGTTGTTGTTGTTGTTGTTGTTGTTGCTACCGTTGGTCAACGGGAACTCGTTGTTTAGCCGCTGGTTTGCGTTCGCCTGGGGCGGTTGCTGTTGCTGTTGCTGATGCCCTGCGTTTCCTTCATTCGCGTGACCCTCCCCGGGTCCAACTGCCTCTCCGCCAGGGAGATTATTGTTTTCGGCCGGTGGCGGAATGTTCGATTCTGGTCTCGAGGCGGGTGTGTCGGGAGAGAGCGGGGCCGCTGGTTTCAGGTCCAACTTGCCACCAGTCGCACTGATTGGCGCAACGGTCGAGGAGGCAGCTGAGACGGCCGTGGCGATTCCGGGCGCCAGCGGAGACACTTCGAGGCGCTGCGCTTTCGCCAGGATGCCCCCGTCATCCGGGGAGGACGTCTTTATCGTCACGCCCACCTTGCCCTCCTTCGAGAGCACCTCGGCCTTCCGCTTCGTGCCGGCGAGATCTTTGTGGCTGAGCGGCTGATCATCGCTCGAGTTGGAGTTCGTGTCTTGATCGTTCGGATCGCTTCCGGCGGGCGAGGAGATCGATATCTTCAAACTGGGCAGCTGACCCCCACCTACACCGAGCGGGGTTCCCCCACCTCCAGTTACCGCTAGGGCACTGTTGTTCGTTCCCTCCGCCGAGGCCGATATCCCCAGCAGACCCGGAGAGGATTTTTCCTTCGCCGCATTGTTTGGACTAACACTGTTGGTGCTTTGTTTCACGCTGGCCGCATCCGTGGAGCCTGTGCTGGTGCCCTGTTCCTTTTCCTTTTCCTTCTTGATTCCCCCTTGCTGATGATGCGAACTGTGATGGTGATGATGATGGTGCTGATGCTGATGTTTGTCTTCTTTGTCTCGCTTGAGGGAAGTCGATTCCCTTTTCTCCTCCTTCTTTGGCGGTTCGGGCTCGGGTGTCGCCGATGCAAGTCCCGGCACCGGGTCCTCTTCGTCGTCCGAGTCTTCGATGACGGCCTTCTTCTTTCGCTTTGGCGTGGCAGGCCCGCGGAGCGACTTTTCGAAAATATCGATCAGCCGGGGATCGAGAATGTTTTCCTCCGGCTCCCAGGTGTTGTGCCGCTGGCTCCAGCCTTTCCATTTGACCCAGTACTCTGCTTTGCCCTGTGCGGAACACCAGATTAGTAAGAAAATGCATTAATGGGTGGGATTTGTCAATTGCATTTGATTGATGCAACCCAACATGAACTGCTTTGTTATGGGAAACCCGTTCAGTGAAAGTAATTCAATATGCTTTAATGTCGAAGTAAACATTGGGAAAGATGAGAATCATTTAAAGGAAGAAGAATTGAAATTATTAAACCATGAGGTAAATATATGTTTGTAGACGATAGCATATCAATTAAATTTGCTTCAAACAAAAAACAATTAATCCAAAATGCAGATATTTCAATTTAATCACATCAGAAGGAATGGTATGGTGTTCTATGTTTTCCGGCTAAAATTGATGCGCAATAATACCATCAACAGACGCTGTCTTATATGCGAGTAGTGCAGCAGAAACAAATGAAAAGGCGAACAAAAACAATGCAAAACAAATCGGTTTCGTCTCGCTCACTCTGCCGGTGAAGGCGGAAATGAAACAACAGCCAAAATGAGGGGATGTTCAAAATTTGCTTACGATGCGGACGCCGGCTTTATCATTAGCAGCATTGAGCATAATAAAACGGAGTCGCAAAAACGTAAATTCGCACATAAACCCACACGCACACATGCTTGGTGTCAATTGAAGCGGAAAACCAGTCAAGGTCAGCTGCATTTGCAGGAAAACGCTTCGCAAGAAACGGTTAAAACGAACAACTACGAACGATCGTAGAGACCTACGTTGCATGTGTGTGCGCGTGTGTATGTGTGGCCACGCATCAAGAGTAGTGCGATTACGCGATACGGAGCACCTGCCGTCGATTGCTTTCTCAATGTTGTTGGCGTTGCAAAAGCGTTCCTTTCGTGCGACCGTGTAACTAAGGTTACACCGGTATGCCTCAAGGAATATTTCACCCTCTTTCATAGTACATGTCATAGAATATGGTGAGAATCGAACGAAAAAAGGAAGCCGGTCTAAACAAGCGTATTGTTATTGGTATTTTATGAAAGTATGACGTAATGGAGACGCGTGTTGTAAACATTTGTCTCTCGTTCAATACACTTCACCAGAGCACATAATACCACGCTCTGGCGTGTGCAGGGCGAAAGGAAATTTTAGGGACTTGTCAAGAACAATTGGACCCCCTAATTCGCACGCACACAAACTTACCGCTCGGACACGTTTTTTCATTATCTTTTCAGCGGCATAAACACGATCGTCGGTAATCTCCATGTCGGTGCCGCGTTCGTTTGTCCTTTTGCCGGGTTTCCTTATGCCGCTTCGTTTCTCTTATAATCCGTTTCTCGGCGTTTCCACTCCCGATGCGATCGAAGGAATGCTTTCTTGCCTTGCTCCTTGCTGCAGTTGGTTGGAATATTGGATTTCGAAAACCGGGTTGCTTTCCGGTTTTGTTAGTTGCGCTCTGGTGTGTTTTCCCTTCCCTTCTTCCAAGGATAGACGCTTTTTGTACACTCGCACTCACACACACTCACTGACACGAATCGATTGTAACCTTTTTATGTTGCCACTATCACTGGGCTTGCTAAGAGAATGGCTTTGCGGAAATTGTACACCTTTATATGTAAACGATTTTCGTTTACACGGACTCCGTTCTCCGATCTACATAATAACGCGTCCCCGGATTAACTTTTCACTTGGCAACTTCTTTCAGTGGACTGCGCTGCTTGAGCACTGAGCCAGCCCTTTCTCCTGGACGCGCAACCAAAACAAACCAATAAACCGTTCAAAGCATCGTCCGAACGCGCGAATCACATTTTCAACAGCCTCGAACGTAGCCACTGCTTGTTATCATTTCCTCTAGCTTAGTTTACGTTGTTCATCGCACTGCAACCCTTTCGATTTCTTCCTCGAGTACACGGTTCAAGATGCTATCCTTTTGGGACATTTGTGAAATCAAACAATGCGTCGCTGTCGAATCCACACGTCAAACTTCTTTAGATCCTGCCCTCTCACTCTTTCACGCATACGCTTGCCCGTTCATGAATACAATGACGGATCATGGATTCCATGCTTCGACCCTGTCAATGTTCGAAATGTCCACGATAAAATCGCCTGGATGACAGAAATTCTATGAAAAGATAGAAAAAACCTTCGATTGAATGAAAGAATATGCACATAAATGAGTATTTATTTGAGTGTAATTATATTTTGTTCCTTTGCAACTTGAACAGGAAACATGTTTGGTAAATTTGAAAGTAATTCGACATCGGATACACACCCTGTTTTGTTTTCTTTTGGTCGCGGTTTGTTTACTCTCCTTCGTGCTGCGTATCCGGCGCGTAGAAAAGTTGTTTTTCCGTTCACCTTTTCAGAACTGAGTGTTGAAATGTACGATAAGGTTATTGCCGAAACAAGTGTGAGGAAAGATTGCCTTCAAAACTTCTGGAAAGCCGTGGACATCTATCTTTTCAAAACCCACGTTGTTAACAAGAAATTATTCGCAGTCCAAAACGTGTCGATTCTGTCAATCAAAAATTGCGAGAAGTCGGCTTGCGAAAACTTTTATCATACATTGTTGGAGGAAATTGTCAAGTTACCCCTAGAACATTTTGAGGATGGTGCGGTGCAGCTCCTATTACGGCATGGTGGGGAAGTGATAGTGGAAAACTCTGACGCCGGTTCAGTCGACCTGTTATCGCAGCATGAAAACAATGGATCGATCGTTTTGAATCGACTTATTCCGAAAAATATTAATGTGTTTGAGCCTTTGGAGATAGTATGCCTAACTGGTGAGTAAGTCCCGCAAAAACTCGTTGTATTAGTATTATTATTTTTTTATGTTGCAGATTATGCTTCCACCGCAGTGCACTTGAAATGTCGACAAAAGCAGGAGGTGAACACTTTGTTCCCAAAGTTTGCCTTTACATTGCAAATCGTTAAGGACAACCTTTCCTTCAGATGCAGCTCTGCTGATCAAACCGACGAACGATCGATGTTTTGGTTGCGAGAGATACTGGTTGCACGGATGCAAAAATGGATGGAGTCAACCGTCCCCACGGATGCAAGCGGTATCTGCACCTCATCCGTTCGTTCCCTTGCGTTAATCGACAGTTTAGAGGATTACAATTGTCTCTTCCATGAGCTGAAGCGAAAGTACGGTTTATCGATGGTATCGATTTGGCCCGAATGTACTGATCCGAAGAAGTTCGTATTTGAAGATATAGCCATTGCCGCATATCTTCTGATGCTTTGGAGAAAAGAACGAGTGAATACAGGGGAAGTAAAACTACAATCTTTCGTGGACATTGGCTGCGGCAATGGACTGCTCGTGTATATTCTAGCCTCCGAAGGACACCGCGGTTACGGGATTGACCTGAGGAAACGGAAATTGTGGGATCTTTATCCAGTGCCGACGGTAGACCTGAGAGTTCAAACGATTGTACCGTCCAGCGCATCGCTGTTTCCCGACATTGACTGGATTATCGGAAATCACTCGGACGAGCTGTCTCCCTGGATCCCGGTGATTGCTGCGCGAAGCTCATACAACTGTCGTTTCTTTCTCCTTCCCTGTTGTGCGTACGAATTTGATGGGAGCAAGTATCAACGACAAAACTGCAGCCTAAGCCAGTACGGTGATTTTTTCAACTATGCAAACCAAATAGCCAAGGTTTGCGGTTTTCGCGTTGAGACGGATCGACTGAGAATACCCAGCACCAAAAGAACCTGTCTTGTTGGGGGTTCTAGAAGACATCCTGTTTCCGAATATGATCGTTACGATAGTCAAATTCAATCGTTTATTAATGATAGAAGCAAGGCGCCTCGCAAAGAGCATGAAAACCCGACTAAATCTTCCTGTAACAGTTGGTCCGAACACTTCAAGCCACGTGAAAGTAAGGAACAGGTACGAAATTGTACCAAAATTGATCGTTCGATCATAGGCAAAATTATAACGATTGTTTTCAACGAGCTACTGGCTAAGCGCAGAGTCCTTCCCGAGTTCACCGATCGTAACTGGAATTCGGGCGGCGCGATCACTATCGGAGACCTGGTGAAGACGATACCGCGGGAACAATTAACCGCCTTGAAGGCGGAATGTGGTGGGTTGCAAACGTTACTGAGAAATAATCATCAAATATTTCGAGTTGAAAATGGAACCGTGCAGATCCGAGTACCAACGAAACTTTCCGATGCTGTCGATGTGGGTATTGTAAGAAAAACGAAAAAAGTTAAAAATTTCAAGCCGGTCAACTTCAAGCAGCGACTCTGTTGGTTTTTCGCAAATCACCCGGACGGCTGCCCACTGGAGGAGACGGAGTGTAGGTTTAACCATGGGTGCTGAAAGATATTAACGAAAAGTGTTGCTATAAAACAAAAACTTTATGCCAAGAGTACTAATAAATGTGAACAGTATATCAGGTCCGCAATTAATTACAAAGGATTTTTAAGAGAGGGAGTCACTATACTATATCTATACCATGATTTTTAAGCTTCGTCAGTATATGTATAAATTTCGATATATGTTAATTCAGCAACTGTTCAAAAAACCGAAAAAATCTGTAATACCTTCGGATTGTGCTAGCCGATGGGGTTTTTTGCTCAGCATAAAACGTCACTGCTTCGAGTCACACGAACAACACAGCAGTAAACAAAGTAGTAGAGTAAACAAAGCAGATCTGGTCTCCTGTTGAAGCCGTTGTGTGGTGGTTCTACTCAAAGAGTACATGTTTGCTCATGTAACGGTCGAAATAAGATTAACCGGCGGCGCATTCAGAGCAGCCGGAATGAACAGAGCTCAGGTCCGACTGAAATCAGCTATTTCAATAACGAGATGACAGAGATAAAATCGTTTGTGTTCTTCGACCTGGAGACGACGGGCGTGCCGCAGTTCGAATATTTTCAAACAAAAATCACCGAACTGTCGATGGTGGCTTGTAGCAGAGAGCATCTTCTGGAGTGTACCACCGAGCTGCCCCGAGTTTTACACAAGCTATCGCTGTGTTTCAATCCTTCGCGCATTATAACTCTTGGCTCCTCCCAAATCACAGGTACGTGTCAATATGCGTCCTCTTATCCTTATCTGCTTATCTGTTCTCTGTTGTCTTTGCTCCTGCTAATCTGTCAACAGGACTTTACAACGATTTGCTGGAAAACGAGGGCAAATTTGACGCAAATGCTGGGGAAATGGTGAAACTGTTCCTAGATCGACTGCAAAAGCCCGTTTGCTTGGTAGCTCACAATGGAAACAAGTTTGACTTCGTCCTCCTCAAGCAACACATGCTTCGCATAGGTGTGCTGTTACCCAGTCTCCTGTACGTGGTTGACTCCCTGCCAGCATTCAAAGAGATTGAGACGGACGTGGAAAAATCGTACTTCGAGAACAATGAAGGCCTTGACAGTGAAATCTCGGAGTTGGAGTACCAAGTCATATGCCACCTGGAGCAGCTGGAATCTGCAAACCATGCGCTCCGTGACCAGCAAAGGCGCAACGAAACGACGCCACGGAGTTCGCACATCGTGCGAAACTACAAGCAATCGCTCCGGGAGTACCTCAACGTAACATCGCCCGGATCAGACTCACCACCTCATCAGGATGTTTCGAATTCTCCGCCGACCGGCAAGACGAATGGTGCACCAAAATCACGCAAAAGATTATTTGATGAGGCATTGCCATCCTCCCGAACGGAACAGTCACCAAGCAATTCGCCGGCGAAGGTGAAAAAACGTTACAATCTGTCGGGGATCTACAAGCGCGTCATCGGCAAGGATCTAGTATCGGCCCATCGGGCGGAGGAGGATGTCCTGGCATTGATGAATTGTGCCGTCGTCCATGCCGTTCGGTTTGTGCGGTACTCTGAGGCAAACTGCGTTGCCTTCGAGGATGTTAAAAGTAAGTTTTGATCGATAGGAAATTGCGGTACAGGAACAAATCTGTGAACTAGCTTTGTTTTCACAACATTTCCAAATTTTTCATATATATCAGGTCCGCAATTAATTACAAAGGATTTTTAAGAGAGGGAGTCACTATACTATATCTATACCATGATTTTTAAGCTTCGTCAGTATATGTATAAATTTCGATATATGTTAATTCAGCAACTGTTCAAAAAACCGAAAAAATCTGTAATACCTTCGGATTGTGCTAGCCGATGGGGTTTTTTGCTCAGCATAAAACGTCACTGCTTCGAGTCACACGAACAACACAGCAGTAAACAAAGTAGTAGAGTAAACAAAGCAGATCTGGTCTCCTGTTGAAGCCGTTGTGTGGTGGTTCTACTCAAAGAGTACATGTTTGCTCATGTAACGGTCGAAATAAGATTAACCGGCGGCGCATTCAGAGCAGCCGGAATGAACAGAGCTCAGGTCCGACTGAAATCAGCTATTTCAATAACGAGATGACAGAGATAAAATCGTTTGTGTTCTTCGACCTGGAGACGACGGGCGTGCCGCAGTTCGAATATTTTCAAACAAAAATCACCGAACTGTCGATGGTGGCTTGTAGCAGAGAGCATCTTCTGGAGTGTACCACCGAGCTGCCCCGAGTTTTACACAAGCTATCGCTGTGTTTCAATCCTTCGCGCATTATAACTCTTGGCTCCTCCCAAATCACAGGTACGTGTCAATATGCGTCCTCTTATCCTTATCTGCTTATCTGTTCTCTGTTGTCTTTGCTCCTGCTAATCTGTCAACAGGACTTTACAACGATTTGCTGGAAAACGAGGGCAAATTTGACGCAAATGCTGGGGAAATGGTGAAACTGTTCCTAGATCGACTGCAAAAGCCCGTTTGCTTGGTAGCTCACAATGGAAACAAGTTTGACTTCGTCCTCCTCAAGCAACACATGCTTCGCATAGGTGTGCTGTTACCCAGTCTCCTGTACGTGGTTGACTCCCTGCCAGCATTCAAAGAGATTGAGACGGACGTGGAAAAATCGTACTTCGAGAACAATGAAGGCCTTGACAGTGAAATCTCGGAGTTGGAGTACCAAGTCATATGCCACCTGGAGCAGCTGGAATCTGCAAACCATGCGCTCCGTGACCAGCAAAGGCGCAACGAAACGACGCCACGGAGTTCGCACATCGTGCGAAACTACAAGCAATCGCTCCGGGAGTACCTCAACGTAACATCGCCCGGATCAGACTCACCACCTCATCAGGATGTTTCGAATTCTCCGCCGACCGGCAAGACGAATGGTGCACCAAAATCACGCAAAAGATTATTTGATGAGGCATTGCCATCCTCCCGAACGGAACAGTCACCAAGCAATTCGCCGGCGAAGGTGAAAAAACGTTACAATCTGTCGGGGATCTACAAGCGCGTCATCGGCAAGGATCTAGTATCGGCCCATCGGGCGGAGGAGGATGTCCTGGCATTGATGAATTGTGCCGTCGTCCATGCCGTTCGGTTTGTGCGGTACTCTGAGGCAAACTGCGTTGCCTTCGAGGATGTTAAAAGTAAGTTTTGATCGATAGGAAATTGCGGTACAGGAACAAATCTGTGAACTAGCTTTGTTTTCACAACATTTCCAAATTTTTCATACCGTGTTCAACTTGTCATACTGTAAACATGTCGTTT
>JAOEFI010000006.1:17519194-17533699 GCA_034621735.1 Anopheles plumbeus
CGCGCGAAGCCAAAGCAAACATCCGCCGCCGAGTGGCGTTCCCTTTCCGCGTCGCTTCCGGACCACCGACTGCACATGCGTGTGCGTCCACGGCGGCGTGCCACGGTCACCAACACTTGTGCCGTACCGCTTCCTCGTTTCTTGTGCTTTGCTGTTCGGATGGGAAGGGGCCGCCCAAGGGGGGGTTGTCCGGCGAGAGGGAGGCGTTTTAATTGAAAGGACAATTTTAATTGCTACCTACGGTCGACGGTCTGCACTCGACAATCAAAGTCCTCCCGGGCCGCGGACCGAGCACGTTGGACGCAAGCAAAAATAGGTCGTCACTGAGGAAGGGCGGGAGGGGGTTGGGAAGGTGGTTGAGGCAAGATTTATGACGTCTTCAATGGAGCGCGGCTCGAATGTGTGCCATCATCATATTTTTGCCTCTGTCCCATCGGTCGGTTAGGGGGTGTAATACCTTGTACCGGATTGATAAGTTACGGTAAACGAGTTTAGCTAGATGTTTCGTCAAGAAATGGGAAATAGACACAAACCAGCATAGCTGTTTTGATAGCCTTGATCTGTTGGTCGGTAGCAGATATATTGATTAGAACATTTTCCACTCACTGTGCCCGCCATATATCAACTCTAGTCGATCTGTGGTATTACTGTACACTTCATCCAGTTCAATGTTTTCCCAGGCGAACATATGCCAACAGTTCTAACTGCTCCCGGCGGTGATGGAACGCCCCCCAAGTTGGAGCATCGTCCGTTCCGCTGCGCTGTTCTAAGAGCACTCCAATCATATGTTATCCTCGATGCAGGCAACATTATTTATTCGCTGAGAATCAGGAAAGGTCAGCATTGCCGGACGCGCCGGATATCGGGCGGGCAAATCTTGCAACGGACAGAAGTGTGTCATCCGATACTCTGGCCGAAAGGATATGTTCTCGAGATCGCTCACCGAGCAGGGGAAAAGACAAAAGACAGCGATTTGTTTTGCGTTACGATTGCACTAAATTTATGTCCAATGATGAGTGGCTCTCAGTGACGGGTAGTAAATAAGTCGGCGATATTTTATGCTTGCAAAGTGTTATCCTTGGAACTTTGTTCTGTGTGCGATCTCTTTTTTTTTTTGCTTTTTGTATTATTTGTTTTATTGTATTCCGAAATGTGTCGGTGTTTCAACATGGAACATATCTTGGTTTCAATATTGTGCGATTGGTGATATTTCGAAGGTTTTCGTTACAAAAGGGAACACATCCTCAGAGCAGCGATTTATTGTGAAACATTAAATTAGCCAAACCAATTAGCCCGCCACTGATTAACCCCATTCAAGTCTGATTCCTCCTGTAAAGCACAATCTTCCTGGGCCATTTACCACCCCAGCAAGCGCGGACCAAGCCAGAATCGTGTGGAAATCTTGCTCAATCTTTTCCTACTACGCCGTTTCGCTGGATTATCTTCGAATCTTGCCTTTGACCTCGTGAAAGGGTTGGCACGGCAGGGGTAGGCGGCTTTTTAACATCCGCAATCGATACGCTTTTACGTTTAACATCATCGTTTACAGGAGCGCAGTTTCGTCGACAGCAACTAGACTGCTCCGGGGCGAGCCGAACGGTTTTTGCCGTTTGGGTAAAAATGAGATACTTTACACCGACACCGGGTTGGCTGGCGATCGCGCGCGCTTTTGCGTCAAAAATTGATGCAATCGGCCCGTGATTTATGAACACCCTTAAATCGATCGATCCGTAAAGCTGCAGCAGCATTGCTAATGGCGCGCGGTGGGCAGAGGCGAGCGTTAAACGAGTGAGGCCGCCCTGACCCGGCGCGATTTGATGGTGTCAGGAAGTTGGTCGTTTCATAATCATACCACCGTGGTGCTTTGGCCGGCCACAAGGTACACTGGGCTGTCCTATTAAGCATAAATTGGCGTAATTTCGATCGATTTCAATTAAACGAACAACAACGATTTCCACCTACTGGAAGGAAAATTCTGACGTACGAGAAGTTGAAACATCGAGAACGGTTCATGTAATCGCCTCTGTCCAATCGTTTCACTTGGTGTCTCATCATTGTAAAAAAGTCGAGTTATGTTGTGAGATTTAAAAAAAGCCTTATGAAGACATAAGTCATTATTATAGACGCTGTAAACTAAACAAAGAAACATCTTGTTATTGTTACGTATTCGCACTTCCAACGACACGAAATGGCTAAATTTGCCATAATGCTGCAATTTTGGCAAATTTAAAGACAGTTTGAAGCAACGTTTTTACGCTTTCTTCTGATTGCCCTCGTTCGATTGATTGATTCGATAAAAAGATGTGTGAAACAAACATCATAATTAGCTTTCATTGGTAGATCGCAATCGAACAAAATCGTGTGTTTTAAAACAAAAAAATTTCGATGATCTAACGATGAAAACCCCCAAAGACCTGATGGACTAAACGAGTGTCTGCTAAAGTAATATGTAAGCGTACGATGCAACGAAATGCTACCGTTTTTCCTAGTTTTACTGGTAAATATGTGTAGAGATACATTGTTTGCCCTGGACAGCCACAGCTGATTCGTGCTCGGAATGAAGCATGCAAGTAGGATACGAAGGAAGGGGTCGGTATCGGGTGGGCAACACCGGTAGAGATAAATCATCTTCGCCTCCCAGCAGTGCCGGGGGTGAGAAAAAATAGTCACTTTGTGTACACATTTCACCTTCGCGCGCGCGGGACAAATCGAAGCACGCTTCGATCGAGCGAGAGCAGCAGAAATTCGCCCTTGGCTTGGTGGAGGGATGAGAAGGGTGAGTTTGAGAAAACCAACATTTGCTGAAACGACTTAATTAGCGCCCTCGAGCCGGATGGCACCAACGTCTAGGTAGCAGCCTAGGTGGCGGATGTAGAGGGGCTGGGATGGGACACGTTCGCGCGAGTGGTATGTATGCAAACCGTGCGTGATTTCGCGAGGAAACCCCCTGTCCGGGTGTCTTCTCGAGGGCTTCGTACGGCAGCTTCGTTCCGTCATTGTTGTTGTTGTTGCCGTTGACGGAGTGTCACTCTCCCGGAGCCGGGGAGCTGCAATTCCGCACCGTGAAGTTCTAGGTCACGCGATACCTAATCGCCCTGCCAAGGGACAGCCGCTCCAGCAAAACCCACCATCACAGGTGGCTCTGCTACTCCTCCGGTGGCACTGGCAGCCGGGATCCGATTTCAAGGGCACAAACGCCACCGAAGGGAAACGTTTCGTGATGGCAGATGGGAAGCTGGCGAACGGCGGAATTATAGGGGCGAATCGGTCGTGAATCATCATCATCGTCATCATCGCCTGCGGGGGAGCTGCAATCAAAATTGAAGCAGAATTGATAGTGTGACCTCCGCGGTGTAGTCCTCTTTTTTTTTTCTTCTCTGACAGTTGAATCCCGCCACCACTGACAGGTTCAGCAGATTAATTACATTGTGCATTGCAATGAGATTGCCGTCGTGTGGTGGTGGGACCACAACATTGTATAAAGAAATCAAGTTTACAAGCTTGATCTAGATGGTTTTCCAATACGACAAATGGGTAGAATAATCCCTAAAGGATCATAACACCTGAAGCTTCTATTTCCCCGTCTTTTTTTTTTTTTTTCGTGTTTTCGATCGATTTCGCACCGTATGCTCCTCTACCTTTACCACATATCGTTTGGAGTAATTTATGCCACTCCGATTATCGTATTAACGGCTCGCGTAAGCTGGAAAAACGGTCGATCACGGCCGACTGGCAGAAGATGCCAATGCCGAGATGATGATCGTCGATGATCGTTCATCGTTATTAGATCGCTCATAAATTGAGCGGAAGGAAGGAAAAAGGGAGAGAAAAAAACTAAACGGTGAAGCTTAAATTGCGCAAATGCAAAACAACAGCGCGATTAATCATAATCGCCTGCCGCCATTTTCCCACCTGATGGTGTGAGGTTGGTGCATCGCGGTGGGGTTGCTGTTTTGCTTCGATTTTCCCGACCCTCTCTCCGGTCGATGGATTGAGTTAGCCGGATTGGAAGAAGCCAGCAGGTCACAAAAGGCTCGGCGGCACGGAATTAGATGTGCACTCGAATGCAATCCAGCTTCCGAAGGCTGACGATTCCGAGCCTTCCAGTTCTCTGAGGCCTCTGAGCGTGGCGTTCTTTAGGTTCCGTCAGAACCAGTTCTCGCCAACCTCGCAGCCACCAGAAACGGGGTCGTATCAGTACTGCTGGCGGTGCTCGATTCATCCAGTAGTCAGCACTCTTCTAGGCCCACCAGAGTTCGTCGAGTTCGTGGGTAGTAAGTTAGAACGGATCGTGCTGCTGTTGCTGATCCATTCTATCGCCAGTTCAATGGCTCCTCCTCCTCTTCCTCCGTCTGCTGCGGTTTGGGGTCCCGGGTAAGGTGTCTCTTTGTCCGCTAGATTTTCGTCACCTTCGTCGGAGGCAAATGGCGCTGGTATTCTGTAATGCGCCCGGCGATAATTGTTATTTTATCGTGAGGTGTACGTACTTGCCACCGGTGAAGGTTGGCCGATGGTGGCGTTGTGTGTCGCTGATTCGCTGTTGATGATCATAAAGCTGATTATTATGGCGTGGTTTTTTTCTTCTTCTTCTTCTTCGGATGGAATGTAACTACATCAGTACTGGGATGCCTGGAGCCTTGCCCTCCTCGGAGCCTCGGAGCAAAGTGTCAGATCGAGCATAAAACAGAACGATTGTTTTGTAAGTGCTTTTTAGATTTTTATGTGCATGTAAAACTAATTTTTATGTTTGCGATTGCGCAATGGTACCAGCAATCGTTTAGGGTAGCAGAACACACACAGCTTGTTTTGTATGATGTCACACATCCAGCTCCACTGGCGAGCGAGTTGGAGTTGGAATTCTAATGAAGAGGGCGTCAGATTAGTTCGCCATTTCTTTGGAATCGAATATCAAACGCTAATGCCTGTTAACTTATTTATATTTGAGATAGTAAAGAATTTCTTTTGGAAAATTGAACAAAACAATCGATTGTATATGTTGACCTCCAATGATGTAGCTTTACGGAACATCCTCACGAGGTCAACGTTTTCATTTGAGCTCTTGCCAATGATTCTACCCGCCCAGCGAGAGGACGAACCCTGGCCTAGAAATCAATTTCCACAGCTGTCACACCTATTTTCCACCTGTGGCCTGGCGTGGTCTGCAGACCTTCTTTTTCGCCTTCGCCGTGACTTCGAGCGACCCACAAACACTGAAGCGATTGGCAACGGGGCTTGATTGTGCTGTTTGCTCCTTCCTTTCCTCTTCTTGCTGTCATCGGTCGCCACCATTCTTCAAAACGGCCCAACGTTGTACGGTGGGAAATTCGTGCTTTTATTAGTTCTCCCTTCGGCAATTGGATTCGATTAATTGAAGACAGAGAGCGGTTGGAGTGTGTCTGAGGCTTTGCTGTCCATTAATTTTCCCTTTATGACGTTACCCCAACCTGCTGAATGTTCGTTCACATGGACCGCGGAAAATGACACGCCATTAGTCATAAATTGTGTGGGACTTTCGAACCTGCCAGGAGAACATGCTGCCAAGTGCATGAGCATAAGTACCGATTGGTTCAGTCGATTGACATTTTGATCCAGTTTTGTTTTCAATTAAAGATTTATCATTCCCGCCTTTTCATAAAATAAACGTTCAACCCCTCAAAATATAATCTAGAAAACAGATTGAAACTGTTTATTATTATTATATTCTCTAGATACATTACTTTTGAACTAAGATATCAAACTACCCTTCTAAGCGGATCACGCATGCGGAACATTCGTCGTCAAATTCTGCGTCGACTCTTGGGGACAGTTTATGACAGCGGGACCATGAACATGTACTCGTTACATCGATCAATTATCCAGTTTTTTTTACTCCTGACAACTTATCCTTCGTTTAATTACTCTGCTTGATGTAGGATCTTGATCATTCGTTTCTTGCCGAATTATACCAAAAAAAAAACCCACAGAAACAGCTACTCAATTGGAATTTAATTGGGCCCTGACATCGCCGCCCAACGCCACCTTCCCCTCTGTTCCCCATCGACAGGAAATTATGGCCGCACATGTGCAGCATGCGGGCGTGTTTTAGAACCCCACAATTTATGATCGTCTTTGAAGCGTTCGGGTTTTGCCGCGCACAACCTAGAAGACATTGTTCGGTGATGCTGTCTTAACCTACAGTGCCTTAAGGAATATAAAACAAACACTTGCCCGGTCGGCGGCTTCTCGTCCTAATCCCGGTCGGAAGTTAGTTTACTCAGGTGGACCGACCCCCAGCTGGGTGCTGGGTGTTTTATCGGAACCTGGTAATCAATTGCTGAATTCAAATACCTTTCACTTAATTCTTGACCATTTCGATGCTCAAAAATTTCAACTCCATAGTACTGACCGCTAATGTTACACAGTTGGAACTGTTTCCTTGTGGTTTTTTTTTTTCCGAAATCACCGGCTGGTAGTTCAAATGTAAAAAAATATGTTCCTACCTGGTCTTATCTTCCGGTCACGATCGTTAGTCCCCTTTCACCGAGCCCTGCGAGTTTGGCGGCGATTTCGATGCATCGTAACGCTCATTAATCACTGTCCTCCCACCCCCACAGGAGAGGGAGAGGGCATTAATTCCTCTAGGGGGTTGAATGTGTAACAGATCCTGAGCCGGAGAAGGAACGGAAAGTATAGCGCAAGCAAATTTCGCCAGCCGTTGATAAATGGAACTTGCGTGCGATTGTTTAACCCACACATTATTTCGCCCGATTTGTGATTGTGTTTTCCGTCCCTTGTCACCGTCAGACTGCGAAGCTGAAAGCTTTCCTGTAAAATTCAAACATATCCCCCCATTGTACCATTTACCTTATTGGCGTTGTTTTTGTTCCTGTGATGCGAAAAACGGAACACAGATTATACACCTGGTAAACCAACATTCCCTGGGCCAGACCACTGCGAACCTTCGTTTCGGTGGGTGGTGCGTCCTTCGGTAGGGGACAAAACAGATTCACAGCCCTCCACCGTTCGGTGTTAATCTCGCTAACGAGAAGAAATGCCAGCAAACAGGAAACAGCAACAAACAATGGTTTGGCATCTTTCTTGAAGAAAATGGAACCGAAAGCGAGGAAAATTGAGATCATAAACGAAGCTAACGAAGCTAACTCAATCATCGTCCCGTCCTGCCAAGCAAAGACACACACATACGTGCTCATCCGGCGGCCGAGGGGAGGGCCGAGGGTCGGATGGGGGCGATCGCTATCGGAAATGGCCGCCAGTGCGGCGTGAAGGCATGTGTGAAGAACCCTCATAAATGGCACATTAAAGGCACTAAACGCGTTTCACGTTCGTGTACTTTTTCCATCCCCCAATGCCAACGGTACGCCCGCCCCCACAGCCGGCACCCGGTGTCGTTACCCACTGACCCAGTGCCGGACGGGGCCGCGGGGCCATCATGTTCGAGCAGATTGAATCTGTCCAACACCGACGACGGCGAGCGTGACCGCCAAGCCACCCTTCATCAATCCACCCGCGCGCGCGCGCACACACACACACACACGGCTGGGATGCGCCATTTTTGCATCGTGCCGATTAAGTGCTACGATTTCAATTAACGAAGGGAAGTGAAATAATTAATCGGCGGGACGCGCTGCATCCATCGCGCGCCGTCTCAGCGGTTTAATTTGCATGGCATTCGGGGGGCCTGAACAAAAACGAGGCGACAACAGGCCTGGGCTAACAACAATTAACCCATCACCCAGTTCTCCATCGTAAGATAAAAAAAAAAAAGGCATAACAAGCTAACTCCGCATTGTTTTGACAGGGGGAACGAAAATTATAACTTTGTTCATACCATCCGGTCAGTGAAACAAAAAAAAAAAAGGTAAAACATCTCCATTTTCTCACTGCCAACCATTGCCGGCGGATTTCCGTTTCCGCCCAGACGCCGGTTGTGTTTTATTTTTGGCGGCAGAACTGGCCAGTAATTAACTCATTAACATGTTAAAATGTCCGGAAAATAATGGGGGGCGCTGTAGATCCTTCTTTGCCCATCATTCTGCACTGCAGTATTCAAATTGAATTTCTATAATGAAGACATTAGTGAAAATATGTTCACAGTTCAGTAGTAGCAGCAGGAATGACTATGCCCATTATATATCGATCAAATTTATCTATTTTTTTCGATTCAATCTGTAACGGTTCACGTTTTAACCATTTATTTCTTTCGAATTTTCCCGAACTTTCACTCCAAACCAACGAGTTTTCCCTTCACTTCTGCTTTAATTCTCGGATTGAGATGACCTTTACTTTCTTTGTTTCATCACCTAAATAGTGGCAACGCCCGATCTACACGACCACAGCACACAACGGAGCAACATTACTCGTGTGTTCGCAGTTTGCAGCACGCTAACAACATCTCTAACCTTGAAATTTTAACTAACATGTTGTTCACCTCATTGCATCGAAGTCACTCGTGCGCAGTCGGATTCGAGTGGACCAGGAAGGACTATTCCCGACGGATCATTGTGCCGAAAGTCCACTTGAAGCTAACCTCCGCACAGTAACGAAACATTTGTCCAGTTTCTGCAGTCTCGAAAATTCGATAAACAGTTTTCAGAAACCCACGTGCGATAAACTCGACGACAATTTTTCGATTAATGTACCCTCACAGCACTGATAGCAGGCGGTAAAAGAGGAAGTGCTGACAAGAGGCCAGAAATAATGGCCTTCCTAACGAACTGCTTCCAAGTACTTCTACGTGCTTTGAATCACATTTCGCAGCATTAGCGATGGGGGATGCCTGTACCATTAGCTTTGGATTACATCAAGTTGCGTCTAATAAATACCGATACCGGCCCACACATAATCGCACAGACGGCCATTAATGCTAATTCCCGGATGAACTTATGAAGGACTCCCGGCTGTTCATTCTGCTCGGGGAGTATAATCTGAATCTAATTGAGCTCGCTCCTCCTCGGCAGGAGCGAACTAAATGTCTCTGCTAATGATTTCCTTTGGCTTTTGCGAACGGAAAACTGCACCGCTGCGATCGTTTCACGTCCATCCAGTATCAACCTTGGAAAAACGAAACGACATACAAGAGAGGTTCCAAAATTAGTAGGTACGTTGGCGATGCCACCGCACTAGATGAATGCATCAAAATCTAACAAATCCGAAATAAAACTAAAAACAAAACAGCAAAATTTGGAAATATTTTAAGCTCACTAAAAATATTGGAGCGGGAAGTGACGACTCCAGTAGTTGTATGGTGTGTGCAACCGCAGGAAAACCATAAGTTAAACTGACGAAAGAAACAGTTTCAGTAGCGAGAAACACTCGTCACTAAGCGCAAATAAACCGACGAATAAAGTGTCACAGGATCTCTTTGGCGCGAAATAAGGACCTGAGAAGAGAACTAATGTATCGGTAATGGCATCAATCGAGTAAATAGTAAATTTGACTTTTCGTTTCATTCTTTCTTAAAGAAAACCGTTTGACACACTATTTGTTTGCCAAAAATATCTCTTTTGAGTGAATTTACTGGTCTGTTCATTTCATGAAGTAATACACCAGTAAAGCCACCATCAACACCAGCACTGCAGCGATCGCACCGACTACGGGAACGTTCAGCTTGCCATCCAATTCGTCATCCCCGCTTCCGGCGCCACACTCTTCCGCGCTGTGCCGTTCTTCCTCTTTTACCGCTGGCACGAGCTCCACCGTAGCGTTGATGTCTCTCGGAGTTAAGCATAGGTCGAGCACATTGCCAATCTGCGACAGGGCAGACTCCTTGGCTTCCTCCGGGAACAAGTAGTCACTGAACTGCACCGGGAACGGACCACCTTTTGTGCGGATCGGGAAATAAATGCGACGAGGCAGCTCGTTCAAAGTGAGCTTGTCCTGCGGGGTGTTTTCTGAATGAACAAGTGCGTCGCAATGGATTTGGATGCGTGACATGAGCGAACGCACAATGTCGGTTTTGATGAAGCGTTCCACTTCGCCAAAAGTGCACCGCGACTGGACGAACACTTGAGAGCTGATGATGCCGTCAAACTTTAGTGCTCCAGTGAACCGTTCTATGGCTGGCTTGTCATCCGGAAAAACTGCAGGCTGGAATTGTATAAAAATCGAATCTTAGTTCAGTTAACTCTATCGCTTAAAAACAGAAACCTACCGAAGGCACGTAAATGTGCACTAGGAATGTCTCTTCATTTTTCAGTGTCAATGTCCCTTCGACAGTATTCTCGTTAAGTTTTGGTGCGCCATCAAACAGGATCTTCGCTTCAGTAAGTTGTGCGCTCAGCTGCTTCGCGCACTCCGTCAGGTTCGCTTCCGTGTCGTACTGTTCCGCACCTTGTTTCCTTTGCAGTTTACAAACGTCGTCAATTTCAAAGTAGGTCCTCAACATCTGCCAGTTCGTAAAGCGCTCGGCAAACTTCCATTCGCACGGTCGCACGGTGGGGTTTTCCGATGCCAAGGAAATCGTTTTACAGCTGTGATGTCTGCTACTGGATGAAAAGTGCAGCACCAGCTTTTCGCCCTTTTCCAGCTCTTCGCAGCTGCCCATCAGCAGATGATTTGCATCGAAGGTGGCCTTTATGTTGAACAGAATCAGTTTCACCCGTTGGAGCAAGGCTTGATCTTCGAACACATTCTTCGGGTGGATGACGAATATGCCGAGCACGTACATTCCACCGGGTAACATTCTTGTCTCCACAAGTGCATGCTGTGAGATGTGCTCCAGGCTCACATCCAGCAAATCTTCTACCTCGTCCACCTGCCCATTGCCGTATTTGATACGATTTGCATGCACAACGTAATCCTTGCCACCAGCAGACGGTTGTCCGATAAGCAAACCTACGCATATTCCGGCCTGTCTGCTCAGGGCTCGTAAGTACTCTTCCACGAACGATTCGCACAACACCGACCGCCCCATCTTGAAGAGACGTTTAAGGAACAGGCACACGAAAAACAAACTCAGTAGAGTTTACAACACGCTAACGAGAAATAACAACAACTCAAATTGCAAAATATTTCCTGCTGCTGCGCCACATTTCACCTCACAAACACAACGTGTCAGTTTTCTCAAGGAAAATGCTTCGGCCCCTCCGTCCAAGACTGGCTCTCGATAGTTTATTTGGACAATCACAAACCACTTGTGGCAAACTGCTTTGACAGATTCTTCTGTTTACCGGATGACAGCTGGCTCATGTTTTGTAGATACATAAAGGCTCTTCGCTAGAGATGTACACGACAGATGATTATGTGAACTGTGTGGTGAACTGGGAGCTGAACTAATCATCTGATCTGATTCACTGTATAGTGAAACTGAATAGTGAATCGTCACTTTGAGAAGAGGAAGAAGCCGACGAATTTTTTCTGTGCAAGAAAATGATACACGATAAACATAAAACACATTTTCTCAACTGCAGACAATGTATATGTAACGTTTAAATACACCATGCGTGCTATCTCATTATTTAAATCAGTAATTATCACTTTATTTCTTTAGACAGTAAATAAACTATACACAGTAATCTGACTTATTCGCAAATAAATAATTATCAAAGATCATTGCTTTTTGTGTGCTGGTGCATAGGCGGCGGCCAATGCGCAAAACATAAACACTGATCCACCGGTCCATTGTGCAAATAAGTTAATTTTTCTGAAAAACAACCAACTTCACCGGAAGCTGTTTATTTTTTTCTTCTTTCACTAGTCACGTTCGACAATTTCCATCGCAGTTGATCACGGACCAAACCCAGTCTACATAGTTGGGCACCTTGGTGTAAATGCCGAACTTGTTCTGCTTCCCACAGCCATCACCGAAGCTCGTTATACCGTAGATGGTCCAGGGGGTGTTCAGTTTGGAGGCATCGCGGCACAACAACGGGCCGCCAGAATCACCGGCACACGTGTCTACCCGGCCGCGCTTATGTCCTGCGCAGAACATATTCTTCGTGATGGTGTAATCGTGGTAGACGGCACGACACCGTTCGTTAGGTACGACCGGAACTTCCGCCTCGTGGAGAATGTCCGTTCCCGCCTCATCGTTGTGGCGCTTCTTGCCCCAGCCGATGATGGTACACGTGTGCCCGGTCGGAAGCGCCTGATATCGTTCCGGCAGGCAAGCGTACCCGATGAAATTCGATCGTTCCACTTCCCGCGGTAGCTTCAACAGCGCCACATCGTTGTCTACGGTTTTCTTGTCGTATCGCGGGTGCTTGATGCTCAACTCGACTCGGAATTCGATCTCCGTGCCGTCCGTCTGTTGCAGATTATGCTCGCCCAGTCTCACAAACAGACGCTTCCGCACGCAGTGTGCTGCGGTTAAAATCCATCGGGAGGATACCAACGTCCCACCGCAGAAAGCTTCCTACAAAATGCAATCAAATGGAATGTTCAGCGAGCTTTAACGATAACTTCCCAAGTTCGCGCCCTGTCATACCTTGAAACGATTCAAGATGGCCACCTGCCAGGGCCACTGTCCGCGGCGGCTAGTCTTGCCGCCGATAATCCGTAGCATATTGTAGAGATAGTTCTTCTTTGGCTTGTCGCGCACCATCGGCAAACCGCAGGTCACCTGCTGGGGCATGTACTCCGGTTGCAGGATGCCCCGCCGGTTGGAGAAGATCTGTGCGGAGATGGAGTTCGGTGCGGACACCGTATCGCTCCTGTTCCATCCGTACGGGTGCGTTTTTCTTGGTTTATTGGGCTTCGGTGTCGTTGTGGTGGTGCTGGTTGTAGTTGTCGTCGTGGTCGTCGGTGGCATCTCAGGCGGAAGGACTATATTCCGACTGTTCTGGTAGAGTTGATTCCCGATCCATTCCTCGCAGAAGCTTCCCTCCGTGTAGCAGTAGGCAATCTCCCGAATAACGTCATTGCCACAAAACGAGGGAACTCGACATCGTCTGAAAGCAGATGGTAAAACATTACTTCAATTTCCTCCGGTAACGACGAACCTCGTACAGGGACCTACTTCAATCTCCGCGTTGTACACTTGGCCGTGCATTTGGTCCACTTACTCCACTTGGTGTACGGATTCTCCACCTTCCGTGGCATCTCGAAGACGGCTTTCTCCCGTGCCCGCCGCTGGGTCACCCCCGGTGGAGCCGACTTAAGCAACCTGTTATTTGTCGTTTCCTCGTCCTCATCGGAGTTGCTGTCGAAGTCACTGAAGCCATCATCGATCTCGCGCTTGGCATGCCTACCCTCCACACTGGTGGTCGCCGTTGAGAATGAGTCCAACAGCTTCTGATACTGTGAGCTGGAAACGTTTCCCGGCTTCGTCCCACTCGTTTCCGTGGTGTGCCGAAAAAGGGCGCCATAGTTTCGGTCCAACATATGTGAGATGTTCCGCCTGCTGTCACTCACCGGCACGGCAATGGGCCGCCAATCTTCCTGCTCACCCGTGTCAGGAAAGTCTTCACCTTTTCGGTTGGAAAATCCCGTCCCGTCCCGATACAGGTGGTCGTAGTAGTCCTCGAAGTAGTCGCTCAACTTGGACGGGTATTTGCGCGCCGGATACTGTTGATGTTGCTGACGGTGCCTCGGGTACTTGACGAACTTGTGCGCCGCCGTCTCGTAGCCATTGTCATAGTGCGGAGCGAGGGCATAGTTGGGCGTCAGGATACGTCGGTCGTCGAAGTCTTCCAGGTTGATCATCAACGGTTGACCCTTGACCATCTTGCCTAGCGGTTCCTCCTTCCGGTGGAACGTTGGATACTTCGAAGATGGACTCTTCAGTATGACGTAGTCCGTGTCACTGTCGGCGTCATCCCAGTCGTCATCGTCCTGAATGATGATTTTTTTCTTTTTCTTGCCATGCTTCTGAACATGTCCATCGAAGTTGACGATCGTGAACTGGTTCAGTGGAAGTGTGGACGAATGATGCTCTTCCTTGACATCCTCGATGTGAACGGTCGGGATCGGTGGAATGTGCAGCGGTACGCAACTATAAAGGGAAGGAGACGGAATGAGTTCAGAACAAAATCATCCCAATTGCAACCAGCTCCCCGATACCTACATGCTCTTGGAACAGATTCGCTCCTCCGTCTGGATGTGATTGCCACACTTGCGCTTGGCAATGCAGTACCGCTCCCGCTTCTGGTGGCAATAGTAATCGCACGCACCCCATTTCGTGAACGGTGTGTACATGTTCGGATTGAGCCTACGCTTCCGGTGGGGCCAGCCAGGTTTGGCACGCCGCGGTACCCCCGGATACCGGCGATGTTTGATGAGCTTCTTCACCTTCCGGTAGCTTCGGTCTATCTCATCGTACTCGGTCAAGGTGGATCCTTGCTCGCCGGTCTTTGGCCGGTTCTCGGGAATGAACAGTTGCCGTTGAGGGGCAACATTTCGCGGAGTGAGATTCTTGCCATCGTTGCCGCTCGTGGGCACCATGGGCCGTATAAGAAATCTGGCACCGTTGGCCGAGGACGACTGCTGCTGTGGAATACTGTAAGACTGTGTGGAAGGAAGAAAAAAACGAAAGAACAACATTAGGTCTCTTTGATAAAAATGCAAAAG
>JAOEFI010000006.1:17555622-17567711 GCA_034621735.1 Anopheles plumbeus
AGATTTTTGCGTACCACACAGCCGCTTCTATCGATGACAGATGGAATGAGGCTCATTTACTGTTTTATTCTATTCATCAGACATAAGACATTCATAAGACAGCAAATGATTAAAAAGAATTTAATAAACCTAAACGAAATAGTTGCAAATAGTTTAAAGCAAGATCGAACAGACAAAGTGGCACGAAGTTAGTGATTCAATTGTTATCGTTTGTATGACTGACACTTTGTTCGTTTGCTGCCTCGCGGCAAGGAGAACACTTTCTCCTTATGCAGCTCATCATGGGCACTTCAACAAAATCACGATAAGATAGTGTCAGTTAAAAGGGAAGTGATGTCTTTGTTCTTGGATCGAGCTATCAGAGGATATTGTACCGAGGGGCCGTTTTGATGACAGTTGTAATCGGATACCCAACGTTAGTGGTTTGTCGCACTATTTCCTTCGTCGAAGTGTTTTAATTCCGCGAAGAAAAATGTGGCTGTACGTATTACTGTTAGGTTGCTGCTTCCAGTTCCGAGCAGCGCAAGGTAGGACGAGCACGTGCGCAGGTTTGTTTAGACTGCAACGAGTCTACCGTTTCTACTTTTCCCGCAGAATGTAGTTCGCCGACGTTCAATTTTGCGAGTTTTGTCAGCCCTGGGGAATTGGATCTCACCACACCGGCTGACACCGTTATCGCTAGTTTTCACGTCGAGAATGTCCAATCCGTCTCGGTGATTCCCCAGGCGGTCTACATTGGTGCGAAACTCGTGGCGTCGGAGCTGCAGTTTGTCACGACTGCAAACTTCCCCCAGTACGAGGAGCGCGAAGTACAGCTGGTCATTATCCTGCAGATGTCCTACACGTGTACTACGGGTCAACGGCAGGGTATATTCAGACTGAATCTCAAGCAGGCTAATAATCATGCGCCCAGATTCCTGGAGGAAGTCTACCAGGCGCTGGTCCCTTTACCCTTGCCGAAGCATTTCGATCTGTCGCCATATCTTGCGAACGGTGCCGGTGTGATGGCGCGGGATATCGATCTGGTAAACAACGTGATTCAATTCAGCGTATCGGAGAACGACTACATCGTCATCGAAGGCCACCCGGTTGTAGGTGATTCAAAACAGTTCAAGGCGATCCTTCGACTCAAGGAGCAAGTCTTGAAACTACCCAGCACAGTGGAACTAACTGTGACGGCAACGGACCGAGGAGTACCACCAAAAGCGAGCCAAGTCCGTGTTAGCATCCTACCGGACGTCTCCATCGTCTACGAAGATCCTCCAGAGTTCAAGGACACCTTTGTGAATCGAACAATGACACACGACTTGTTGATACAGCTCGAATTGATCCCCGGAACCGACACCAAGGATGTACAGTATACGTTGGAGGGAGCAGATTCAAAGTATTTCAGCCTGTCGGTGTGGGCTAACAATAGTGGGCTGGATTTAACGTTGGTGAATCTAGAGGCGCTCCCTAAAGCTAAATCCTTCCTAAATGTCCTCGCTGTCGGAGCGCGTAGTGAATTGCAAAAAACATACTCCGTCATTTTGCTCACCATTCCTTCGGAGGGAGGGTCTGAAACGGCCAAAACAACGGTGCAGAAGGTTCTGGTTGTTTTGCACCTCGAGGAAATGACAGAACATCGTGACATATTTCCTCTCATGGTTGAAGACTGCGTTTTCAGCATAGAATCACAGACGCCTGAAAAGTATTTTTTTGTAGATACAACTAGTACTACATTATCTTCCATGGCGTTTGACCGTGAAGATGAAGAGCTCTTCCCCGGGCTAGACTTTCCCCAGTTTTGGGTGGTGTTGAAACTGACCTGTCCAAGCTTACCAGAAACGAATTTAGTCCCATATTATGCCGATCTGACCCGCCTAGGGCCAATGAGAGATATTGCCTACTCTACCGAATTAACTCACTTGAACATTGTTGTCCAGGATATTAACGACAACAGTCCCGAATTCACATATCCTTCGAGCAACGCTCTGTTTGCGTTTCCCTCGGCACGCCTGGCCCAAAAGCTACTTCCCGAGCAACTGGTGAAAATCGAAGCGAGCGATCGCGACGAGGGAATTAATGCCGTCATACGATACCGACTTACAGCGAACGATCATTTCGACATCGATGCCGGAAGTGGTGTAATTTATCCTCTCAAAAATGCCCTATATAAAGAGGGTACTACGACACTGGAAATTCACGCCACCGATCGAGATGGAGCTGCGGATGGAAACACATCGACTATGAAGATTAAAGTTTTCCGGGCATCTGAAGAACAATTTGTTGCTTTGGAAGTGGAGGACATTGATCCGCAGGGGTTGGAGAAAATGCTTAAACAGATCAGCGTAGTGGAAAGTGTGGAAGTGGGTGTAATAAGGTCCGTGTATTCCGTTTCCGGGGATAGCAACCTCTCTTCCAGCCGCCTATCAACCGTACGGTATGGCACACAAGCGATAGTGTACGCTTTTAGAGGACAGACGCTGTTATCCTACAACGAATTGGTTGGGTACGGTATTAAATATCCTTTTAGTCAGTCAAAATTATAAGCACGCAATTTTATACTTACAGCATTTTCAAATCTGGGCAGACGAATTTCACTATTACACTCTCGACGATAGACGAACTGTACAAGTCGCAATCAACCGTATCTGAACCAGACACCACAGTAATTTATCCGTACATTATAATAGCTGCATTTTTGGGTACACTTGCAATCGCCATGGCGGCGGCGGCGTTTTACTTTCGCGCCAAAACGCGTAATCTGTCGGTGGATAGTATGAACCGCCCACCCGAAACGGTGTCAGACAACTCCAATGCCATCATTGTAGAAAATGTGCACCATTATCCATCGACCACACCACCGTTTGAGAGTCACTCAGTACAGGACTTATATGATGTCACTACTAGCGGTATGTATTCGCAATGCCTATGTTTACAAAATTGTTTCATATAGTATGGTTTTTATTACACAGAATCTGGCGACAATCGGGAGGCTGTAAAGAATGCTGTTCGTTCCCTAACCGAGCTGTTATCCATCGATGAGACTCCGGAGCATGAAAAATGCTACACAGAATCGTACCAGCCTTCACAACAGGAACAAAAGAAAAGCATAACGTTTAACGAGCATGTTGAAAGAATCGAAGTTTTTGACAAACATGCAGAAAATTGAACAATGTATTATGCTTTTTATTAGATGCTCGTATAGGGGTTGATTTTATTGAAATCTTCCAAAACACGTGTTTCGTGTGGCCAATTATGAGAGAAGCATAAGAAACTTTGACTATTGTTTTCTGAGCAAACGTTGAACGCTACAGTCTCCTCGTTGAACCACACTCGCACGTCCTTACACCATTTCTCTGTAATTATGGATTACTCTGTAATTATGAAATTGCTTAAAAAATAATATGTTTTAAGGATCAAGCTTTATGCTGCTTTCCGTTTTCCCGTTTATTTCATGAATCCAAGGGAGCTTTGAGGGCTGCTTCATAAGCTCGGTGAACTTTCGGGCGAAAATGAAAAGTGATGTTTCAAATATCCGTCAAACCTGAACAAAAATGCAGGCATTAGGGAACGATTCTTGTTTGATTATTTATCATTTGTTTATTCACAACTCTCTTTTTTCCTCTCTTACATTCCATCGACTCCATTGTTCCTAGATAAGTATGATTTCGATGATAAATTCTGGTATGCTGTAGGCAAAGCGGTAGGTAACGTACGTGTTAGTTTGGTTTCACTGTCCAGCGCTCTACTGGTAGAAAAAATCGTTCAACTACGGAGCACATTGCCGTTGGTAAAATGTGGTTAAGCGTTTTGAATTACAGTAGATGTAAAATCGGATCAAAAGGGAATGAAAATCGCGGTAGGACTACGAAGCATATGCAAGAGCGAAAGCGCTGTTCGTCGCTCGCTCAACAATATACCTCACCCTTTTTCGCCCCATGAAGGGTCAATAATAATGATAAAAACAATAAAAAGTCGCCGCTGATTACAAGGTGGTTCATTTGATTTTCGGAGCAATTCGGAACACAAACGATGACAGATTGAACTTTAACACACCGAGTGTTCCATTGAAAATTTTCGACGAGTAAATTCAGTTTGAAACGTTAATCCGTAACGGAAACCTGTATTTTGTTCTCACTTGAGCACGCGACTTATTTTTCGGCTTTGGCCACTTATTATGCAATCGATTGCATTGCTCCGAAAAGCAAATGTACTACCCTGTTGTGTCATCCAAAAGTCGCTCAAATCGCCGTCAATTCTGAGAGGTGGCGAACCTTTTTATTTTGGGTTTGAACACTGTTGAATTGTCGTGATGGCCATTCGTGCGGGAGACATACCCCAGAAAGGATGGAGTAGTTCCGTCGAGTTTTGACATTTCGTACAACACGTATCTTTTTCCCGTAACGATCTGTCCGTCGCCAGCCGCCATTTAATGTGTATGTCAAGAGCGGAGAACTGTCAAAGCCCGTTCAGCGCTGCATCGCATCGAAGAGCCGTCGCCGTCTTTTGGCATCCGTGATGCACGGAATCGTTTTCGGAGCGCAGCACTCCCGTCTATGGTATTCCCGTGTACTTTGTGTGCCAGCGCGCGTGTGGTATCGGAAAGTGCAGTTCGCCCCGGGGCACACCAACCCAAGCAGAGAGCAATTGCGTTTTTTTCGTTCGTCCATCACTCAGTATCCAGCGTGGATGTGTGTGTAGTGTACATCCCAGTGCGTGCGTGCGTTTTGTGCATCCGCAACATCAATATTCGCTCCGGGATGTGCATTTAGGGTCATCCTCCGTGCATTGTGCAAAGTGGTCCAGTCGACAGTGTGCCCTCAAAGTTTTGCGTCAAGATTCGTGCCACGGTTTTCAATCGCGAGCCAGAGGAAGGCTACTTCGAAACCAGCTCTCGATCAAGTGAAAGAGATGCTGCTCCGCGAGCAGGTGAGTTGGTGACCGAGAGCGAGATAGCAAACGCGAGGTCGCACAAGCGCGCTGGAAAGTACGGGATGCAAGACGTTGTCATCGAACAACAGTTATCTTCCCGTCTTGAATGGAAAGGTGGGCTGCGGAAGGCTACGATTACAATTCATGATCAGGACTGTCCTCGGTCGATACAGCTTAATTGCTAAGGAAATGTGATTCGATCATGAAATAGTTGAAGAAAATCAAGTGTGAATTGATGCTGTGCGTGATCAAATCATCAACGGTGAGAAAGCGTCTTGGTGTCTGTTTTGTGGAGCAATCGAAGAGAAGAAGCGAACAGAGGGAGGTGGAGGATGCGAAGTTTAATGTGGCTTTGATTGTGTGCATCCGTTCACCACCACACAGGTTCACGAGTTCCTACAGAAGCGGCCGCTAGGTTTTGAACCACCGGCGGCTGATCGATGTTGCGGCGAGCTGAAAACCCTGGTGTTGGCCGCCGTTTTGAAAGTGTGTGCGTTTGCTATTCAGGCGCGCAGGTGTGTGTGCGTGTCGCGCGAGAAGCGTCGCTGGCGTGAGTTTTTCGTCTCACAACATGCTGAGCTCAATTGCGAGCAATGAGATGTAGTCTGCGACTGTCTTCTTCGATTTTTTTTAGTTGTAGGCTTGGTTGGTAAAAAGCGGATTGTTTTTCTTTGCCGCATCCGTTTCTTGCTTTTATTGCCAGTCGCTGCTCAACTCGGGTCCACGAGTTCGTTTCGATTGCATCGCATGCGACGCTTGGTGTTTTGTTTATAAACTTTCCTGTCTTCCTCATCTCGCCGGAGGTGTGAGATGAAGCTGCACTTGAGTATAGATTGTGAGCAAGGAAATTGTATTTTTCAACACGGAAAACGGGGAAAGGAGAAACCTAGTACCGCGAAATATATTTATTTTGGAACGTACTTCAGTCGTCTCTGTTCTTCAACGCTGACTTGAATGTCGATCGACGTTTTAGTCGATCTAAAATTACTAAACTCTTCTTTCTTTTTCAGCACTCGTTGCCGTGCCATTACAACCGCGAAATTGTGGTGGAAATTCGCCCGAAGGAAAAGCAGCAGCATTGCTAAGCAAACATTGATTTTCGTGTGAATCTCAGCAACCAAGAGCGAGCAAGAAGAAAGACGTGTCCGCCAAGGTATACAGGGCGGGAAGGAGTGGAAAACGAGTTCGAGCGTGAAACATCTCCGCAAGGGCGCGGGACGAGCGCGGAGGAAAGAAAAGGGAGTCCGACTCCCGACGGAAAGGAAGTGAAAAGAAAGTACCACCAAGGGAGGGAACGAGAATCCGTGTCGACCCCGTCTCGCTTTCGAGGAAAAGGAAAGGCAACAAGAAAGACAGCAAGCGGCAACGCCGAGCCTAACCTGAGAAAGAAAGCAGGAAGAGCAAACGGAAGAAACGAGCCTGCACAAGCCTCCTGCTAAGGAGATCAAAAGAAAGCTCGGCTGCCGGGTCCGGGCGGCGCTTGGGGGGAGGAGTGAAGCCAAACCTGCTGTCTCCAACAACAGGGCACAAGGGCTCAAGATTGTCTCCGGAGTGGTGAAGAAACGGGGGCAGGGGTCAGTGCTAACCGCGAAAGGTGGTGAGAGAAAGATTGTGTGTTTTTTATACCTATACGTGCGAGTGTGTGTGCTTGAAGAAACGTGTGCCGGAGGAAAATTGTTATTAAACGAATGCAACACAAGAAGAAAAGTGTTCCCCAAAGGTATACGAGTGTATTCTATCGCAGGAAAAGCGCAGTTCCAGCAAAGTGGGAGCGGTTTACCGGTGTACTTGTGCCTGTGTACCTCTGCTAGTCAGAGCCGTTCTGTTTCCTGTTTCTCGATTCGTTCCGTGCGCGGGCCGTTGTACCGTGTTGAAGAAAAGCGGAAGAAAAAGGAAAGGGCGAAAATTAGCGAGCCGAGATAAGAGTGTCTCCGAAGAAAAACGTGTGTGTTTGTGTATGTGTGTGTGAATTTTCCAAGTGAATTCAGTTTTTTTGGTCTCGTGTTCTCATTTTCGCACTCGAGGATAGGACATCCCAACGAAACGCAGTCAACCTGTAACCTTAACAAAAACCGGGTCAAGTCTTCTCGAGAATCGCGAGTGAGGAGAAAAATCTCATCATCTCCGCTCGGTTGCCATAGTGATCGCGCAGGAGAATACAGAGGTCTTCCAGTCTGTCCTGCTGCATGTGGTCGTCGGCGATTTGCAACTAGCAGCGAAGAAACCACCTCGAAGAAAGGCCTCCATCGTTTCGCCACCATAGTAGCCACATCTCCACACCAAAATCGAGCAACTGGCCGAAATTAGGCCGTCCGAGCTGTCCGGGTTGTGGTGGGGTTGTTGTCGCCTGTGCGCCGGTTGCTGCTGCTTCCGTCCGGCGCCGAGCAACAAAATGGCGGCGACAAACCGGGCCCGGCCGCAGCCGCGCACGAACATTTCCTTCTTCTCGAAGATCCAGGGCAAGATCAGCGACGCGTGCGCGCAGCAGAAGTTCCTCACCGACAAGAAGACGCTCGAGAAGACGTGGAAGCTGATGGACAAGGTGGTGAAGCTGTGTCAGCAGTCGAAGATGAACCTCAAGAACAGCCCGCCGTTCATACTGGACATCCTGCCCGACACCTACCAGCGGCTGCACCTGATCTACTCCAAGTACGAGGACCAGATGCACCTGCTGCACTCGAACGAGCACTACAACATTTTCATCAACAACCTGATGCGCAAGTGCAAGCAGGCGATCAAGCTGTTCAAGGAGGGCAAGGAGAAGATGTTCGACGAGAACTCGCACTACCGGCGCAACCTAACCAAGCTCAGTCTGGTGTTCTCGCACATGCTGTCCGAGCTGAAAGCCATCTTCCCGAACGGTCTCTTTGCGGGGGACCAGTTTCGCATCACCAAGGCGGACGCGGCAGAATTCTGGAAGACGCGCTTCGGCAACAGGTAGGTGGAACGTTTGTGGACAATTTTCTTAACGTCGAATCGATAACTGATCCGCGAGAATCTTTAACTTTGTGTCTACAACAGAGCAAAGACTAATTTAAAAGTATCTGTAGTAATACTCAGATCGGATTCAGATACGGATAAATTGTGAAAGCAATCATTTTCTCCATTTTAACTTTCGAATCAAATATTCAAAAGCTTTTCCTGAGGCAGAAAACTTGAGAAAATACTGTTGGCTTCCTGCGAATCCTGCGAACAAACTCTTCATTCATGGCATTCTTTTTCTACAGATTTTTCTGTCTTTGCGTAACTTTGAAATTGGTTTCTGGCAATTGCCTACCATCAGCCAGTACGCGCATATTTCTCAGGAAAATACGGGATGAATCACTCGCTTCCATAAAAACTTAACGCTCCGCTGTATTTCATTCAAGTTTCATTCTTCTTCGAAGGGAGGTCTTTTACTTTCTTCGCAATTGTTTCCGCTCCGAGCCATTCGCGAACCGTTCCTCCACCGCAGTTCGCCTAAGCGCTAATTTCGGCTGTCAGTTTTAATAAAACAAAGAGAATCGCCCGCTGGACGGCCGGCGGTCGCGAGGGACAGCAACTTCCACCGGTCCACTCGAGGCGGTTCTCACAATTTGCGTAACCGTTGAAATGGGGTGCGTTTTCTGTTTGCCTATTTTTCACTTAACCTTTCGCGCCCCGCTCCATTTGTTCGCCGTCTGGATTCTCCCACACTTAATCCTTGGGTCCTTTTTGGAACTAACGTCACAACATAAAACAAAAAACAAAGATATATTAATAAATAAAAACCGGGCGATAACAACTTGCTAATATGTTGCTCCAGTGGGCACAGTAAAATTTTACCCAAAACTTTCGTAGAATCGAGAAAGTATCCTCCCGCCGGCGCTGGCCTTCGGGCGAGGGTGAATTCACGCTTCACCCCCATTGGGGATGCTTTGGCGACGCCTACAGAGTTTCGATAAAACTGGCATTGAGGCGAAAAAAGGGCCCTCGCACGCCAGAATCATTGCAGATGTGATTTCCACGAAAGGTGAACAGGAAAAGTTTATTTTGACACGAACATCCCATCCCGGTAACCAAACGACGGTTTGCGAGGAGGATCGTGTCAAGGAAGGGGTTATTTCGTACTCGTTAGAAATTTGTTGGAATTACTATCTTTCTCTCTTTTGAAAAAAAAATTGTAAGTACCCTAATTCCTCCCACGGTGTCCTCCCTTATGCACACAAGTAAGTTCCGAAGGGAAACGGCCCGCACATCCATGGTATAGCTACAGTTAACCTTAAGCGTTCCAGTGGGAGAGAAGGAAACATATCTCTGGGCAAAGGTTAACAAGTGGTAAATCGATTGCTGCTAGATGACTAATGGGCATCTCAGCGAATCGTAATGACCCGCTTTGGACAAACAAAAGCGCAGCGCAGCATAGACAGCGCGCCACACTAAAGCCACATGGTTCCCGTCTGCTGCTGGACGAGCGATTCGTCGGAGAAAACGTCAATCCAATCGCCGTTCCAAGTGGAGCGCTGAAGTAGAACAATCGAAGAGGTAGGCGCAACTATTAACATCACATTGCGCGCCCGCGGCCACTCTGTCCGTCTGACCTGACCTCTTACCGACGAGCACTCGCAGTGAACGATGCTCGAAACAATCGTACGCCTTTCACACCTACGGCGCTGCATTATAAGACACCCCGCAGCCCCATCGTGTTTCGTGCCCCTTTTTTCGGCGTGGAAACAATGTCTGCGTCGGTTGAGCGATGGCGCAAAGCAGCACGCCGCAGACGCCGACGAGTTTAACCGTTTCCAATTAATTACACATCCATCATGCCTGTTGGATGTCTTCTGTCGTCATCGGCTTTTAGCCACGCGATAGAGCACCGGCCTGGCCCGGTTGCCGTGTTGCACCCTCGATCAACCCCCCTCTGCTTACCGAATGTGGATTTCGGTGATCTTTCATTCGGCGAAGTTACCCAGAAGAGGATGGGAGACTTCGGTGTGCAACATAATCAATTTACTTCATTAAATTTGTTCGTCTTGTTTTTTTTTTTATGTTTTTGGATGCACAGATGCCGAGTCTTCTTTGGTACGTTTGTGGTAAATTTTCGAGGCAAGTGAAGTAAAAGAAATGTCAACAGTTTTAAATGTTTGATCCTCCACTGAGTTCGATTCGCATTCGATTCTCCAACAGCTTCTTATTTATTCACATCCCTTTGGGCAACCACACATGCCAGTTGAAACGGCGGCGCGTCAGTTGTGTTTTATGTTACCCTGAAGCTTTTTTCGATCACCTGCAGGAAAAAGATGGCCGTTCGCAACCGCAACGCCACATATGGGTACAATATTTCTGCCCCCACCGACGTACGTCGCAACGATCGTCCCCTTCCCTAGCAGCTATCAATGACGCTGCATCAAAGGGTGCTGCAGATCGAGAGGGGTGTCGCAGTCACCTTCAGGGGTTGTTGCCTTGCCCAGATGCCAGAGATCTTCGCAAAAAGATACCACCAGGCGATTGGGCAAATGTGGACAAACCGCTGGGGAAGATGGGAAAGAGGGGAATGAAAAGATGACGTACTCAGAATGTAGAATATTCGCCCACTCACAATATTTCCGCCAGAAAAAAGGCGCGATCGTTCCCGCGCGTCATGTTAGAGTCTACTACGCGCCCACTCAACCACGTGGTTGTTTGCGGTGTTGTTGTTGTTAGGGGTTAGCAAAAATCGAATCGACGTCACGCGTTCTCTGACGTGTTTGTCAGGTCTTCCAAGCGATCGGTGGAAGGTACTACTGTTTGCCAAGCTTGTGTTTCTGTTCTAGCCGGTTTGAATTTTTTGCTTTTGCTTCCGTTACAACACTATTTGTTTGTTTTTCTGCCGTGCTAACGTGACCCGCATCCTTATTTTTGACTCCCCCTCCCTTGAGCGCATCATATTCTCTTCTTTTTTCAATGTCTTCAGACCATCAATTTTGCAGCAGGTCGTTGGCCATGTTGCAAATTTCTGACTGGGAATTGCACTCTCCCGAAACGGAAGTGCCAAAAGAAAAAGGAAAAGAAATTAATTTAAAAATAACTGTGCCACGAATGAATGAAAATAGTATGCGAAAGAAGTGAAAAAGGGCACCATCGCTCACCGCGCGCTGTGCGTCTCACGTTCGTTCCGACATTTCCTTTTTATTTGGCCGTGGCGTGCTGATGACTGTCTGCCCGCCAAAAGGCGTCCTTTTTTTTTTATTGCGAACGCGGTCCACTGAGTGTGGCGTCCTCGTCATTGCACCATTTGAGCAACATTCGTCATCGCCAACGAGGGCAGCCTCTTCGGTGCGTTACGTTTCGTTGGGTTCGTTTTCATTTTTTCTTCTTTTTTATGTTTTCAAAACGGGTGAACTAATTACAAATTCTGCAACCGAACTGTCTTCGTGTCGTCGACGCCTGGCGCAACTACCAAATGTGTCCAAAGGTGTTCGCGGACAGATTGCGCGGAACCGCCGGTAGCAAATTCATCCCCCCTTTCTAACCCAAAGCAAACCCCTTTTCAACGGGCGCCACGTTGGTTGAGATATGTCCCACCTCACATGCAGGTACTTAAATTGTTGTTTTCTTTTTCCGTTGCCCGGAATTGAAATGCTGTTCCGGTCGAATGTGTCGGATGTGTTTCGTTTTTGGCCGGTTGGTGCGTTGTTGTTTGCTGCCTACGGTTTATTTCACTCAAAAATGGGGACAGTTCTTCGCCCGATGGCAGGAAGCAGTAGGGTTAGTCAGCTGTCCGGTTACGTTCGATGGCAAGTGGGTTTTGGTGCCTTTGGTTCCCAACTTTCAGGGGTGTTAAAGCATATTATTATTTAACCATTAGAAAATGGTAGTAAAGTGTAAAATGAATAATTTTTTCCCAGCAGCGTATTGCTTCAGACAACAATTTCAACTATGCTCAAGGCAATTTTTCATAATTGTCTTTAAAATGTGTAGAAACTCGTTTATCAAACCATGTTGAAAAGTTGCTCGTATTGCAGGATAATAATTCCCAAATTATCCCCAATCCGTCAGCTGCGGCCAGGCGACGACTCTAGCCGCTCGCTTAAATTGTTGTCGGAAGTCACTGTCACAATTGATGAAATTAATAATCGATTCACCCTCGAGCACAAGGGTCAACTGTGGCCGGACCATTGTGCGGCGTCGAAGCGTTTTCTCTACTTCTGCACACACAAATGTCCACTCTCTTG
>JAOEFI010000006.1:17567811-17580886 GCA_034621735.1 Anopheles plumbeus
CATGGGAAAATGGTGCCACGCTTACCCCGTAGGACGTACTGGGTTGGTCCACAGCCAAGGTCGGGAGCATACATTGGCCGTAACACTTCCACTGTCTCCGCTCGGTATTCCGTTTCCCTGGTGGCCCGATTGAATCATTACAGTCATACCAGCACCGCCGACGGAACGGAAAATGGTGGTTTAAATGTAGCAAATGTGGAAAACAAGGTTGGGGCGCTGAAGTAAGAACACCTATTGGGGAGCACGCCATCGCCCAGCGCTGCCGGAGTACGCCGCTGGAGGCGCGAGGGATCGAAATTAGCTCAATTATGTATGCAAACTGGGTTAAGTCAGCACCGGTGGCGTTCTCGCGGGGCGTAGCGTGGAGTCGAGAAATTTATTTCCTTTCTTTAGGCAGGAAGATATCGGGTTGAAAACCACACACGATCCGGTCAAGAATATAGGGCACCACAGACCAAGTGTGGACCCACAATGTGTACGGAGACCTCCCGTTGCATAATCACTCCCCACCCCGCCGCTGGAGCTGACCAGCTGACCAAATGCGGCAACGGTGCGAAGATAGAGCAGGTCAAGATAATAATACCCACCTCCCCCCCCTCCCCCCTCCCCCCTTGAGGCCGTTCTGCAGTTTATCGACTTGGAAGTTGGAAGTGCCCATTTTGGAAAGGAGGATTGGAAACTCGGCAGAAGAAAAAACAACAAGCGTTACCCGCGAAACGATCAAATGAAGATCAATCGCTGGGAGATAACGCTGGAGAATGGGAGTCGTCTTGTCACCGGACACACTGCCCTGCCCCGAATCGATTCGTATGCTAATCCGTCTCGCACGGGTGGGATTTCACCCACCCCATAGATTCTCTCCACCGTGGAGTTACGATGATCCTATCGCAACGAATCGCCTATATTCGCACTCGGGAGGAGATGGTGATCAAATTAAAATCGCTGCCAGACCCCACACGCGATACCAGCTACGGATTTCTTGGCGATGGGAGTGATAAAATCTTTGGGGCGAATTAAATTGTGTTATCGTGCTTTCTTCCCGCCCGTCTGCCGCTTCTGCCAAAGAAGGAAAACGTATGAAATCGGATTCTTTTATGCAGCAGACCGTGGAGCTGGTAGAGAATCGAAGAATACGATCGGGGACATTTTATCTCTCGGTTGTCATGGTGTCTTCGCGTGATTCTATTAATTATGGCTTTCGAAACATAGCAAGTTTTTTTTTTTTCAATATTTCCAAACCAGAACGTCCCAAAAATTAATGTCAATCCTCGTTACAAGCACTGTAACTCCTTTGTGTTGAAAAGCTTGCCCAACAAAGTATCGCTAATTTTTCCTGTTCTCTTCGTTTACTTATTACATCATCATATTGTGTGGATGTAGCTGGTTGCCGTTCTCTATGTTGGAACATTTGCCTGCCCAGCTGGTTCTTTCCACAGACCGCATATACAACGTCGTCCGGCAGCTGACAGACAACCTGAATGGATGCACTTTGCATGCCAGCTACATACTGCACCGTAATCTGGTTTAATATCTCACCGACGGCTCCGAGTCAACAATGTTTTCATTTTGTTTTTTCGATCTCTCTCTCTCTTTCTCTATCTCTCCCCTCCCCCCCCCCCTTTCACTGAAGAATCCGTCCCCTCGCTGATCGACACAGACACCATCGGTGCGGACGGTTCGAGCCGGCAGAGCAAGGCCGTATCGAGCCACTGCCCGCGGTCCTGCCCGGTCCAGAGCACGCCACAGGACCCGGTCTGCGGCAGCGACGGGCTCATCTACGCCAACCAGTGCGAGATGAAGAAGAAAACGTGCACCAAGGCGAGCCCGAACGCGGTCTCGGAGGACAAGGTGGGCTGCGAGCGGTCGAAGGGATCGCCGTGCAACCATCGCTGCCCGACGGAGAAGGACCTGGTCTGTGGTACCGATGGGCGCACCTACCTGAACCGGTGCATGCTGCGCGTGCAGGCCTGCCGGGTCGGCACGGCGGCCGTCTCGCTCGCACACGTCGGCCCGTGCGCCAACGGGAGCGTGATCCGCGAGTCCTGCCCGGTCGACTGCAATAGGTGAGATAGGTGGCACATCTCGTGGCACAACATTGGCCCGCCGATTCTGACGTTTCTCTTCCCCTCCACCTCGCAGTGCCCCACAGGATGGTCCCGTGTGCGCGTCGGACGGTAACGTGTACAACTCGACGTGCCAGATGAAGCTCCTCACCTGCGGCCAGGGTGTGGTAAGTAACGAACGGGGTGACAGCTAGCTCCGAGCGACATCTGATGTACGGAAACGGATGCATTCTCCCCACCCCCACCCTCCCTACAGGTGCGCACGAGCCGCAAGCACTGCCAGAGCACACGCAACTGCCGCGAGTCCTGCTGGCGGGTGGCGCGCCCAACCTGCGGTTCCGACGGCCGGCTGTACGCGAGCGCGTGCAAGATGCGCGCGTCCAACTGCGGCAAGCACGTGTTCGAGGTGCCCATCTCGTACTGCATGTCGCAGGAGCGGGCGGGCGGCAGCTCGCACAGCGCCAGCAACAAGATCGAGGACTGCCCCACCGAGTGCCCGAAGGACGCCCAGCAGATGATCTGCGGCAGCGACGGCAACATCTACACCTCGATGTGCGAAGTCAAGATGCTCAACTGCGGGTAGGTAGTGGCGCCAAAGGCCGGTATGCGAACCACAAGTCAATGCGATTTCTTTTTTTCCTTTTTTTTTCATTGTGTGCCAATTTGTAGGCAAAAGAAGAAGATCCAAGCGCTATCGCTCGATCGCTGCAAGCAGAAGATGAACCGCTGCAAGTCGCTGCCCGCCTGCAAGCAACACTCGAAGAACGGCGCGAGCTTCTTCGGCGACCAGAAGGACATGCTCTGCGGTACCGACTCGAAGACGTACAACAACGAGTGCGAGCTGGCCCGCGCCACCTGCCTGTAAGTATGTGCCGTGCGCCCCCCGCCCGGTGCAACAATGTTGCGCCACCGCCGGCCGGTGTGTGCGTGCCGTCGTCCCCTCTGTGTGTAGATCGTATCCCGGGCAGAGTGTGTTTTAATTTCGTGTCGTTGTTGTTTTCACCCCCCTCACTCCCTCTACTTGCAGGCGTGGCGTACAGCTGGCGCACATTGGACCGTGCACGCAGCTCAAGTCGAAGGTGGACGTCAGCGACTGCAGCAGCTGCACGTACGAGGAGGAGCAGACGGGGCCGATCTGCGGCTCGGACGGCAACACGTACAAGTCGCGCTGCGAGCTGAAGCAGCAGACGTGCGGGCTGCGGGTGGTGCCGGTGTCGCTGAAGAACTGCGCCACCACGGCCCTGTGCGAGGCGAACTGCGAGCAGCAGCCGACCGGCTACGTGTGCGGCTCGGACAACCGGCTCTACCCGAACGAGTGCCACATGCGGCGGGAGAACTGCGGCCGCCACATGTTCCTGGTGCCGATGAAGCGCTGCCTGGCCGCGTTCACCTTCAAGGGCTGCTCGAAGATCTGCCCGCAGGAGTTCGAGCCGGTCTGCGGCTCCGACGGCAAGACGTACTCGAACGAGTGCTTCCTCAGCATCGAGAACTGCCGGTCGCGGTCGAAGGTGCAGAAGAAGCACGTAGGGCCGTGCGGCAGGCCCGAGGAGCCGTCGCACAACTATCTCTACTAAGGGAGCCGCGGAGGATCGGGTTCCCTGCTCGATCCACGGCGGGCCAACTTTCCCTCCACTGCCACTGATCCGGTTACTCCCTATCGTCCTCTCGATCATGGTGCCATCTGGCACGAGGGTCAAACCATTTCCCTCCCGGGACCTGCCGCAGCCTGGCCTGCAGCCGGCCCGAACGCCCGAACGCTTTCCTATCCTCCTTCCCATAGTTTATCTACATTTCAACGTTAGCTGTAAGGATACACACTCTACGTAGCATAAGTAAAGGAAGAAGATAAGGGGGGAAAAACAACACAACAAACTCCATCCCCCACAGTAGCATGTAACGCGTAGTTAAGTTAACCTAAATCCGAGCAAAATTGCAAGAACAACTACTGACTCGTTCCCCTCCCCGCCAAACCACCAACCGCATTGCGTAATGATCATGGAGAAAGATACGGGAGAAGACTACCGCAGAAGACTTTTTTCTACAAACAAACCAAGCTTTCGAGCGTTTTTCGATGACTTTTACAAAACCGCACCGATCTGACCTGCCCTGGATCAACCAACCCATCCCCGATCGCACCTTGAAGCTTCAGGGTACTGGGTCCACATTCCTACACCACCTTTTCCCCCAAGGTAGTTTCATCTCGCTCTGTCGTTCTCTCTCCCTGGTCACGTGATTTTTTATGAAATAATGGAACAAAAACATAAGTAAACTCGTTTGTATGATTTGTATGCACGGAGGAGGTCGCCGACTCGACTGCGAGTGCGAGCGGACACGAGAGCTGACGTGCGAGACAGCAAGGCCACAGCATTAGGATACTAGAAGTAGGTACCGCAGACGCTGCGAAAAGGAAGCGCTAATTTATTTCTAACAACTAGTTACATATCAGTTGAATGTAAGCAAGAATAAAAAGGGGAAAGCGATAGGCGACACGCAGGTGAAGCAACAAAAAAAAATTGAGTAAAATAGGAACGAACGTAAGTCAGCGAACTACCAGGACCGTTGGGTTCAATTCGTTTGGTATTTCACCCATTTGTGGTATTGTTTATGACGATTGTGACGGAACATTTCGAAAATGTGTTTTTTGCCAATAAAGAGAGGAAGAAAATCTGAAACGTAAATGAAAATTTGCCTTTGTGTTCATATTGACATCTTTGTAACGTAAAGTCATCCGAAACACGTGCTTCGTGCTGGTAATGTGTTTTGTGCGTCTATATTGAGCCATATGGCGAAGTTTCGAAGTCTATCGTTTAGATCGTTTCGAAGTCGTCATAATCGTTTAGAACCGTAATCGTACAGTGACATACAACATAATAATTACAACACGACCAACGACGTGTTTGACAGCCCTGTTTTTCATCATCGCCACGCGATTTGTAGTGATGAGCTATCCTGCTCGCCCTGCTGCTGTAGTGAGACCTGAGGCATCTGTCAAAAGGCGCGTAACAACCAAAACAAAACCAGCGTGTTATTTTCACATCGCTCTTGTTCACAGGAAAAAAGGTAGCTATTGAAAGTTTTTCCTTCTTTTCCAACAAACGTACACTTTTAGCGGCTCATTTTTCACTGTCCTACGTGAACATTCCACATTTCAATTCATTTGGATGATTGGAGGAAAATCTGCTCATCTGCTCATCGTTCGGCTGCGACACTACTTCAAGAACATGGGTTGTCCAGATCTTCACCCTCCAGCATCCGTTCGGGGCATGACTCTCCTTGATCGGGAAGCGTTCAGCAAGACAATCAAAGTGCCTCATCTAATCGTGCCGAAGGAAACCAACCTAAATAGCGTTTGTCGCGCGATAAAGAAGTACCTCCTCAAAATGGAACGGTACAAGCCGGTCTTGTACGAGGAGTTCAAGATAACCCTTCACCCGGTGGCTGTTCAGCGATGGGAAGATTTGGCGGAAGTGCACCTAGATCAGCTCGGCATTAGCAACGAAGCCCTCGTTTGGCAGGATATCCGACTAACATACGAAAACTGGAAGTACGATGAAATCTTCAAAGCTGTTCTGCCCGAAACCACAGAAGCACTTTCGTCGTTCAGCAAAATTGGCCACATCGTCCACTTGAACTTGAAAGAACATTTACTTCCCTACCGCGAGCTAATCGGCGCGGTAATATTGGACAAAATTGCCGACTGTCGCACAGTGGTGAACAAATCAGTCTCGATCGACACTACCTATCGCAATTTCCAAATGGAACTGCTCTGCGGCGAATGCGACTATCAAGTATCGGTGAAGGAAAATGGGTGTGCCTATAAGTTTGACTTCTCCAAGGTATACTGGAATCCACGACTTTCCACTGAGCACGAAAAGGTGGTGAAAATGTTGAATAGGAACGACGTACTTTACGATCTCTACGCCGGTGTTGGACCCTTCACCGTTCCTGCTGCTAGAAAAGGGTGTACGGTTCTAGCGAACGACCTCAACCCCGAATCATACAAGGCCCTGGTGGACAATTGTGCCCTTAACAAGGTATCAAAACACGTCAAATGTTACAACAAGGATGCAGTCGAATTTATCAAGCAAGAACTGAAACATCATTTGCACGAGATATGTGCCGACGAAAGCTTTCAGGGTGAGATTCATATAACGATGAACCTACCTGCATTGGCCGTGGAACATTTGAAATTTTTTCCGGGCTTATTTAAAGGACAGAACAGTATCACTCTGCGGAAATTACCACTGGTACATGTGTACTGCTTTGCCAAGGGGGTCGACGACAAGAAGGAAATCGCGCAGAAACTCGCTGAACAGTGGCTCGGGATGGAACTGGGCGATGATCTGAAAGAGATCGCATTCGTACGCAATGTAGCCCCAAACAAGGACATGATGCGTATCAGTTTCTATCTCACAGAAGATTTACTTTACGGTTGCGCGTCCACTGTGAAAAAACGTCACCTAGATACCGAGGGCATAGCTGCCGAAGATCCCAAACGACCATGTAATTTACCGGACAACAATAAAACAGCTAGCTAAAATATAGTTAAAACGAGTGCATACTATACGCGCAATATTATTTCCTTTTTTCGTTTCATTACCTTTAGGTCTACCGCCAGCCGAGCTTCAAGATGGTAAAGAAGGCAAACAAGATAAAAGACCAGCGTAAACAGTTGGCGAAGAAGGCGAAGAACGTGTTCACGGTCTCACAGGCAAAGAAGAGCAATTTAAAGAAAACGAAGGAAGTTTCCGCCAAATTAAAAAAGGTATAAATTGAGTTCCGATCAATTTTGTTGTCAATAATTTTCCATTTCACCTCTCATCTTGAACGACAGATAAACGTACAAGACAAACGGGAAAAGGTGGACCAAAAGTTTCAGAGCCTGCACTCTCAAATAGTATCGAAGAAATCCGCCAAACCAATGCCCAAACCACAGCCACCGAGGAATAAAAAAAAACCAGACTTAACCAAAATTGAGACGGATCTAAATAAACTGCAGGTTGACTAAATGAACCGGAACTAAACATTAATAAAACCTTGAACAAAAAGCGCTACTCATCGTGTTTTTTTAGTTTAAGATCGCAACCAATCGAGCAGAATGTCTGTACAGATGCCCTTCCGTTTGCAATATTCCCGCCCTGAGGGGATTATATCACGTGCATCGCACGCAGCACGCAGCCAGCCGACAACTGTCAAACTGAACTGAAGTTTTTACAAGCACTCAGCTCGCTACTTTAAACGGAATCAGTCTACGCTGTTCGAATGGTTGCAGATTGACAACATTGACGTACTGTGGTTGATAAAATTGAGAAAATTAGCATTCGGAGAAACACAACGGTAGCGGCAAGCAAAGCAGTTTGTTCTCGTATTAAATTTGCTGATTAAATCCACTTTTACAGAAATTTGCGAACTGCCCTATCACACGCTGAGTCAGTAGGACCGAACCATGGCAACAGCAGTTCCAGAACGTTTAACTATCGGACCGAAGGATGGTGTAGTTTATCCACTAACTATGTCGTACTGCGGCAACTGTTCCATGCCGCTAGAATACTGCGAATATTATCCAGACTACGAGAAATGTAAACATTGGTTGGAAAGAAACCTTCCAGCTGAGTTCGAGCGGATGAAGATTGAAACCACAGGGACGGGGAGTAAAAACGCAGGCGCGGGTACCGCCACCGGGAATGCCTCCGCGGAGCCAGCAGACGCGGACGATGAGAAGAAACGACAGAAACGTGGTGGCAAGGGAATGATGAAAACCAAAAAGGCCAAAGAAGAGGGCCCCAGAAAAATCTGCCTATCGCGATCGGCACGCGGTCGGAAGAAGTCGGTGACCGTAGTAACCGGCCTGGCCACCTTCGATATCGACCTGAAGCTAGCTGCCAAGTTCTTTGGGACGAAATTTGCATGTGGTTCGTCCGTAACGGGAGACGACGAAATCGTAATCCAGGGCGATGTGAAGGATGATCTATTCGATATTATTCCTGAAAAGTGGCCAGAAATCGATGAAGACTTTATAGATGATCTTGGCGACCAGAAACGTTAAAACGACCTGTAACTCCCATCGTAGTGCGTGAGAGCCGTCAAATAATTGATGTAAAGTGGATACTTATCTCATTCTTTATAAATATACATGGCCAATAAGCTCTATCATGGATACCAAACGATACATGTGAACTTTACGACATATGATTTGGTAGAAACACGGAAAAATCCCTAAGCTATAATTTTCTCAATCGTCGTTAAACAGCCACTAAGCTTTAGTAAATGGCAATTAATAAATGCTTTAGACGCGTCGAGTTATGTGAATCACGCAAAATCTTTTCCGGAAGCATCTGGCCACCGTATCGGTTATGCACGATGTATGAAAAAAGATTGAAAGAGACAATACGAAACAACTGGATGAAATATCACTGAAAACCTACGGATTCCTAATAGGCTTGTAATCCTGTTTGAACACAGCTGAAAAAAAGGATAATAGCAATAGTATTATCACCTACTGTCGGCGAGGCAATACTTGCTATTAATTGAGACTTAAAATACAGCACTTTTGGATAGAGGGCCATGCGATCATCACTAGTATGGCTGCAGACCGTGTATAAGGCGATTTGATTCCGAGACACTTTGGAACAGCATACACATGTTTTTAAAATGTGAAATGTAAGTGCCCAATGGTCCTTCAAACCACGCTCAAACCATGTTTATTGATGTTTTTTCTAACTTTTTTTGCTATTCTAAGTAACCCTACCCAAACTGTATTGACTTCTTCTCGAACGATAGGAAACAAATGTTTCGGAAAACTTTCTTTCGATCAAAGCACCTGTATTCCTTTTCCCTTCAATCAAGGCAATAATTAAATTAAAATAAGTCACACGCACGCCAAACACGAATGTGCTCCAACCGACTAGCGCGACACCATACAGCTTAATCAAATACTTTTTTACTTTCGTACGGCCGATTGGATCCGGTAATCCTCCAAGGAGTTGGTCCATCCAGTAGACACCAGGGGTTGGGAACGAGGGTTTGGTAGCGCTGATTGAATTGTTTCGCCACACCATTCGGAACGGGTGCCATTATTGGCCAATTCTCAAAGCTATTCTGAGGCATCGTGGTTCCCAGAAGCGGACCAGCTATAAAATCTTTGCTTTCGGACAGCAACATCGTCAGTAGGCACAGCGAACGTGTCTAGGACGGTGCTCCAGATTTAGGGCCAAGGTTCTGCGATTATAAGGTATATAAATGGTAGATCTTGTGCTTTCCAGTGTGTCCGACATCCTTTTGAACTGCTGTTAATGAGTGTTAAGTACTCAACAAACGTAATCAAAAGTATGTAAATTGTGGTAGGATTCGCTGTTGGACTCCTGGCACAACGACCTTTTCCCGTCACCAAGCCAGCGCTGCTGCAACGACCTTTTCCCTGCACCATGGGTCTCATCGACCATGACAACCAAACCGCCTACCGACCGGAAGCACTGATTGGAGCCGACATGTCGGGATTGCACTATCTTGGCTGGAACGTACCGCCCGACGAGTTGGTACACATTCCTGACCACTGGCTGCAGTACCCAGAACCGGAAGCTTCCCTGCACTACCTGCTCGGGCTGCTCTACATCGCCTTCAGTATCTTCGCGCTCATCGGCAATGGCCTGGTCATTTGGATTTTCCTGTCGTAAGTGTGGACCGGGCCGGAAGACGAACGACTCCGCTGATTCGCGCCGCGGTCCTTTTCTTCTACAGTGCAAAATCCTTACGGACACCATCAAACGTGTTTGTCGTTAATCTTGCCTTCTGTGATTTCTTCATGATGGCCAAGACACCGATCTTTATCTACAACTCATTTACGAAGGGATTTACCCTCGGGAACCTGGGATGTCAGATTTTTGGATTTATTGGATCACTAACCGGTAAGAGTTTAGTACCTATGATTGATACTGCAGAGAAAACACAGGCATGTGCATGCATAGCACCGATCCTAACCATTACTCCTTACTTCTACAGGCATTGGTGCCGGAGCGACTAATGCCCTCATCGCGTACGATCGGTGAGTCGTAAATATTTCGATAGTTTTATTGAATTGCTTCAACAGTTGGAAAAATTTGGATTGTATTATGTACAAGAAAAAAGAACAACAATGTCTCTATATATCCCTGGTATTCGTTTGAAGGATAATTTTGCCCCACATCCCGCTTTTCCAATACAATGTAACTACGATAAAACTTACCTACAGATGCAACACCATCACCCGTCCGTTCGATGGAAGGCTGACCCAGACGAAAGCTATCATCTTCATCTGCCTTATCTGGGCCTACACTATCCCGTGGGGCGTGCTTCCACTGCTGGAAATCTGGGGCCGTTTCGTACCAGGTAAGGGGGATTCGGAACCATTTGCGACCGCGCTAAATGAGGCTTGTCTTGTTTGGTCGTAAAAAAAAACATAGTATTTTATTTGCAGCACAAATGAACACCGGTACGGTAGTGATGTTATCTTCCACTGTCTCTCCCGTACTAGTTGGTACAATTTTCAGTTGTTTTCTCGTGGGAGTTTGTGCCACTTATCATAGTTTCCTTTTTTCCTTATCTTATATGCATATGCTTTATTAAACGCATAAGATTTGCGTGATTTGAACCCCAAAGAAAACGAAGTACGAGAGCATCGTATAAATGCTCATCGAAGTGCGCGAAATTAAAATCTAGATTTGCATAACTGAACCTTCGCCGGTGAAGAACGAAACCAAATGTTCCAAACTTCATTTCACGCACTTTGGGATTACCACTAATTTCCTGGCAGTACCGTATTCGCTGATGCTACTTTCTCCACACTGAACAAAAAGAACTCCTTTCCAACGCATCTGCTGTTTTTTTCTCGTAAGCAACATGTGTCATGGAAATTGTTCAGTGCGGCACATGGCAACCGTTGGCAAGGGGGTTACTAGTTCGGTGCAAAAAGTAGTGCTTAATGGAGTGTATGGAGTAGAGTATGGAGGGAAGTTATACTAAATTGAAAGTGTCAAGATAGGCACTAAAAATCAAATCTATACAAGAGCGTTTATTTATCACCCAAAACATTTATTTCCTTCCACGGCGATTAAGAAGCATCATATATGTTCTGCTTTCATTATCGTTTTCACTAGAGCATGCAATGTTATTTGCAAAAGTTTTTTTTTTCCACTATTGGAACACCTACAAGTGCATGTAGGTATGTGGCTAATTTGTGCTGCACAGTCAAACGTTTCAGGGTTAGAAAAATGTCGCATAATTAATGTATTAGAAGTAATTGTATTGAAACATATTTGTAAGGTGTGTATTTTTTAGGGTTTGAGACCTTCTTCAAAGAGTTGTTTCTAGTACAGCAACGAAACTGGAATTCGTAAAATGTCCCCACCTCTCTGCCTTTGACCCTCTTCCTACCGCAAAGGTTGAATCTCATTCCTCCTATAATCCTTATATTGTATATGTTTAATTTACAATTCGTGCCTTAGCTTTGATACTATATTATCATAGATCATGGATCTGCACACATACATACGCACACATACACGCATTACGCCATCAACAGGCGCATTCTCACACACTTACAACAAACCTTGTCACGCAATTGAAATTATCGCATATCATACACTTCATTACCGTCCAAGCCCACCTTCTTTCAAAAACACACCCAAAAATCGCCCACACATGCTCGACACGGTCTTCTATTCTTCCTGTCTCTCTATTCTTAATTACCAAGAAACGATCGAAATTTGGACATGAATCGATTGTTGTTCCTTAACTTAAGGCGTTCAATACCACCCTTTTCTGAATGAAAACTGATTTAGATGAGATTCATCTAATAAGATGTGACGAAATGCGATTTTTAATGTTCTTTCCTTGCTCGCATCAGCGTTAAACCACCCGATTGTTTCCAATTCATCGTGCGCGGACCGCAATCGTTCGCCAACGTCCTAATCCGCTCATGATGAGTTTGCTCCCGTGTCATTTCGCGTCCCGTTTCAAAAACTGGACCCAAAATAAATCCAGCTGGAGAACAAAAATAATGGTTCATTGTTCCATCGGCAGGACTTCACAAAATGATTGCAACCTTGCCAGCCAGAGCTTCTGTTCGTGCTTTCGTTTGTGACGCACTTTTCAGTCCAGACGTTCGGGGAGAAAGGGGATAAGTTATCATGTTGGCAGAATTTTCCCCGTAGCGATCAACCCTCATTAGCTTCCGGGGATGATCTCCAGACGAGCGAAACGCGTCGCTGAGCACCATTTTTGATCGGAAATGGATGTTAAAGGCAGTCCTTTTTTTCGATTGCCCCGGTAAAACATTGAAGAAAAAGCAAGTCGTAGATTGTAATGTCGTTCCGATTTGAAAACATTACAAACTCCCCAAAAAGCTTCACTGCGCAACATGATTATACACGATATCTTAGCAAACGAACTATCATTATTCGATTTCTTTAACGTAAAAAGTACTTCGGGTTGAAATTGAATTTCAATGCGCTTGTAGTAACAAATTTCTAAGGTTTTATCATTCCCGAGACACACAATACATACACAGAAAAAAACCTGTGGATAAATATTGCTAAATAACGCAACAAACACGACCAATGTTTGCATTTGCGATCCCCTATTCGCCACCTGTCACTTCCTATGGCAAACAGCGGCTTTGGCTCGCTAAGAGTTGCTCCGGTTTCCGGTTCTGTTGGAGATGAACTGGAAGAACACCCAATTTGTCTGTTAGTGTGTGTGTTGGCTTCTCTTCCGGTGCAAATAGTGAAGAACATCTCCGCACATCCTGCAGAAACATATCGTGGTTTTTGTAGTGCTGCATCCTGGAAAGTGGAAGCTAGCTCTCGGCAAACACTACCAGGTTGAGCATTTTTCCTCAGGCCCTGAGATTTTCAATCTTCAAAGGACTATAACAGAATGTCAAACCCATTTTCCAATATTCACACATGGCTTTCCAATATAGTGAACTTTGGAAAGCAACGTCAAAAGCGTCTCCGAATGAAAGTGGTTTGAATATT
>JAOEFI010000006.1:17584111-17647425 GCA_034621735.1 Anopheles plumbeus
TGACCGTGCGTAGACAAAGTGCATACTTAAAACACTCAGCCTGCTCAAACTGGGAGCAAAAACATGTAAAATAACATATGAACAACGTCGAACATGACGAAGTAAACGCCAAGGACTGCTGACGACGGGCAAGAAAGGCAATGACGGTCCACAGTAGGATAAATCGATTGCGAGGGATCAACACTGCCATAGAGAAGCCACCATAAGAATGTACAACTGATGCGTGCCATGCTGTTTAATTCCTTCGGTGTCAAGATAGGCGAGAATAGCTATTCTTGTAGAGTAGAATCATTGCCGCGGCAAAGGTCAGGCCATGTAAAACGACGGTTGAAAGCATACCAGAACGAGGCAGCAGGCGGGCAAAACTAAAATGCGTCTGAGACCTCAGGAGCATGTTAATCACGTCTAGAATAGTTCTCAGAACTGGAATATATTTAATTCCTAATTTTAATTGCAATGAATGCATTGTATATCGTCGTTTTTCACTTGAGATGATTTGCACCAAGGTACATAGAGACACATAGATAGGATAGGCGGGATCTATATAAACCGCATCCAGCAGTACTGCTATCTGTCACCGTGACAACTAACCGTCTTTCATTTTCCACATGCGATCGGCACGACTCGCAAGATGTGCTACCCGACGTGTATCTAGGAGGACGTATTATAGTTTAGGATTAAGATACTGTTAAGATTTGTTTCACGAATTGCTTGAATTTCACTCCTCCATTATCCATTGCGCTTGTTTCTACGTTAAATCATTTCAAATGGTAAGTAAGTGCGGCATGAGTAGCAGAAAATGTGCGGACGATTTTTCGATTTCATCATTCCGTTTTCACAGGAAGAGAATATCGATATGGACGACCCTTCGCAGGTTGTTAGGCTGGAAGAACGTCTGTATTCCCATTTGCACCACGGCTATGAAGATCCCGTCAATTCGGAACAAACATCGGCACCGGTTACAGCAACTGCCCCTACGCGTATCGTATCACAAAATTCGGTTGTGAACAATGCCCAATCAGCGAATCTGATGTCGAAAATGAAACGCTACTGGGCCACCACCAACGCAGGATTTCCCCGCGAACCTAATACATACCATCAACATAATTTTAACTCATACCAAAACCAAACAGAAACATCGGATATTTTTCCACCGGATAGCCGTGGCTCAGGAGGAGGTTCCATTCAGCCGAAAAAAATGTTCCTCGCTCCCTACCAATCGTTGCTAGGAAATTCCCAACACAAAGGCAACGACAATCGAGAATCTCTAGCGGTGCAGACAAATACGATCAAGGATGCGGGTGGAATATCCAACTCAAAAGGTGGACATGGAATGCCAAAGTCAAGGCCCCAAAAGAAACAGCGAAAGATGCAGCCAAAAAAGAGCCAGCCATCATCGCAACATTCTGCGGAAAGAAAACTGGCCAGTTTGATGAAGTTGGTCGACAAAGATTCAAATCAGAACCGTAAGCAACGTTTGGAATCTAAAAAGGCGAAGGCAATTGTTGTACGCCAACGAATCGCTGAACGGATTGTGGCGCGGATCAACCTTGATTCGTCCGACGAGGAATACAAACGTGACACTCCGGTTGCACTGGAAAAAAACATAGGCGCCTCACGGTCCGATGAAGAAACAGATGAAGTCGTGCTGATACCAACTCCGGAACCTCCAAAAATCTGCATCGATTGTAGCGATGATGAGATGACACAGGACAGCTTCGCCTTTCCCCAGGCACAGAAGAGTATGAAAAAAGTGGTTACTAAGCACAACTCGCCGCGCTGTCTGAGTCCCTCGAACAGCTCGATCATGTCAGACGATTTTATCGGCCATCAAGATCGTTCGCGTTTGAATGAAAGTTTTACCGGAAGCATCCCGAACGACGATGAATTAGACTGCTCAACTGACCCGCTAGGTCAGCATCGTACGGGTTCGAAAAAAAGAAACGAGGACGTAGTTTGTCAACGAGACGAAAGAGCTCCATCCATCTCATCGGAAGATACAGTATGCACAAGCAGTGATACTACCGATCAGGAAAAACGTCGGCAAGAAGCAGGCCAGGGAAGTAAATCAAAACTACTCTCACCAGCACGCACAGAAATCGATGCTTCGACTGGCAAAGGTAAAAAAGAAAAACGTACCACCAAAAAAGTACCGGAACAATTTTCAAAGGCAGCGCCAAAAGTCGGTACACCCAATAGTGATTCAACTGAAAAAGCGACTACTAATTCAACATCGACCGACACGGTTGGCAAACAAAAATTGATAGGATCGAAGTCGAGAACTACGTCTCCTATTCGCATAGCGATGGAATTGGCTCGCAAGCAGTTCGAAGGGAACAGTTCCCCAGGAGTTACAGTTGGTGGCATGAAGAAAAAGTCGAAGAAGGATCAAGCATCTGATACGATCCAATCAACATTTGTCCAGCAAAGCACACCGTCGCCGATTACTCCTGCTAAGACTGTCGTTAAAAAAAGCGTAGCGGCATATTCAAACCCTGATTCAGATATCGATAGTTTGTATCAGTTAGTTGGAAAACCGAAAACTAAAACAAAAGCTGTCCATATACCACTCAGCGATGACAGCGTATCATCCGAGAGTGATTACGACCTTTCAAAAGCAACTAGTGAAGTGAGTCCTCAAACTGTAGAAAAGCAGTCCTCCAATGCGATGATTAACCGCGAAACTGTTTCGGGGCAACTTAGGGATAAATCGCTCTCAGCCCTGCAGCAAATGGATAACATTTCCTCCGAAAGTGATTATGCGGAATGTTTAACACCGGCACATAAGAGCACTCCGAAAGCGGCAAAGGAAGCGAGAAAGCGATCAGTCCGCAAAAGAAAACAGTATAATTCGGAAAATTACTCAGATGAAGACTTCGCGTGCATGTTAACTGATATCGTACAAGCTGTCTCCGACACCGATGTTGAGGATGAGGAGGAGGAACAGCAGGACAACCATGTCACGTGCTTAATGGATAGCGTTGTGAAAAACACACCTACAGAGCAGAACAGTGCGAAACGGAAAAAGTCAACCGAATCGGACGCACCGTCCCCAAGGAGAAAGAAGCAGATAATAGGTAGTTCATTCGAGGCAGCTAACATGAATTGCGATTCGGATGGTAAAGTTGCTCAGATCGCGGAAAGCAACACGATATCCGGCGGCAACAACGACGCTCAAACGAAGGGCGATAACGCGAAGTCCTTAGTAAGAATGACGCTTCCTGATTGTGTCTGGAACGAAGAGATGCAATTGTTCTACAACAATGAGTGGATGGATGACGATTTTACTCTGTCTTCAGTGTTGGAAAAAATGCCACGTGAGTAGATTCGCTCCCATCAAGGCCACAAGGAATGTGGCTTTCTGTCTGTCGAGAAAGACTCCACAAAGTGGATACAAAACTGATTTCATACTGACTGATATTCTTTTTTCCTATTTCGTTGCAGGTAAGAAACAGCATTGGCAGATTGTGGAGAAAGATCTCTATCCGGATCCACCGAAGAAGGTGGTGCTCTGCAACAACTGCGGCGAACAGGGTCACATGCGGTACAAGTGTCGTAACGCTCCAAAACCACGCGTGTGCTACATGTGCGGTGAACAAGGCCACCAGGAGCCGCGATGCCCAAGAACAATTTGTTTAAACGTACGATACGCAGCAACAAGCTTATCCCCGTAACGGTTTCAGCCGCAAGACCCCAAAAAACAGGAACGAACAGACCCTAGAAATCCAAGCGTGCAATGCATACAATTGCCCATTGCATTTCGTGTTGCATGTTTGCGACGAAGAGAGAATTCGCAAAATTCGAACGAACCTCGATCTGGGCTGTTCGTCACGTATAGTACTATTGTGTAGCATTCCTTTTTCTTTTTCATTCTTCAGTGTGGCGCTAAAACACGTAATTTTGTGCGCGGATGTAGCGCCTGCGCGCGAGATCTTAACATGACCTGCCATCTTTGCGGCGTGCGGGGACATGTTCAACGCTACTGTCCAGACATGTGGCGCCGATACCACAGCACGGTAAGTATTTTGCACAAAACTGTTGTGATTTTCCAAGACTGTTAAGTGATGGATGATAAAGCAGGCGCAATTGCGCTGTTGCGTGCTAGACAATGGGGCTAAGAATAGCTTTCGTCAGGATTTGCGGATCTGAATGATTGGCGTCCATGCTTCGCGCCCATCGCCTTGTGACCAACGATAGCAATGCGGACAATGAGAGGAATTGCTTGTAGCAAAGGCTTCGGAGAGGGAACGGGGTTGATTGGAGGAATGAATGGATATGTTATTCCAGGTAAGTAAATCAAGGCGGTCTTGGAATGTTTCACCGTTGGAACTCGTTCACATCCTCACAGTACCTCTCCGAATCACGATGCCTTATGCTTCAATGCTTCCTATGCGGCAAGGTGGATTCGTCCTCTAGCCCGGGGTCCGTGTTCTCGTCGGTTACAATAGGTCGATGGGCAAAACAATGCACAACCACTTGTTAACTCTACATTTGATTCCATCGTCATTCCGTTCCGTCCAACATATACGGTGGGCGTTTTGCGCGTTTAGACTGAAGATAACGTACCACTGAAACAGCACTGTAAGGTCAACATGAAGGCGAAAAACTGCTGCATCTGCTGCAAGCCGGGTCACCAGGCGCACGTTTGCACTGCAGCGTACCGGATTTTCGGCCAGGCCGTCCCAACGATACACATCAAGTCGTATCAGTCGGCATATCCGAATTCATCGCGAGCGAATCAAACTGCGACGGAGCCAGCATCCTCTCCACGATACAACTTGTTCAGCGACGCTGCGAATGAGTGCGAACTGAACCTGCACGAGCTGGCGGAGAACGCGAACGGTTTCTATTACCGATTTGCCAAATCGTCTGGATTGCTGCAAAAGCACGAGCAGCGCTTGCAGGAAGAAAAGGCAGCGAGAGAACAGTATCAGCAACAGCAGCACCAGGGACAATGCATCGTGGAAGATAGTGCCGAATTGGTGACATATGCTCCTTTGGGGGCGCAGCAAGCAGATGTACAAAGTCTGGACAAACAGTCAGCTGCAGCTGCACCTCCAAAGAATAAAAAGGTCAAGAGTAACGTTTCGACTGAATGTGCTATTGGAACCGAAGATTCAAATTACAGCTTTTCGGAACTACTCACAGAACCGGAGTCGCAGATCGTTGACTGTAGGAAGGATGCTGTCTATTCGCAGAATGCGATTCTGGCAAATGATATCGAATCATTGCCTGAATACCTTCCTCTCGTTTTCGATACAAAAGTGTCCGTTCAACCACCACCCTCCTCATCAGAGAGTGCGGTAGATAAATTGGGGACAGGAAAGATTTTCCTCACTAAGTCGCACGCCAAGCTGCTGCTATCAAGCGCCGGCAGTGAGTTTCTAAACGCGGGCGCCAAAAAACACAAGCTTAAGCTGTCGATTTCGTTCGAGTCGGTTGGGAACGTGCTGATTCTGGGCGGCGATGCGGATGCACAGGACCGTTTCCACCTAGATCTGGTGAGGTATCTGACCGACAACGGGTCCACGGAATCGAACGACATGCTGGTGTTCGCAAATAACGTTCCAAGGATAGCGGGTAGGGCGTTGCAATACATAATGGGAAGCCTGTCTCAACTGCAAGGACCCTTCCGGGATGTTGAGGACCTATTCTATGCCTACCAACATCCCAGTGCCCAAAAGTTTAGCAAGAGAACGTACGGAAGACTGCGTCGTACGTTGAACATTGTTCTGTTCGGGCTTTACGGACTGCGCGAAGGAAGAAAACATCTCAACTTGCTGCGAGAGATGGTGGCCTCATTGATGAAGACGCATTCGCCGGGAGAAATGCTAAACCCCAGCCATCGCAGTAGAATCCATCAATCGATGTTGTACATATTCACCTCGTACGATCACGTCGACTACTCAGCGATTTTCAAGGAGTATGAGGAGCTACGCCGAACCAAGAGTCTCTCTAAGATTACCTTTTCGGACTTAGATCTACCGATGGTGCCAGGTGGTGTGCCGATACGGGGGAAATGTAGTGAGGAAGGGGAAAGTAGGAGAATGAAAGAAACAGCGCCCCGGCGAAATCGCTCTAGCGAGTTTCGTTCGAACAGACGGAATGATATCATACTAAACACGTCCGATCAGCTTATTGACTCCAACCTGCGCAAACAATGCGATAGAGTCATGCGCGAATACGAGGACGAACAAACGATTAGGCGTATGCCGTTCCCTTGTGGACGACGAAAGGCAAATGGCCCAGTGCGTTCGCCACGACCGGTGAGAAAAAGAAGGAACTGACAAAGAGCGTAGATCATACAAGGAAGCACAGTTCCGCGAGTTGGCGTAGCAGCAGGAGGTGTTGCGAACGCAGTCAAAGAAGGGGCGATTGCCTCAAGTAAAATGTTACAGCAGAACCAACACCGGTGGTTTTCGAAACTCAGGCAGTTCGTTCCGTCTGCGGGGGATCGCAGATAGGTCATGATAGGTTAGGAGCATAAACAGGTTGTAGGAACAATAAATTCTTATAATAATCAAACGTAGAAAAGGCTTACGAAGTTTGTTACGTGTTGCAAATGTGTTTTTTTTTTGTAATCCGACAATTGTTCTTTCGTATTGAAAAGGTATATGGGAATGTTGAAGATTTTGATTGCCACGATCAAAAAGTGTATAAGCATGCATATTGTTTCCACGTGGTTAATTCAGTATAAATGGAAATTTTACTTTCATTGACTCTTCTATTACTATTCAAAAACAGCCAACGGAGGCCAATAGATCGTTGTATTAATATATATATATATATATATATATATATGCACGTTTAAGTTCCTATATTTATCAATCGAACGGCCAAACGGCCATTACTTACATCCTGTCATTCTTTATTTCATGCTCATGCCTCTGTGAAAGTATTCGCTTGTGGGTTTTGTGAGTCTCCCTCACAAACGTCCATCTCCTGTTGATCGATGTACTGCACGATGTACTCCGCCATTCCGCAAGTTTCCATGTGTTTTTTCTTTTGATTTCGCGTCGGAAACTCCATCTCACACTTGGGACACCGTTCTTCTTGCCGCTGGAATATGAAAAAATTGCTTGTTTTCATTTCTAACCAGTACAGTAAAACACCAGAGATTTATTAGCCCTAGCTCACGCGCATTGCTCGAAACTGCCCCATCAACAGTCCATCTGTAGGTTTTACACGCACGTTCGTGCTTTCTCCGTGAACCAGGAACATGTGTTTGTTGTAGTAGAAATGATACTTGAAGTCACGACTGCAGCAAACGTAGTTTTCCCTACAAAGAAAACAAAATGTTCAGAATGTGTACAAATTTGCGAATGACGAATAAATCGAAGCCTTTTTTATGTGTATGTCGTTTGTTTCTTACCGGTAGGTGATGCAAAGATGTTCACTGAATTCATTTTGCGTGAGGTACGCACCAAGGCAGACGCCGCATTGCATATCCTTTGGGTTCCGGTGATGAGTTTTGTGTTGTTCCAGCATAGTTCCCGAATTATACGATTGCAGACAGATATCACAGACGAAATAGGTTTGAATCTGTGGGAGAGGAAAAGGAAATATTTAATTGCGATAACAGGTTATCCAGCGAGTGTTATCCTGCTACATACATTGTGTATTTTCTCCATATGCAAACGCAGCTTATCCTTACGCTGGTAGGAAGTATTGCAATGCTCACAGGAATATTGCACACCCTGGTGCACCCCCTTCATATGTCGACTAAGATGAGTGTTCGATTTGAAGCTGTACCCACATATGCTGCATGTATGCGTGCGCTGGTTCGTGTGAGACTTCATGTGCTGATTCAGCATCTGTTTCGTCCGAAACGGCATCGCGCACTCGGGACAGTTCACCTCAAAAGCCTTCAGATGCGCTTGTCTCACGTGCAGCGCCTTCTCCGTTTTCGTGTGGTAAGCCACGGGGCAATACTCGCACTTGTACTGGCGCACCTTCTCGTGTCGCTTACGGTGTGTGTGGAGCGAAAACTTGCAGTCGAACGACATCCCGCAGGTGTCGCAAGTGTAGTCCCGGTGTGCCGATCGCCTGTGCTGGGCGAGTTCCCGTTTGGAATCAAAATAGAGCTTGCATCGTTTGCAAAACATTGGTTCGTATTCCTCCCTGCAGGAAAAAAGAATTGTACTGCACATACACATTTCTAAACCGTTTCAAACTTACTTCCGGTGCTTCTCCATGTGCAGCAGTAATGTGTGGGAATAAAAAGTCTGAAATCTGCATTTTTTGCACTGCTGCAATTCTTCTTTTTTCTGCCCTCTGGAAGATCGTGCTCGAGTAGTCAAACGATTACCTCGGGCGGGCACTGCGAATTGCAGTGTGTTTTGTTCGGGTTCATCGCTTATATGTTCGGCGCTCGGAAGATTCGTGTCGGCTGATTCGACAAGCTCGTCAAGACAATGTTCTTCCATTGATGCACTGGACGCTTCTTTAGAATCATCGATCGAGAGGCTGCTATCTTTCTGATCTAAGAGCGTCGTAATTGTACTTCCGGTTGCTAGTTCGTCGATGTATTTCTCTTCTATGTTGTCCGTTCCAATTTTCAAATCAAACTTAGTCATCGTTCCAACGTCCTGTGACAGTTCGTCATTCAATTCATATTTCAAATCTTCATGTTCAACCTCAACAGCCAGCATTCCACCGATACAGTACTGATCAAACTCATCTAGAAGATCTTGGACGACAAGTTCATCTTTCTCGAGAATGTTCAACTCCTGCAGCACCGCCAACAAGTCTGCTCCATGCTCGCTAATGAGTTCCTCTAGAACGTTGGTTTGTCCTTTCGCAATGTGTGCTAAGCCAGATATGAACCCAACTACCAGGTTCAACCGTTTGCGATAGGAAAGGAACGCGTTCAGCTCGTTGAAGCATGACAGACAAACGCCAGACGGTGTGATTTGTTGCAGGTCCTGGGGATAATATGGATTAGCTTCACGACAACATTAGGCTTCACTAAAGGATCCATCTAAGCACTTACAGGAGGAAGTGGTTCCGAAAGTTCATCAATTAGATCGATAAGCTTCACAGAATACTGCTGCATGTACTCGCCGATAGGTACGAAAACATTGTCCTGTGGACGGTGTAAACAAACACGGCACACGTTCGGAAAGTGTTCTAATCGGAAAACAGTCATTGTTTTCCGTTTTCAAACTTCAAAGGAATTTCTTTATGTGCAAACAATTGTGTTGTTTTCCTGCTGCTGCGGTAACTTTTGACGCTTCCATTGTGCGTCTTTTTGTATACAACATACAGCTTTCAAACAACAAACGTCATTAATGCCAAATTATATAGGGTGACTCAAAGGATTGACTTTTCGAATATTTATTATATCGAACCAGGAACCGCATCGAAGGCAATTTCTACGAACTTTTCAATAAACAAAAGAATTTTTTTTTAAATGTGTGAAGTCCCTTTTTTTCTCCTGTAGCCATAAACCAGTGGCGGTATAATTTATTTTTCCACTGTCTTCGTTCTGCTACAGCTTTTTGTTATATGTTGAGTGTCGGTTTTTGAATTCTGCACTAGAACCGTGAAAATGGATTACTGTTACGTTACGGTTTACAAATGTTTATCCACAAACAATTTTACCGAACGGATAAATACGTAAGTTTGCAAATACAAAATTCCCGTTCATCTACTCTGTTACTGTTAACCCTTGATGGCATGCAGACGACGGTTCAGATCTTCAAACTTCATTATCTTACGAATGAAAAAGTCACCATAGCGATGTGACACCTTCGTGTCGGCGATATGAATCATGTCCTTGTCGATGTAAAAGTCTAGCTCTGAGCCGGATTGGAACTTGCCTTCCAGACCACTAGCCCCTTTGGTCCAGACTATGTTCTTCATCTTGTGCTTAAAGCACAGCAGCCGCGTGAGCAGATTCTCCAGCTTTTGCTTATCGACCTCATCGCGTGGCAAATGGTCCATGAATGATGCGAGTTTCATCATCGGCAGCGTGGTGTAGAGCTTCAGGTAGGAGCGGACTGTGGGGAGTTCCTGCTGCTGGCGCACTTCGTCCATGAACACGTTAATCTGGTGCTCAAGAGCCTCCTTCACGTAGTCATCGATCGGCGCATCCGGTGGCGGTGGAACGGGCGATACGAACTTCGGACAAGCGAATACGAAAAAGTTGCGGAATACGTCCAGGTCACCGCATTGCATCTTGTACATGTTGTCGTGGTAGTTCTTCTCCCGCAGCACCTGCTGAATGGATTCGTCAACGCACTGCGGGTGCAGCACCAGGCAGATGGCAAGCAGATGATACATCTGATCCGTCTGCTTATTGATCTGATCGTTCTGGTACGAGCGGGCACTGTACAGCTGCTTAGTGCGCTGAATGTACAGCAGAATCGACGAAAACGTGCGGATAGCGTCCGAATAGCGGCGCATCATCATATAAGCGAACCCGACATAGTACGACGTGCTGATCTGGCATGCCGGAATGTGCGAGTACTGGCTTTTCTTGTGAATTTCGATCGGCTCCAGCACTTTGATCGCCTGGTGATAATCTCCCAGCAGTGAATGAACACGCAGCAGCCCCACCAAACTGAAATACCCCAGCATCTTGTAGAATGAGTGGCGCCCAAACTCGCCTGCAACCTCCTCAGGATCCTTTCCAGCAGCAGCCGCCTCAAGCTGATCCTTGATTTTCGACATCGACACGAGCGAGTGCAGCACGTTCAGGATGCACAGAATGTTCCACACCTTGCTGTTGTTGTTCAGCAGCATATCCATCTCCTCCTCCGACTTGTCGGTCAGTCGGGCCCGATATTGGGCAAAGTTTTGAAACTGATACACGAACTCATCGATTAGCTCCCAAAGCCAAATGTCCGGCAGCTCCAGCTGGACTGGTTCCTTCGACGGAAGGATGTAGTTGAAAAAGTTACAGTAGTTGTAAAACGAATTCAACCGTTGCTCCAGCAATGGCCCTCCCTGGATGCGGGCATGCAAATGTCGATAATAGAGCTCCTTGTACAGGATCAGGAACAAATTATCGTTGTCCACCAGATGGGCGACCTCATCCTCGCTCGGCCAAGCTTTTTTCTCAAAATGCTGCTCGCTCAGCTTCGGGAAAGTGTTTTCATACAGATTCTGTATCTCGAACACCAAGCCATCCTTGATAACACTGCAAAAGTACACCAGGAACTTCTTTACGTCCTCGTGCATCGGAAAATAGCCACGGTCATACATGGGATCCTCCGGGATACCCATCTCGTAGGCGTACTCATCGTAACCCTACCATGAAAAAAGACGAAAGCCAAACTTTTAGGTTATGTTTCACAGCGCCTTCATCTTCGAAATCAATCGGCACAAGATAGCACTAGAATTATTCATCAATTACATTTCTACTTACACCTTCCCACGGTTCTTCGTTAGAATACATTTTGAATCTCGGAATCGAGAGTTTTCGATAGGAAAATTAGGATTATTTTACTGATACACCAGATCACACACGGAACGAAACGGATTGCAATGCGAAAGAGGTACGCTGGCAGCTGTCATAATGTTGTGCTGTCATTATTGTTGACAAATTGACTACCGTTTCAAAACCGGTTCAAATGATCTAATTTCACCCATCGCAACGGGAAAGAACATCCAACAGCCTTTAACGGAAGACAAGTTCAGTCGATGTACAAAATAAAGCTTTTAAAATATAAAAAGCATTACCCAGCTTTATACTAACATTCTTCAGAAGAAAAATAAGATGTCAAATTTCGCCCGCTGTCATCTGACGTGCGCAGGTGAAATGTCATGCATAATAGACTTTACCCTAGTACACAACACCGCAGCAGTCGTGCTTCTTGGTGACGTTTACGCATTGGTGATCAGAAATGCCTAGGAGGATATACCCTAGCTCGCAGAAGAAGAAGAAGAAGATCAGAATTTGCATACGATCGGCAGTTTCAACCTCGCAGCCAGTGCTAGGTGATAGATCTAATAAAATACAGGGCGAGTTTTAATTTCAAAGGATCGCCCACCAATCACTACTTCATACTGCAAAGTGCTGTTAATGCGGAGGTACATACAAGTGATGTAAGTTCCGTGCGATATTAGATACCTTTGGTTGGTTAGGCTTTTATTTTTGGAATTCGGGGCGCTGTAAGCTGGACGGGTGGATCATCATCTCGCTCAATTCGCTCTCTTTTATTTCTATTCGCTTTGCATGCTAGGGACCAAGCAAATCGTGCGTATGCCGCTGTGTTTATTTATAAGTTTAAACCAATTGCAATTCATATATCGCTTTCTACGGTGAAGGGATCTGTTGTGCGCTTGGTTTTTTTTAAATATTTCAGGATTTACTGACCAGGCTGATATGATTGAAAGTTTTTGTTCGTGTCTATCCGATATTTTAGTTCACTACCAACCCATAAAACAGCGACGCAGAAATGGCAAGCAAACGAAAACCAATCCACACGCCATCCACCGCCGGAACCGGAAATGCAAGCCGCCCACAGATGAACTTCCGACAGGGAGTGAACGATACGACCGCTCGTAGCGAAGCCAAAGGCACCCGACCGACCGCTACGCCCACCTCGATAAAGGAAGTGCTCATCGTGACAGTGCTGCACGTGTGCAAAAAGATCATCTTTTTTGACACCAGTCTAAAGGTTCCTTTGTACTTGGGCTCTTTGTTCATTGTATCCCTGATCGGAGACGTCCTACCGTTTCCAAAGACCTACTTAGCGCGCACCGACAACCTCTTCAACGTGTACTTCGTCAAGTTGGGCTGGGCGTGGACGTTACTTTTTTGCTTCCCCTACCTGGTCATGACATCGGTCACTATCTGCTGTGGCGACAATCAGCGTATGCTGCGGAATCACTTGCCTCGACTTGGGATAGCGACCGCATTTTGGTTCGTGTGGACCAACCTGTTCAACATAATCGAATCCAGCTACGGGCGATGTAGCGTTCGTGGTTTCGATGCCAAAACGGCCTGCCTCAAAGCAGGGCACCTGTGGTATGGTTTCGATATATCCGGCCATGCGTTTATCCTCATATACGGCAGCCTGGTGCTGATGGAGGAAGCTCGTCCGATTATTGGCTGGGAGAGCATTATGGATTTGCTGCGCAACGAGGAGCACAATCGGAACATCAACGATAGTTCCCAAACGTCCAATCCACTGAAGAGTTTAAAGGACGATGATTTAAAGGCTCTGAAGTACTTCTACAATCGGTTCACTCCCACCATTCGGTTGCTCTTCGTTGGCATGACAATGCTGCAGCTGCTATGGGACGTGATGCTTGTCGGAACGATGCTCTATCATCATCGCATGGCGGAGAAGGTGTTCAGTGGTTGCATTGCCGTAGGATGTTGGTTCATAACGTACCGTGTCTGGTACCCGATCCAGAGAGCGCTTCCGGATGCGGTCGGAAAGGGACTCTTCCATTACCAGTCAATCGCGAAGTCGGAAAGCGGCCTACGACGGAGGGCAAGCCTACTGCAGCCCGCATCTGGACCTGGAACTGCAGCTGGTACTGCAGGTTTGGGTGGTGCGGGCAGTAGTAAAGAAATTCCGAAATTTATGGGTATGCCACTGTACGCTGCCCGCCAACCGTACAACGCTGCGGCGAGTCCTGCCGGTTCGAGCGCATCACCACTAGAGCCGACGGGCACGGGGCAACATGGAGCGGCGTTCGTAAGTAGCCACCTATATGGAATGCGTGTGGGGTCAAGCGGGGGCGTTAGTAGTACTAGCAGCGACTATATCAACGCTGATTTTAATCATCCTTCCTACGCGCGCTATCGTAGCCGGTTCGAACGGTTCACATCGTAGTTCGCGTTTGCACCGTAGAAGGTATATATACGGGAATTTTTCATCGGAGGACAGGATAATGTAGTGGTGTTCTGAAGCTTCAAACAGCTCATAGGAAGATGTACATTGTAACAGTTATTGCATTATTCAGCTGGTGTTGGGTTGTGTGAAATGCTCGTGTGATCATTATTGTAAACATTTACATATAACATTTTGGCAATGATAATTTGACAAGATAAAAGTAATGACAAAGTGCAATGGGAAACAAGATTATTACCATCATAGGTAGTACTACTCTGCAAATTGTTAAAATGTTGTACAGATGGTGAGGTGTGATGCGGAATAATGCGTTTGAATAATGTTCTTGAATTCTGTTTTTGTGCTTTTGATTTATGTTTAGAAACACAACTCATCCTATACTTCCACACAACCTTTATCCGCTTACAGATCCAATGAAAATGCAGCCTAGTGTATTGCCTAATAATGTATACGACGACGTCTAAATACGCGTAAACTAGGAATCAAAGTCGTAGAAAAGAAATACACTTCTTCAAGCTGCCGTCATAACCTCATGATCGTGTATGACATACAAACAATAGGATACTATTAGGAGACGTACAGAGTGGTGTTTCGCGCAGTCCTGGGATGGATGATCAAAGTCACGAATAACGAAAAATAGTGAAAATTCCACTGTTGGATTGATTAAATTAATTTTTTCTTTTTACTCAATTATTCGAATTTTATCTTTATGTACATCATTGGTGACTATTAAGTTAAGTTTGGTTGATATTCTGTTATGTTTTCTGTTGTACCTTCTTATTTTTGCCGAACGACCAAATATAGGAATTTGGTAAATTACACTGTTTTATGTCTTTATGTTGTATTTTAATAAACGCGAATGTTATATACTATAGAATGCATGTAAAGAATGGAAGATATTGTTTAATGCTACCGCTCAACACGTATTATTCAAGTTCAATTCTTCGTTCTCATAAGAAAATTAAATAATTTTCATTTATCAAGACATTTTCGTTGTAAAATTCTAGATCATTCATAGTGCACTGCAGAAAGAAGACTAAAGACTAAATTGTTCTATCTCTTCAGTAAAGTAGAACTGATCAGAACGGATGAGACTACGGCTAATCCTGCCTTATAAACTGGAGGCATATTAATCCATACGGTACGCAAAATTGACACTCTCGATGGTAGCACACCTTGGAATGATTCCTGCCGACAGATTCTCGCAAAGTACCGCCCCATCTGGGGCCTTTTCTGATCGCCCCAGAAGCGATCCTCTAGTCCGAGTACGTAGAGCCGATACAGCAACGTACCGAGACAGATGTCGACAATAGTGAATGAGTCTGTCCCGCACAGCCAGCTTCGTTCGATGTCGATCGTGGCGAGATAATGTTCGACTACGGTTAAAAACTCGTCCAGTGCCACCAGCAGCTTGCAGAAATACTCCTCACTAGCAATGATGGCATGTTTTCGTTCGTGAAAGTCAGCCTTTTTCGATAGGACTTCAGCAAAGGCAGGATAATTGGCAGCGTATGTGCGTAACCGCACTGCAAGGGTATTCTCCCGGGCAAGGATCGTCTGACGCACCGGCAGGATGAAGGGGAACTTCGGGCTGCCCGTGTGCTGCGAGTGAAGGAAGGATCCGATCGTAATCACACCGATTGGTAGGCTTTCAATCGTTTGTCGGAAACCGAAGACTTGTTTATCCGCGTCGCTGGGCATTCGAAGAGATATTGCTGGAAAATGAAAATCGAATCAACAGGCTGCGTCCGTCGTGTGATTCTATATTTCGCCACCAGCTAATCTAAAGGCTCACTTACTTTTGGGGAAGTTTACTTCTAGATATTCCAGTATGCGGCTTGAGCCGGGTACAGTGAGTAACCCATTCTGCAGAACTGGCAGCTCGGCACGTGGATTTAGCTCTAGAAACCATTCGGAAAAGTGCTCATCGTTCGTTACATCGATTTCGTACTTGTCAAAGCGAATTTCCTTGACGTGTAGTGCCTGCAGAACCTGTTTGTAATGGAAAAAAAAATTTAGTGTTCTAAAGAAAAAGGCGTTTGATTTTAACGGCAACATTCTATGTCCACTGTGACCAACAGTTGTTTGCTTTCTTCAACCGGATTCCAAACAGACCATAGTATTAGTTTCTGTTTGAAGTGTGGTGAGCTGCTTCTAAACGAGCTATCTTGAATTGCTCTCCCAGATAGTAATCTTTACTGCATTACAGTGAAGACAAAAGTACATAAAGGCAAGAAGAATTGTTCAGATAAACCACATTATCATACGCAGGGTTAATCAAGAGTTATTCCACTTCCAAATGAAAAATGAACCACATGGTCATACCGACACACACACCCGGCCCTGTTGAGCTGTCGCAAAGTGCAGTGCACTACTGTACACTGGTTATTTATAATTCAAATCTACTTTTAAAATGTGATAATGCAGACTTTCGCTACAAACAAATTTTAACGTCACTGCTGGGAGAAATTGTTCTGCGTGTTCAATGATCATAACTGAAGCAAATCTGTTGTTCTACCGAATCATATTTTGGATTTATTATGGAGAAAACATTGTGTATACAAACTTTTTGGTCAACCTTCGTAATCGCATATCACGTGTAACTTAACTGCACTTTTGAGTCTTTTCATATGACTGCCTCCATTACGCAATCTGCGCTAAATGATAGATTTCACCCCTTGCGAGTTGTAAAAAACTAAATAGTGCACCACAATAAATAAATGATAAACGACAACGTTTTCTGTTACATTTCTACTGTGTACGTTGGTAAAAATAAATAGATTAAAAGACGTTCTTAGGATTGGGAAATTGGTTTAGTCAAAGGAAAAATCTAAATGTGCACATACCTTGTGGCAATAGTAGCTGTACTGACTGCAGTACAAGACCAACCCATCGCTGTTGGCAATGCTGGGACGTTCGAATTTTTTTTCATTCATTCTTAGGCCTCAGGAGCTCGCCGCGCAATATTGCCGAAAATCACCTGTACAATACCACAATCTGAATAGGGTTCGTCGTTTCAACACTTCTCGAAACACACCTCGCTTAAGAACAATATTGTACACGCGCATTGAGATCACATGCTATTCCATCTCCGCCGATCGTCGTCGTCGAGTTGTTCGATCTCCGAAATGCCGGCCCGCAGGAAGGAAAGAGGTTGGTCCGATGCGGTGCGATTCTCACGATAAGCAGCAACTTGTGACGATCGTTTGAGGACGGAGCACGAACTGCGTTACCTACCATCTGATTACCGTGCGCTTTGACCACTGACTCAGCTGATGTCCGTACTTCGCCACCGTCCGCATCAGTATGATCGTGTACGCGTATGTTTGTTTTTCTCTCACGCTCATGTGAGCATCAAGGTGCTTTAAACGTAATCAGCAGGATGAAAATTGAGTTGCGTATATCTAGTCGTGGAACGAAATTGTCCTTCCGATTTCACGCCAAAAAGCTTTAAACATAGCGTAAGGTTTTGCAATAAGCTTCATCACATACAGCAAATAGCTGCAACCCAAGGCTACCAGAAACGATTTCGACATAATTAAGAGCCGCCGATAGAACGATCCATAGATCGCAGATAGAATAGCGCCAGAATTGATGTGTTGGTGCGGTACCGTCTCGCACGTGACTGAAGTCGCGCTTCCGCTGCTATCGTAAAATCTTATAGATGGTACTAAAATGGCAAATAATCATAGCAAAGCATTACATTTCCCGTCATTTCATGCATGTGGCGGCTAGCTCTACACAAAATCTTCACAGCCGCATTTTTATTTTTCTTGCAGAATAAATCGAAGCGTCGCAAAATGCTGGACTACGGACAACCATCTGGCTGATTTCTGCATTGTCCGAAAACCCCTTACTGAATTTGCGCCCGAAATGCATATTTATTTTACGTAACGTGTGTATGTATGTGTATGTATGTGTTCTAGTCGGTCAAATCGAATAGAAGTGAGTATCTGCTGCAAAGCCTAACAAAATAAATCTATAGTGTCTCCGAAATAGTATTGCTTTTTATCTTCTTTTTACCTACTCAGCGAGTTTATGCAAAGAGCCGAAATAATCGAAGGAAATAATACAGTAGTAAAAACAGCGTTTCATTTGTTCGTATATTATATTAAAAATCGTTTCCTTACACTTAAAACTTATTGCATTTTTATCAAAGACATCTCGATGAAATCAAAGCTGAAAGCGAACAAACACCTTCAAAACACGCAGAAAATTATCGTTCAATGACGCCGTGGAGGAACACCCGTTGTTGTGTGTCCTGATGTTGCCGATTGTGCCGCAATGATATGCACCTCTGTTTAAACTGTTGTGCCTATTAGTATGATGCAGTAGTAAGGGATTGAATTGAAATCCGGTTGAAAACGAATCTTACTACTGAACCTCAAACAATATGTACTCTTAACAGGCATTATATACATTACTCATTCCTGTTGTTATAGCATAAGTGCAAATATTTATTAGGTTGATATTAAAATGTAAATAAGGCTAAAATCTGTATGCTATGGCTACACGTGGTGCTCTATATCAAATAGAGCTTCTTCGAATAGACAAGCACAGGTTCTCTACGACCATATGAAACAAAACCCTCATTCCTGCCCAGTACCTATCAGAAGGTGGCAACACACATTTCCTTATCCTAACGACTGCATGATCTTTTACGATTGTACAGTAACATTAGATGCTCATGCAATAGCAACTATTATATCGACATTATTTACATCGCAATTTATCTGCACATTTTAACTCGTCTCGCATTCGGTGGAAACTGTTGACGAAATCTAAACCAAAACTTAGCTTAAACAAAAAAGGTTATCTTGTTCCAGTTCCCTTTAACTTTCAAACCTTGTGGCACGTGAACGTGGAAAGAGGGTTGCCTCTTTTTTTCTTTTCATATGACTACAAAACGCATCAAGTATTGATTCGATACCAAAAAATACTTCTCGAGCGCGTAAAGAGATCGTTGGAGGGCATTGCCATATCATTCCACCGAATCAATGTTCGAATGTAAGACGAAAAAAACCTTATCTGCTAGAAAACCATACCATCCAATTAGATTAGTATTGTGTACCAGTCTGTCCACTGTCCACTGTCCACTGTACAACCTGAATATACATCTAATTTCTACGAGGGGAAAACGTTCTACGCGCAAACCAGCAGCAACCTATTCTGCTACCGTTTAAGCTGCTACTGCATACCGAACCTATCGCTATTCTGCAGGTAATTGAACAAAATCGAGTTACGAAACTACGCTGTTGCAATAGCCACCGATGGTGCGTCGGCCGTCGTCGTCGTTGTGGGGGCATCGCCACCAGCTCCTGCAGTAGAAGCTTCCTCGTTCTTGTCGATCAAATGCTCGCGGAAGTATTTGATCTTCTGTACGAAAAAGGACTCCAAGCTCTCTGCGCACCTGAAGAACGGCGACTCCTTCGGGTTGTAGTACCGGCAGTTGTCAAATATCTTCGTCATGTCGCCGATAAACTCGGATAGCGTTTGGTAGACTTTGCTGTCGATTTTGCCCTCGATTTTTTGCAAATCTTCAAAAGGCGAAATCAAAACGGAAAAGGTTCAATTATGAGCACACACGATGGATACTATTTATATGCACTTTGTGTTCCAAATACGCACCCATTGGTTCCTTAATCACGCGATAATAGTCAGGTGCTTCATTCGGATCGACCGGTTCCATGAATGGCCAGGCGCTTTTGTGTTGCTGTAAAAATGCCAGAATTACGCGATCAAGATCAACCGCGATCAATTGACCGAAAAATAAACCACTCACCTGTATTTGCTTGATCAGCTTCTTCAAATTGTCGAACTCCTTCGCGCTCAGCGCCTTCATGTTGGCAAAGTTGATCGCATTGTTCTTGTGACAGTTCGGGCAGATGTACTCATCAATGTTGCTGGCTTCACACTGCAGTATCCCAACGCACCGGCCGTGGAACCAGTCCTGACACTTATCACAGCAAATGTAAAACCTGACCAAAGAATGGCACAAAATGAGACAGATGCAAGACGACCTTAACGCAGTAAACTATTTCGCACCAATAGTCGGATAAAAGGAGTACACCACCGCCCGGAGATGGAGATGGGTGTCAATACGAATTACTTACTGAGACTCATCGTATGGCTGCCGACAGAGACAGTACAGTTCCTGTGTGTCGCGAGCATGCTTACACTCGCCGCAGATGTACTCGGAGATTTTCTTCGACTCTTCCTCATTGATGCCTACACAGTCGCCATGGAACCAATTGTTGCACAGATCGCAACCAACGTAGAATCTAAGGGAATGAACGAAGATTGTTGAGCAAGCCCAGTATGTATTTTTTGACTTAGGAAGGGATCATACTTCGAATCGTCATATGGTGTCTGGCAGATGCAATGCGTCTGCGCCTTGCTGTTCTTTTTCGTGACTTTCCGCGTTTGACCCACACCTCGCCCGCCCGACGATCGATTGCTTACTCCTTTCGATCCTCCTCCACCACTGACACCAGGAGAAACCTGTTTTTGACCTCTTTTACTACCTTGCGTAGTGTTGGTAGCACTAGCATGTGCACCGGCAGCCATTGTTCTACAGGCAACAAAAAACAAAAGATCGAAATTAGTCATAAATCATTGTGATCCGAGATGGAGGTGCAGCAAAACCTACTTTCTTCTCGTTGTTGTCGTTGCGGTCGATATCGAGGAACTCTTATCCGTCGCTTGCTTCGAGCTACTGCTAGCGGGCGGCGCCAGCATATCATTGCCATCGAGTTGGGCATCAGTAGCAGTACTGTTATTCAATAGCGTTTGTCGACGGTTGGCCAGGGAGTGTGCTGGGGTTGGCTTTTGAAGAGTCTGCTGCTCGACGACTGTTGACGGCGATGCATTCGTACCAGGGGCAGCTACCACACCCGATACCGCTCCCGCCGACGCCGCCCGAACAACAGTTGTGCAAGCGGCGGACAACGACTGCCCCTCGACGGAGAGTTCCTGCTGTATCTGAACCTGCAAATCCTTTTCGAGATGAGATCGTTTCTTGAGCATGTCTTTCTTTAACTGTTCCTTGTGACGATTCAATTGTGCCTAGCGCAAAAGAACAATCACACAGATAAGGGTGTTGGTCATTTTACTTCATTGATGCAGTTTGCTTTCGCAAAAAGCTACCGAACTAATAATAATTATAACAAAACAATAAAATATAAAACCAGATAAAATAGCCCCAAAAACATAACATACAGAAAGTAAAACACCTTTCGGTGAGAGAGGGCGAGGAAAACACAAACCTAAGGGAAAAACAGGATGCTGCACATGTCAATGAATTTCAGATATCAAAGGGAAGAAGGAAACAAAAGCCCTCACATGAAGGAAAAGCGATGGAAAGTGGAGGAAAACTAACTTGAGGGGAAAAAAGTCGCGGTGCAAACCAACCACATCCAATGGGGAGAGAAAGAGAGAAAGTGCACAAGACGCGAAGGAAACAACATACCTGCAATTTGCTCTGACGTTGTAGCGAATGCTGGTGCTGTGGATTGTTCGTCACACCCGGTGGCGACGCTAAGGCCGGTTGTCTTCGTTTTTCCATGCTTCTATTCCGTGTGGAGGGGGGCCCTGCTGTCGATAGGCAAATGGACTTTTCTTCGGGCGATGATTTAACCGGTGTTCCTGTAGGAGACGTTGGGGATTTGCCCTGACCGGAACTGATGGTACGCCGCTTGCAAGGCGATCCTAAGTGCTGCCCATCAGTATTCGACAATTTTCTTTCTCGACTACCAGCAGCGACTCGCGAACACGTCGGATTTGTACTGACAGCAGGGGATACCGTTCCCGAGGCTACCGTTCCGGCTGGTTTGGTGGGACGTGAACGTTTCGGCGTGTCCATTTGCCAATCGTCATCGTCGTCGTCGGCACGTACTGCCGTGCGCCTGCGCACTCGGCTAGTGTGACTGTGCGATTCGCTCCGATTACCCGTCATATTGCTGTAATTATGCTGCAGGGCGATCGTCCGATCGGGACGATCTTCCGTCTTCATTTGCTTCTCCTGGTACCGCTGCAGGTTGAGCAACTTTTCCTCTATCTCCGGATTCAGGTGCTCCTGCTTCAGGGCATTTTTTATGGCTAAAAAGGACGACGGGAAAGAACGTCACAGTTACACAAGAAAACTCAATCGAATGCACCTGCACGGCACACTCACTCTGTTGAATGTAGTCGGCCGTAACAACGAACGAGTCCTTTCCTTCAGCTCCTTCACCGGGCGCCCCATCGCCTTCACTCTCCGCCGCCTTCGGTTCATTGGCGACATCAGTCTGTGATGCTTCGGACGGTGCGGATTCCGCTGGAGTGGTTTGCGACTGCGACAGCTTTTGCTGCTGCTTGTTTAGATTGTTGCTCACCTTCTGGATCAGCTCCTTCTTTACCAAAGCATGTATCCCGGAGGCGCTGTTGCCCCCATTAATGATAATGTTTGACAGGATACGGGGCTTTCCGTCGTCAACGATCGTGTTGTTGTTACTGCCAGCCATGGAGGTGGGAGCAGCGGCTATGATGGTGTTGAGACCACCTTCCAGTGCGCCGGGTTCAGCTCCTGTAGCGATTGGCGTCGAATCGTCCTGTTGTTGCTAGTTAGATGAAAATGAAATAGCAAGCAGCAATAGCGACCACGTGTGCCCGGCACAATCGGGGTAGCAACGGATGGAAGGATGAAAAGCATATCATTAATAAAAGGTACTGAAAACACACAATGAACCCTTGTTTCGCCCATTGATCGCAAACCATTTCATCCTTAAACCGATATCTCGCCGAAGTGATGAACGTTCCACAAAACAATCAAAATAGACGAAGATCTCGTCACCTTCGACAGTTTTTTGGCCGAGTTCTTGCGACATTATTGACAGGGATTTTTCTTTCCATTTTGTGTGACACTACACGCGATCCACCGACCTCCGACCAAGAAGCAAAAAAAAGCATAAAGCAACACCGCAAACTCGGATTAAACCACGGCCTGTCCTGTCCACGCCACACATTGTGCACATCATACCTTTGCTAGTGATAATCGCGGAGTTGCTCATCACATGCAATGTGATTGTGTGGTGGCAAGATGAGAGGAGAAAGTAAAGAAAGGACATCTTGCGGATGTTTAAAATCAGCTAAAATACCGAAAGTTAGCCACAGCTTTGCCAATAGGAAGTAGTCTCTTTGTAGATGTTCTTCGTCTTGCTTTGTTCAAACTTTTCCTGACTCTTTTTCCCTGGTAGCTGCTTTACTACAGACACATTACATTGTGTGCCTTTCCGCCTACCTTTGAAATTGAGAAAGCTATGTTTCCTATTAATTCTTTTTCCCTCACATTTCTCACTTTTATCGGGGCCTTTCATTTTTAATCCTTTTCGCTTTATGTTATCGCTGTTTTCTTTTATTTATAAATATAAAAAATCACAACTAGAAATGTTTGGCACAGATTTTCATCTTTTTTTTTAAATTTCGAACAATGTAACTTTATACTCATGTACATTAAAACGATGTAAACTAATAAAAAAAATTAAGGAAATTGAGGAAACCCAAACCATTCTAATAATTCATTCTCAAATAATTCTCTTAAATCCTCTGGTCTCCCGTCAGTCTCATCTGGTAGCTTTTCTAATTTTGATTCAAGAGCGCAGCCTAACCGGAACGAGCAACCGCGAAACCTAAACACAAATACTGATCTAACTGAAGCGCACACACCTCGATAGCTGTAGCAATTTAAACAGAACGACTCTACTGCTTCCCTAACGACAAGCAACTACACTGTCCAATTTTATCTTCGTCTGTTGTTGGGTCCTACGACGAGTCCCTTCCGCTGAAAGGATGGCTCCAAAACCAACTACCTATTGCAATAGCTGGTCGGTCAGAGATCGATGAAATAACGTTCTTTAACGGATGGAATGGGGGAAGAGGGGTTTTCTTTGATTTCATGGATTTTTCCTCTGCAAGAGCGTAGTTACATCTGTTTTTTTTTTTGATTACGTGTTTGTACTAAAATCGTTTTGCGATCGATAGGCGAACACAGGGATACGCGGCGCACAAGGATGGTGAGAAACTAGGAATTATCGGGAGCACAGTATTGTTTCCGGGCCAATTTTTCTTTACGACATTAAAGACCATTTTTGGTAGTAAAGTTAATTGAGACAAACAAAGGAAAAAAACAAAACCATAATTGAAAAAAATATAATGCATGTAGAAAAACGAAACAAAATAATAAAAAATGATTGCAAACCAAAATCATTAAAATATGTATGCAAGTAGAAAACAATGAGTTAAACCATGACAAACATGTTAAAAAAGTTACAAAAAAAAAAAGTAAAAAACGATCAAACGGTGATAGAAGCAACGAAAAGTGCCTGGTTGCGGTTGTGTGTTGCCCCTTTAATCTTTCTCCATTTTGCTTTCGCTTCTCTTGTTATTACATTCAAATGAAAATAGAAGTGAATGCCACACTGTCGGATATCGTTTTTTGACAATCAACGACGGAGAAACAGGGGGAAATATCCAGAGGAAAAATTTCCCTTAGAAAACGGTGTGCCTTAAAGAGACCTGAGACGTAAACCCTGCCCGCCAACGTTTTGTTATGTAGCGCTTTAGCGGACTTGAAAGATTATTATTTGATATGTTTGCCTGTCAGCACCTGACATGATAGGGCACTTTACATAATTCTTAACTACCTTTAAATTGTTAACATGAAACCAGGTCTTTATAAGTCTGGGTTGAGTAGTAAGCAATTATTACTAATAACTCTAAACGAATTACCGAATTCTGCATGCCTAGATCTGTTAATACATCGTCTGAGCTCAACTCTGTTCTTTTCTTTTTTGTTCCATCCTGCACTATTGATATCCTTTCTACAAAGCAGTGTGTGGCTTCCTTTCTTCACTTCCAGCCTCTCGTTCCGCCCGTTACACAGCCGATGGTCGATGCGCGTAAACCGGTATACCGCGTGTGATCGAATAAGTATTGTGGATAAATAACATAAATGAACGTACTGCACATTCTACAATGCAAAACCCGAATAGCAATAGAAATGGAGCACATCGGAGCAAAAGGATTTGATTAAGGTAGGAAGATCGCGTTCAGTAGAATTGTTTGAATAGCTCTACACATAATTGACAATACATCACACACCGGAGGCATTTGTGTAAGATTCGTTTATCTCATAATCTTGCTTAAATGTATTTTTATTCAATTTTTCATCGTTTAGCCATTTTATTCTTTGCTGATTCTCGTAAATTCTCCATTATATGTTTGTTTTATATCTCCTATCCTCGCCCCATCTACATCTACTGCCACAAAACTATTGATTATTATTTGTTTAGTTGCTAGTTTTTACATGGTAAATTGGAAAAACATTGCATTAATTCATATTGATCGGTCTTTCTTTCAAGATCCGACGACAGCTATTTGAAACTGCACGGGCATGTCTAAGTATAATCACTATTCTAGATGCAGTTCTAGCTCTCAATCTCTGATTTATTTTTGGAGAATTCATCTGTTTCCTACATACGGATGCATTAGCAACTATGCCAGGTTTTGTCTACCTTGACGCACTGACGAAGGACAGTGTCATGACAAACAGTTTCATAGAGCGAGAAACATTTGATATAACAAACTACTTCGAGTAGTACAATGCATTCTTTCTAGAAACGCAGCCAAGTTTGCTTCAGGTGGAATAGAAAACCAGCGCACCAGGAAGAGTACATTGTATAAATATATATGCTAATAATATCGTTACGCCATGGAATAAATAAACTAATCACTAGAGAACTACATTGCTTGATGAAATGAAGTAACTGAATAGCACGACATGTTAATGGAACTAACGTAACTGAATGGAATAAAACTTCGAAAAACGCAATAAGACTGTTCTATTCCTCCTTTTGTAGAAGGGAAATAAAACAGAGAGCCAGTGAATTTCCATGCAGGATTCTTCAACTATACCAAACACAGAATTTACTGAAATAGTCATGACAGCATTCATTTGTTCTTCGTATCTTTTCTATAGACGATTGAAGAAATTTCATAGAATTAAGACGAATAGGGCAAGAATCAAATCGGTAAGGCAACAATTATTGTTATAGGTACATCAAACTTCAGTCGATAAATACCTTGTAGTTTTAGTCCTCCCATTTTAAGGAACAATTTTATTCAATATCTTCCATTCTCCATTTATCTTCGGTGTCTGGTATTGGTTAGTACTAGAAAACATGTGAGCTGAAGAACGTCATAGAATGTCTGTACTATAGGTTCATGTGCCCATTAATATCTGCTACTTTGAAAAAATCAAATTCAAATGGGACATCATCGCTTTGGTTGTAGTGTCGAGGATCACAAAGCACCCATTCGAGAAAATAAATCGAAGTGGTACTAAATATAGGACAAAAGCGTGAGGCAAGTGAATACTGTAAACGTACACCAATATTAAGACATGGAGTATTTTATTAAATGTACAAAGCGAAACTCTGATTTATAACCCAATTGATCTGCTTTTTGTAAATCAAATTGACGTTTATGATTCTCGCTCTTGGTTACTGTCTTGGAATGCCTAAGTCCATCCTCCTTCCACAGTTTATCGTAGGTAAAAGAGAGTAGGGGCTGGAGACCAAAACATTATACCCCATGTAGGATTCTCCTTTAACTGTAGTCTGAACTACAGAAAAGTATTGATGAGGCAGGCTTTGGGTTGACACTCGGTCGATAAGTTCTCTACCTTGTCCGAGTCCACCTAATCTAGGTTGGACTAATTGCATCTTATTTGCTTCATTAGATTGCTTTGCTTGTCATCCGTCTTTCATCGACCAGATAATGCTTGCATATTTATACGCAGTATATTAAGTAAGATTATTTAATTTAGAGAAATTGTCCGCTTCAGTAGCAGATAGTTACCTAATTATAGTAAAATCTCTGCCATCTTATGCAGTTGCAGCATAATTGAGTACTTATCATTAGTTGTCGGTCTTTGTTCGCTGTTGGTGTATGATTGAATTTAGAATTATATGCTGCTTGAGTTACGTCACTATTTGCTTTGTTTTCATTGCCGCATCCACAACTCCCTCCCTTGAGTTTTGCGATTAGTTTTTGTTGAATGAGTTCTGGATTGTTTTGTATCAACATTTGTTCGATTCGGAGCTTTGTTTTTTTAAATAAATATTCAGGAACTGCATATCTTTTTTCCGGCATCGGTCAATGCCAAACACCCAACACTCATGTTACCGCGAATCATGATTTCATAGTCTTTCGATAATATTTTATTAACAGGACACGGCGATTCTCGCCTGACACAACTGTATTTGCTCCTTGCATTTTGCACTTGTTATTACAAGAGCACCGTAAATTAACAAATGTAGCAAATCCCTAGCCTGTGTACTGAAAAAGTTCAAAAGATTGAAAGAATTACGAAAACAATAGAAAAACGGCGTAATATTGAACATTGCTTTGCGACAAAACTTTTCGCTTTCACTAGCCCTAATTGTTACTTTCCTTCAAATGAAGTACTGTCTAATTATACAAAAAAAAAACCAACACAAAAGCTTTGAACTGTTCATAAAATCGTAGTACTTCAATGATTCGCTAGCAGCCACATTACACCTGCCACAACCGTTTTTTCTCTCTCTCTGCCACCATCAATTAAGAGCGATCCGCAAAGAACTGGCCCAAAGAGAGAAAAAAGGAGTCGCTCAGCTTTTGTAAGGCTTTGTTAATGTTTTAAAATAAAATACAAAATAGTTACATTACGAAACGTCTGTCTCTTTCTCGCCGAGTTTCTCTTCGCCCATGCTTCCGTACTTCGGCAGAACGTGTCACCGGAGGAGACACCGGATGAAAATCAGCAAGGTTGGCAGGCAGGGTGTACGCCAGAGTAATTGTCAGCGAATGTATTAAAACGAAAATGCAATAAACGATGGGACCTCTCCGTGTGACCCACGCACACTTTTGGAGCCAAATATTCGCACACACATACCACACACCCGCCGTTGTGGGTGAATTAGTTGAAGGAAAATGATCATGGCGATGCTGATGTAACATTCTTGGCTGTGCGGCTAGTGCCCTCTCGAGAACACAAGCCCGCCCGCATATTTGTTGTTTGGCAAGCCGAGGTCAAATAGAGAGCTTATGTATTGCATGTCGGATGAAAGGAGCGCATGGTGGGGAGTGGGGATGGAGAGAAACGTTGGGAAGCCTAAAAACGACTTACTTGATGGTGGATCTGTAGTGGTGTAGCTGCTCCGGTTTCATGTTTCATTTGAACCGGTGCGAGGGGTGGAGGTTGGCCACCGACGGACGCGCCTCCAGCGGGGCTGGTCATTTGATTCTGGGCCGGTTGGATGGCGAGGTAGATCTTCGTGGGACCAATCACACACTGCCGACCATTCGATTCTTGCGCTATTGTAACCAATGCGATACGGATGGTTGATGGACGAAAAAAAAGAAAACAAAAGCACAAAGATCACTGTTAGTGATGTTATGTATTTACCACTGGACCAGTGTAGCAAAAGCTGGTGCAGACTGTATAGCGTGTGTACACTATGCTGTAAAATTGTTGGCAAAAGAAGCATAATGCAGCGTTTGCTAGATTCACAAGACTTACCTCTGAGCAGCTGCTGCTTAACCTGCTGCTGCACCAGAGCCGACTGCTGAGGCGTGAAGTCGCTCCCTTGCAGACCTTGCAGGACGATGCGCGGACCTTGGCCAGTCTGCACCACCTGTGCCGTAACACATTTAATAACCGTACCAGGTGGCTGCCCCTGGAGCAGAGACTGTTCGACGGAGTTGCTTATTTGTTGGTGTTGCAGCTGCTGTGGCTGTTGCTGCTGTTGCTGGATGACGACGTTGTTCCCGTCAGCCGTTTGAATCACCTGCTGCACAGTAACTCCAGTGGATTGAAGTATTTGCTGTTGCTGAATTAGTTGCTGTTGTTGCTGCTGTTGTTGCTGTTGCTGTTGGAGTTGTTGCTGTTGCTGTTGGAGCTGCTGCTGCTGCTGCTGTTGAAGCTGTTGTTGTTGTTGTTGTTGTTGTGCCTGCGCCTGTGGATCGACCAAGTTGGCTACGGGAATGATTTGCGCAGTGCCGTTCGGTTGCGTTTTGATATGTGCAACGACCTGTGCGTGATTGCTGCTGATAGGCCGCAACAGCACCTGCTGTCCGTTCATGTTGGCTAGCTGCAGCTTCCCGCTGGATAGTTGCTGAGCCAGACTTTGCGCCTGGCTGATTGCAGCCGACTGTTGCTGCTGCTGTGGTGAAGTCGTCACCGTTTGCATGGTTGCAGGCTGCTGGATCTGGATCTGTATCTGTTGGGGTTGTTGCGATTGCTGCTGTTGAATGGTGGCCGTTGCAACAGTAGGCTGCGCAGTGGTTACAATCTGCTGGACCTTCTGTATCTGCTGCATGGTGGCCGTGGTCGTCAACTGTCCCGTTCCGCTGGTAGCCATCGACACCACAGCTGGTTGGGTTTGAATCTGCAACGGCGTGTTGCTGACAAACTTCTGCCCACTGTTCAAAATGATTCGCTGCCCACCGATCATGATCTGCTGACCGGGAGATGCCACGATTTGCTGCACCATCTTCTGCCCGCCGTGATTGATGATGAGTTGCTGCGGCGTTCCTCCGGCGCCGCTGACTCCGCTGGCGTTCTGGATCAGAATTTGCTTGGTCGGTTGACCGGGTGTCGTTGCGAGAAGCACCTTCTGTGTTTGGATGGGTGACTGACTCGTCGAGCTGGCGGTGGCGGCTGCAGCAGCTGCTGCCGCTGCCGTAGGCTCAACGATCACCTTCTGACCTCCCGAAAGCGTGCCTTGTAGCAGCTGCTGCAGGTTCGACTGCATAACACCCTTTGGCAATTGTGTCGAGGTGGACAAAAGCTGACGGCCACTGCTCGTTATCACCTTCTGCAGCGTGCCCTGGTTGTTGATGAGAATTTTGCCCGCCGTCGAGGTAACAATCTGCTGCACGGACGACTGTCCACCGACCTGTACAGGATTTGCCGTTTGAGCCTTTATCAGAAAAGAAGCAAATCATCAGTGGAACCCCACATAGATGCGTCTCTAAAAGTGTTGAAAAAAACAAACAGAATCGCTTTACCTTATTCAAGATTTGTCGCTGTACCACGTGCTTTACAGTTTGTGGGCTGCTGCTGGTGGCAGACGCCGCTGCTGTCGCATTTCGCATAACGACACCCTTGTTCAGTATATGCGGTGGTTGGGTCGGAGTGGACGGATTGCCTCCACCACTGCTGGTCACCGTGGAAGTCGTAGTCGACGAATTATCTGCTGTTCCTTGCTGGGAGGGTACCACTTTTACAATTTTCTGCCCTACCTTCGTTATCGTTTGTTTGGGAGCTGTTGTTGTGAAGAGTGAACAAAAGAAAACAGTTCAGAACCCCGATCACACGTTGCTAGCGATTTAGAAGATTGAAAAGCAGAGTAAATGATGTAAAGCAATCGTAACAAATCATCGAAGCGACGACAAAAAAAAAACCATACACACGCGAACATTACTTACAGTTGGGGTTACTACTTAGCACATGCAGTTTTCCATCTGGAGTCTGGATCAGTTGCTGGCCCGGGTTCAGACCACGAACGCTCACCTTCCCGTCCGGCCCCCGTATAATCTGAACCTTCTGCGGTCCGTCCGCCTTCGGTGTTGCTTGCTGCTGCTGCTGCTGCTGCTGTGGCGACTGCCTACCGGGTGTCGATGACGCGAGAATGCTCTGCTGAATGATTTTCGTAGTTCCATCTGGATTCTTCACCAGTATCTTGCGGTGAATGATACCGCCGCCTTTCGGAGTACCAACACCGTCTGGAAAGGGGCAAGAAAACGATACAAAATACCACAAACACTTGAAGTACCTTCTGATGGTCGATATCACGCGTTGCTCTCCCCAAACCTACCTTGTTTCTGTTCCATCGCTCTGTTTTGATTGCGTGCTGCCCGTTGTAGCCGGAGCTGTTGTTCCATCTTTTCATTGATCTCTTCCCGAGACGCCTTGCTGCTGATCGATACCGAAGATGACTTGATCGCCGACCCTGTCCCTCCTGCACCACCGGCACCCGACTGCACCGAAGATTCACTATTAAGTCGACCACTGCTGGTGGCTGGGAGCTTGCCAGTGCTGTTGCGTGTCACAGGTTGAGCGCAGGCGGCCGCCAGCCTCTCCTGCTTTTCGCCGTACAGTTTGATTTCCCACAGCTCCAGTTTATCCTCGTCGATCCATTCCTCCGATACCTGCGGTTCGGTGTGTTGGGGAGATTCGGCACGCTTCCGCTTACGCAGTCCCGACCGGATCGACTGCACTTCTGCTGTGAGAGCAGATAGGAAATTGGTTATTGGATTATTTCGCCGTCATTCGCACCACTCGTAAAATATGTATGTTCAAGCAGCAAATGGTTACAATAGTATAAAACGATGTCTCGGTGACGTGAACGATTTTTTTCAATGTGTAGTCAATGACCCACCGTTTTACTCTAAACCTTTTCGTTGAACCAATCATACTTCTCACGGTCTATTCTTACCTCGAACCGTTTTTGGTAGCTCCAGCGGAATGACCACCTTCCTTCTAAGATATTGCAACCGCTCGTTAAACATTCCTACGTGTCGATGACGCAGCAACTCGAGCGACATTATTTCCGACTCTGTCGTAACCTGGTGTTTGCCGTCAGCAGTAAGCGGCTTCACTGCCATGTCGTCCCATCGTAGGCAGGTCCAAAGAATGCGCAATTGCATCCCGACGGCCGCGAGCGAAGAAAGATTAACGCTACGATAGAGCCAGCATGTCTTGAACAGCGGCCTCGAGCATGGATACGACCACACTGCGGTGTTCGTCTTGGCCAGATGGTGGAACCCTGCCACCTGTACCCGTCCGCCATGTTTGGCCACCTTAAGCAGCTCGCCCCGCGGAAGGACCATAATGGAGGACACACCATGTCTCTTCGTGCGGAAGTAATTTACGACCGGGTAACGGGGCTTTCCGTTACCAAGCACTGGTACCTTGGCTTCCGTTTTGGCTTTTACATCCCCGGAAGCTACAGAGCCGACTGCTGTTGTCGCCGTTAGTGCTGGAATAGTTTTCTTCAGATATACCTTTCCCTTTGTGTTTTTCACAGTATAAACCCTTAGGCTTCCATCAGGGGCTTTTTCTTTCTCCTCCTGTTCTTCCTTTTTAACGTTTCGGGAGAGTAGGCCAAACCGGCGATTCGGTGGACGAACCAACGGAACTACCGGCAGCTCCTGCTTGACTACCTCTTCCTGCTTTGGTGTACCAGAACAGGATACCATCATCGGTGTCGCCGCGCCTGAAGCGTCGTCGATGGCTTTGTTCGTCCGGGACCGACCACGTCCGCGAGTGACGCGCCCCTCGCCGTCGCCGCCAACCTCCGACAAGACAGAGTTCGAGTTCGAGTTTTCATTCGAAGGAACAGTATCATCCACTTCCATTGCTTTCGATCCATCCACCATTGTCGTGGTGGTGACATCCAGCATGGTCGCATCAGTTGCATTATCTGTGTCGCTGCTACAGACGACCTCTTCCTTTACGACATCGCCGCAACCGAGTGTTGTCGAGTCCAAAGGATTTTCCACCTCCTGCTTTATTGCACCGTCAGCGCCATCATTTGCGGTACCCGCACCACTTGCTTCCTTGCTCTCCTGCTTCGGTTCAACATTCGTCGTTAATCTAGCCAGCATCTTTTCATCATAGTCCACCATCGTACGCTTTGATCGCTCCAGATCATCGTTGAGGGATTTGAAGAGACTAACGGAAAAGTTCGTCAGCAGATTCTCGAAGGTTTCCTTTTTCGCCTCCGTTAGCTTTTGCTCCAAAATTGACTTGGCAGAGGGAGCGCCGGTAACTGTAGTCGTAGCTGCCGCACCCCCTGTCGACTGCACCGAGCTGCTGTGTTGAATTTCCAACACCTGCATCTGTTTGAGCAGATCAAATAGTTCCGCCCTCAACGCTTGCCGCTGGCGGCACATTGTTGAATAGCAGGACAAAGTTGAAGCGTCACCCGAGGCACAGCATTCAATGGAGTAGCATGTAACCTGTGTTGTCATTCGGTTTAGCTTGTAATACTTTACTCGCAACTTTTGCGCCTCACTAACAAGCGTATGCAGCTTTTCGCGATACTGTCGATTGCGCAAATGTTGCTGGTATGCCGTCATGTGTGGCTTCGGATTGCCGGCGCTACCAGCTCCTCCCTGACCGCGGCTGTTAACAATTTGATTGAGTTGCTTTTCAATGCACTCATTGGGCGGAAGCACGCGCACCGTGATGACCGTTGTCGTTTCCGACTTCTGTATGACGCTTGCGGGAGGCTCATCAGCACCTCCGGCGGCTAATTCATCCTGCCGCTCCTTTGCCTGTTTGATGCGCAACTCTTCCGCGTCACGTAGGTTCATGCGACGTTGAAGCAAACCGTCTAGCAATGGACACTTTCGACCAACCTTCGGGTAGAGTACTCTGCCTTGTGGCGTAGCCAGCGCACGTGAAACATCAACTTCCAAGTCGTAGTCCTGCGGGATGGCGAACGTTTCGATAGCTTTGAGCTTCGGCAGCAGTTTCTCGTTCAGGGCGTCGATATCAGTCAAGAATTCAACCGACGGAACAACGGTCTGGTCCGGTTCGTCGTCCTTGCTACTCCTACAGTGTAGGAACGCTTCATAAGTTCTCCAGTCAAGTTTTTGTACCTTTCGTTGGCCGCTTTCGGGTAAGACGACCGGCAGGACGATCTGGGCCACATCGTTCGTCGACCGACCCGGACTTGTTTTCTTCCTCCGTCCGTTTCCCATCCACACCCAATCCCATTGACCGTGGATGCGGTACTCTTCTCCTTTTTGCTTCCAAACTTGATGCTTCAACCCGAGGGAATACTTGACGAAATTCACCGCCGTTCGGTTGCGCTCCTCTTCATCGTCCCGTTCTCGCTTTTCTCGCTTTTCTAGCTTCTTTTTTTCTTCGCGTTCGGCCGACGTTATACGGTACATCCTCGTGTGACCAAGCTGCTCGTGCCAAACGCTCGCAAACACTACTCCTCGAAGGCACGCCTGGAAGATGCACATAGTTCGGGAGAATTCCTTTGCCCGCGTGCAAGTACCGACCGCATTGATCCACGTCTTTCGCAAGCGCGTCCAATTATGATGCATAAAGGGAGAGGCTATTGATTGCTCGAGGGCGAGCAGAGTCTGCCGTATGGTGGTCACGACTTGTTGTTGGCTCGCGTACAGACCTCCCCCCAGCCACTTGAACTCGGACGCTTGCGTGAGCGAGAACTTGTGCGAAAGGTGGCGCTTCTTGTCGCGCTCCTCATTGCGTTGGGGTTTGTTCAACGCGATCGGATTGATCGAGTACTGATTAACATAGTTTTTGTATCCATTTTCCATGCCCAGCTTGAAGTAGAGCGTTCCACTGGACAGCTGCGACACTTTCTGTCGTGTTAAACGATCAACCCCATCACTAGAGACTGTCGCCGTTGTTCCATTATTCCCACTACTACCTGCATCATCCTTCGAGCTCTTCTTTTTTAAATCATCCAAATTAAACGTTCGGGGAGTCAAAGAGCCAGTTTTCGAGCGTGTCACATGTTTGCTTCCACCGGCACCATTTTGTTGCGTACCGTTTTGTTCATCTTCCTCTTTTGCTGGCGTGTCATTTGAGCTTTTTTCTCCATTCTCCCCACCTGATCCCTCGCTGCTGCGTCCATCGTCTTGAGATCTTTCTTCCCCTTCCGACGGGTCGCCAGATAAGCGATCTTTATCCAGCTGCTCATCGACGGCGTCCTTCTTGCCAAACAGCTTTTCGATTCGCAGATTATCCACTTCGATGTAGGACTTTTTACCCCCCTTGTGTTGATTCGTCAGCGTTTCCGTGAGTGTCATCTGCCGCACGATTTCATCTTGGTAGTTTTCAGTCAACTCATGATACAGTTCCGCTTCGTAGTCGTTTGGATCGAGCTTCGTTAAGAGCAATTCAAACTGCTTCACCGTGCTGTAGTACCAAACCTGCGACGCGTCTTCGCTCTCCACGAACAGCCGGCGCACGATGAACCAATACTTACGTCCATGACGATCGTACCCGAGCATCTCCTGACGGCAGAGCATGCCCTGCTTCTCTTGGTTAGATATGCAATCCATCACGCCGGAAACTTTATGCGCCTTGCAGAGGTTGCACTGCCAGTCCCCGTTCGGTATATTTTCCAGCGGTGGCTCGACACATTCCAGGTGAAAAACTGCCGGGCACGTTTCACAACAAAGCAAATCTCCCAACCGATGACACACTCGGCAGTGATCGTCGTAGTGTATCGGACCTTCCTGTACCATATCGTCCCGCACCGTGGTGGTGATGAGAAACTGATCGGTCATAAACTGCAGCACGCGCAATCGATCTTCTGCCGGAATGTACGGATACTCCGTGGTGCTCAGGATCTTCAATACGCTCTGGTCCAATCCGGGATCGCTTTCGATGTAGCTCCGTAGCACCTCCGGCCAAGTGATGGTGTCGATCAGATACAGCGCAATGTTGACACTGTCCTTCTGATCCAGCGGTCCAAAGTGCGTCTGCTGAGAATCTTCCTCGCGCAGAATCGCTTTTAATAGCATAATGTGCAGCTCTGTCAACAGGGCGCTCTGCTCGTCGCTCCACATGGCCGCACAAAAATCTTCAAAACGAAACGGTGAAAGTCGCACCAGATGTCGAAAACGCCGAATGATCTCATAAATTGAAGCACACTTCAGTACAATGTCCGTAGGTACTGGCAGATCTTTCGATGACTCGGGAAGTTCCAGTGGTTGTACTTCGCGGTCCTGCAGCCAGATCGGATCCGGGCTTGGTTCCTTCGAACATGCTGTCCCATTGCCTCCGACTCCTCCACCCGGCCCAACGGCGAAACTGTTCATGGAGAAATCACTGTCCGACTCGTGGCCCAGGCTCTCCTCGGACTCGCTGGCCGAGCGGACAGAATCATCGTACAGATCGCTTTTGTCGCTGTCGTCGCCAAAGTCAGAACCGTAGTGATATTCCGATTCATGATACGAATAAGCTGCAATTAGGAATAATCATATTGCTATATGAATTTACGATCCTTCATTCGAGGTTTCACTAAGTTTTCCCAATTCCAAACAAATAGTCGCACTTAAGTTCATGCAACCGAGTTTATTTGTTTTCAGTTGTAACAAAAAAGTGCAATAAATTTCATTTTTCTTTTATGACAACCCACTTTGTTTACCAACATATACACACGGATGTGTGATAAAAAGGAGAAGTAACTGAAAGGGAATTTCATCAAAAACAACAAATTTCATTCCAGCCTGCTACTTCCTCTGTGATACCGTAACCCTCCCGCAAGGCATCCACAAGCGTCTTGGCAAAGAACTGTCAAAAGACGGACAATGTCGTGGGAACGAAAAAATGGAGGGAAAATTGAGCATACGCACACATCAAGCGACAGCGCAGCGTCAAACTACAGTGCGTGCGTTTATTCCGGGAAGAAAATGATGCAAAGCATCATTTGATGACAACATAGGCAGAAATGTGTGTGTTTTCGCTTACCTTTACGACTGGTCGAAGAATTGTTGTGCCCTCCACGGCCACGACCGCTTGGACGGCCGCGAGTAGTCGACTTTCGTCCTCGCGTCCCTTTCGCGGCCGCTGGCCTACGTGAGGTAGAAGGACGGCTCTCTTCGCTTCCTTGTGGCGAGGTGGCGCGCGATTCCGACGGCGTACTGTTGCCGCACCCTTCCTGGGAATCCTTACACAAATATTTTGGTTTTTTCATCAAGTGGTATTGAAACTTTTTCGGCCGCTCCATAGTGGCCGTCTTCGGTGGGCGGCCTCTTCGTTTGCCCACGGATGCACTTCCGCTTGCGCCATTTGTTTGTCGTCCAGTCATGGTGCTTTTACTTTAAATTTCACAGCACTCGCGTGCTCCTCAGTATACTATTTTTCAGCGGATAATACTTTCCGTGACTTCACTGTTGTCTACATACGCGGCGCGTTTGATCATGTCCGTGTTAATCAATTTAGATGTACTGCCAGGCGCCGTCTCCTGTTGTGCTTCGGCAGGGATCGACAGAAGTACTAAACGAAAAGCAGCGTTTGATTTCTGTCTCCTTCCAAGACCAGAAGCTATGACCTGTGAAAACACAAACAAATTGCAGATGAGACTTCGGGAATAAAATAATATTGTTTCATGCACAACATTGGAATGCGATTGCACCCCTCAATGACATTTATTGAGCAGATTTTGTGCCAATCCCTGATTCCTCAATAGAACCTGGAGACGCGTATGCAATGCTCGCATGCATCACTGTTTTTAACATGCCATGCCATACTTAAAATGTCCGGGTTATGCTCCTCCTTTTTCAGTCTCAGTGCACTCCAATTCTTCAGAATCGAACAGCCAAGCGTCCTCGTCGTCCTCATATGGCTTTAATTACAATAATATGTAATGTAATATTTTGTACAGCCTTAAAATCAATGCACTGTAAAATTCCTCATACTTGTTTCCTAGCTTGATGTGATTGAAATAGAAAAACGATTTTCAAAACATAGTGCAGGAAGCTATTACAGCGAAAAATACCCTAAGCATCTTCCGAAGAGCGATTACAGCGCCTTTCCACTTTTCTTTGGCTAACACATTTCTGCCACACGGGCATTACCACAGCGAGCGAAAAACCTACCCTAGCAAGCTAAACTCCAACAGCGAACGGTGGATTTTCCATTTCCTTTCGATAATTTGTTGTCACCTTTTCGTTACTGTATGCACTGTTCACTTTATTTTCAACCTGACACATGTCAAAATAGTGGCAATTTTCTTCCTTTTTCCAGCCTTTCGATAGTGAATTGCTGCTGCTACTTAGAAAGTCTAGCTTTTCTATGCGACTTTGCTCACAGAAGACGCACTTACTTCTGCAGAGCAGTGACGCGAGACCTCTGTATAGAAAAGTCTGATCATGTACATCGCACATCAAAGCTCGAGGCTGATTGGTCGACGCACGCAGTCGCCATTTTGATGAGGACCAAGCGTTGAAGCCCTGGGGTAGTTTTCATACTTCCATGCCACTGGCATTGTTCCAAAGATAAGAACTTTTTTCCTACATCGAAAAACTAATTTTACATTACCCGAAGTGATGTTATTACCAAAGTATATCAATATATATCACAATTTCACAAATTTTCACTTTTTCCTTATGACGACCAATCAGAGAGCAGCTTCTATCGCCAGACTGCACAACACTAGCGACATCTATAGGTAACGCGTACAGCATTTCTTTCCATCAGTTAATGCCCCTACCAGGGTGTAAGCGAGACAGCTAGGTATACTTTTCCACTCACGCTCTTTCGTTTCACAGCACAAGGAAAATGCAACATATCACCGTACATCGTTCTCGTCTCGTTTACATTTATTATCTATGCATGCTTACTTGATATTTCACGTATCAACACTACCTTGCATGATAAGGTAATACGTTAATTTTGGGGAAAATAACTTCGGTTCCTTGGACACAGCAATCCTTCTCGTTGCCACCAACTTCCAGAAATTCTCTGTTCCCCATGAGCAAAACAACACATCAAACAACGATTAGACGCTTTCGTTTTATGCAACGAATCGATCACGAAACCAACACACCCGTCTGTTTTCCACAATTTTTAGTCACTTTGTGTCAACTCGCTGTGATTAATAAAACACTGAGAATTTCAATCAAACTTACCTGCCTAATTCGTACATTCTGCCGATGTGGTGTGAAAGCGTACTGGATTATTCTGCCTCCTCTTCGCGGTTTCCCTTTCGCTGTTTGACGTTTGTCCGGACGCCTCGTTTATAGTAACGGGTTCAGTAGGTCACTTTTCTTTTATCTGCAAAAGAAGCTCTGGCGTATATTCATTTTCAGTAAACAAAAGAAACGAGGACATCCCCATGTATAGATGGTTTGAATAGTAAACAATTGCTACAGATACGCGGTCATGACCTGAACGTCTCTTAGGAACGTCTCCACTAACGCTGGTAGCCCGCCAGATTGATTACCAGACGACGAAAGACGTTAAAAATAACACATTCATATCGGCAACACGCGCATTCCTGAAACCGTTTTATTGCAAACTCTTCTGGAGGATCCGTGCCTGTGCGCATACGCAACTTATCATCGAATAATGAACTACAAAAAAGTATTTCCTCATCCCAGTCACAATTGTCATAGCTAGTGTTGTGCCATATGTGAAAAATCGATACTGCATTAGCAAAGAGAAAAGAAAATAATACTCTGTTATCATTAAAAGTTCCACAGTACCTAACATACGGGAAGCGATAAAGAATCAGTACGATCTTCTAACGAAAGGACGAACCGCAAAATGTTAAAATCCGAATTTCAACATCAGTTTTGGGTTACAAAAAAAGCTGTTCAAAGGAAGCTTGGTACGTACGCACATACAAAAACATAGCGTGACTGTATCCACCCATCTTTTTCAATTTAGGTACAAAGGAGGATGAAAATATAGTATCGTCTGATGGGGAGCTAGATTCGAAGATTGAACTTTTCCGATCAGTAGCGGAAAGCTGCAACAAGCTTTACCGCACCATCGATCAGTACCAGGAACGTGTATGCATACTAGCCCAGGAAGAAAACTCACTGGGGAAATTTTTGCGAGAAGTTAGCAAAGAGAGTCCCACCACCGGTAAGATGATGTCCACTACAGGCAAGGCAATATCGTACTGTGGTCAACAGCGCATTGCTATTCGCGTTCCATTACTGCGACTCCACCATGATGTGCACACGTTTAAGGGGCGTGCGATAGCGGACACTCATCATACGATACAGCAGATGGAAAGGGAACGAACCGAATATAGGGCAGCGTTAAGTTGGATGAAATCTGTTAGTATACAGCTGGACCCCGACACAGGTCGAGGTCTGGAAAAATTCCGAAAAGCCCAAAGGCACGTGAAAGCGGCCAAGACAAAGTTTGACAAATACACGCTCGACTGTTTGGAAAAGGTACCAGATTTATACATACAGTGTCTCCTGAATGTAGAGATCGATTAACCTGTTCGGTTACCCCTTTCTTACAGATCGATCTTCTAGCGGCAGCACGATGTAACATGTTTTCGCATGCTCTGGTGGGATATCAGAATGCCATTCTTCAGTTCGCCAAGAAAACGGACGAGACCTACACAAATACCCTGAAAAGCTTGGCCAAAGATCCACATTATAATTTTTCCATACTGAAGGAACTCACGCAAGCGAATCCAAACGAAGATGAAAAAGATGATCCTAAAGAAGAAAGCAAGGAAAAGCGCAACGAAACAGCTGACGGCGATCAGATGTTATTCTTTAGGGTACTTTAAAGCTCCTTTCTCTTCCCCTTCCCATTTTTATTCCAGGCTGTTGTTAACTTCAAACTTTCTGTTTTTAAAGGACGAATACAAGGACGACGTGGGACCTCAGCAGTCGAACCCAAATCATTCGGAAGGTAACAGTTTGAAGGACGTGGCGCTGGAAATTGATGCACTTTTATCAGGTGTGGCGGAGCCTAATCTAGCTACTGGCGAACGATTGGAAAATCCAATAACTTCACGAAATGATGTCCCAGCCGCTGCTATCGATCTGCTTGGATTAAATTTGGACGATGAATTTTCCGACTTCATGTCGGCGCCGGCACCATTTTTGCCTTCAACACTTTTAACGAACTGCAGCCTCACAAACGATGGGCTAGACTTTAGCTCCACAATAGCGGAGGCGGACATGCCGCAAACACTCTTGCACGACGAAGAACTTTGTCCGAGTGGCGTTAGTGGAAAAACATCCGAAAAAGCGTCGGATATTTTCAGCAGCTTGTTGCACAGTTTCTCTAAGCAGAATTCCACCACCATCGCAACAGCAGTGCAACCGGTTACAGCAGCGAACGATTCATCTTCTTCTAAGAACCCTACCTCTAGAACACCTAAGACGACTAACAAAGATCTTAGCGGATGGTACCAACTATTTGCCGAATTGGATCCCCTTTCGAACCCCGATGCATTACCGTCAAAGTCGGATGCACCGCAAAATAGTATGGCTGCTTGAGATTACATGGAAACAGATAGAACTTGCAGCGTTCACATTCGTTCTTTTTGTTTTGCCGATTTCGTTCTATGTCTATCGTTTTCAGTGTTGCTCTTCGCTTGAGAGCTTCGACGTTTACGCGTATATTTTATTCACAGTTTGCCATCGAACTCCAGCTATGTGAAACCGAATAAAACCAAGTGTCTACTTATATTACTTCGGATTTTATATTGATCTCAATATTCTAGTTTTGATTATTTTTCGTCTTTTTATTACGGTCTCTTGATGTGTTTCCTCCCTGCTCCTTCTTTACACTCCCATGTTTGGTCATCATTTCTGACCAATTGTTCGGCGCGATCTCTTCCTACAACAATAAAACAAAACAACGATCACATACACCTGTGTCATCTCGGTATCATCAGTACGGAAGTTGATTGGTTGTCGGGCGAAAAATTGGCTTTTTACAATGGATTCGCAGAATAGAGAAATCTGGGTTGACTAAACATCTGTGGGACATACAGTTCTCCGGTTGGCAATGATACTCTACCTAATAAGACTTTCTCATTATCTGCAGAACAGACCGGTGGAAGTTGGCTTTCTCGATAGTTGACACTTTTGACAAAATATGCTTTCATTCTGCCCGTTTTTGTTTTGTTATCATATTCTCGAATCTCAGTTCAATCTAGCTATAAGGGGGCAAAGTTCACTGGTTTTTTATTCTCGTATAGTTTCCTAAATAAATTAATAAAATTAGAGTAAACTTAACAAACGAACTGCAACACTGGTGACACCCTATCGTATAAGAGAGCTATGATCTCTTTTTTAGCCAAGTTCCTTTTTACGTCTTCGATGGCCTGAGGGGTTTCGTATGCTCATATACTGTTTTTCTTTACAGAGTCGACCATCATGCTTTATGTGTTAGTTGTGTTTGAATTCTGTTCGTCCTGTTGCTCAACTACTTTCTCAACCATCACTACCAGTGCCACAGTTGTTTCATCCTTGTTTTAACCAAACACAAACATCTGTTTCTCTATTTTGGCGCGAGTGTCTTCAGTATGCGTTTTGCGTATGTACACGGAAGTGTGTATATCCAAGTATGACTGTTTATTTGAAATACAGCGGTATGTGTTATCGTTGAGATAGATGATTTTAAAAAAACTTACTAAAATGCGGATTTTTTCCGTCGTCCCCTAAAAGTGGACCGTTTGGAATGAGTTGGGAAGAAGAGGAATAACATAAAAAACGACGAGACAACATACGTTCAGAGAGGACGGGAAAAGAAGGAGAAAAAGGAAACAAAACTAGTAACAACAAGCAGTAACACAATTTTCAATGGTCTTCTGAGTAGTCAAACCTTAAAATTTCATGCCGTATGCTGAAAGAAGAAAAGAGCGACAACGGTCGGGATGAAATCAACGATAACCAAAATAGGACTACAAAGAAGGAGAAACTGTTCACTTACTCCTCATAGAACTGCGAGTCTCTCGGTGTCATGCGGAGCAATTGTTCGAGATTGTCTAGAAAGCCCCACTTTCGTAGAATCTGCCGCCGGCTGCTCTTATCTAGCAGGTTTCGTACTACAAACACGGCCCCCATCTGTAATTTATTGTCAATGGCGACCTGTGCCAGAAATACCAGAAAGAATTGAATTACAGAATAGAAAAATATGTTTTTATGTATTAGCGCGATGCGATACGTGTCAATTAACGTTAACTTACCAAAAAATCGCGGATTTTCTTGACAATCTTTTCGTCCTGTAGCACGTAATCCTTTTCGCGTGCTCCCGCCGTTATGTTACTTATTATTATTAAAGCTTGCTCCTTCACTTCTGGAGGATGTGGATCGTCCAGAACGAGACTTACCTGAAAGATGTGAAGATATAGTTGGGCGAGAAATGATAATTTTCCCGCTTGCCGCCTCACTTACCGCTCGCAACACTTCGTTTGAGTGCTCTGACATGATCGTCTCGATATGAAGCGTTTTGCTCAGCAAATTACGGAGCAGCCCGAGCGTTTTCATTATGACACGTTCGTCTCGGTCGCCAAGCAATTGAAATATCCTATCCATTCCTAGCGTATTGATTATTTTCGTTTTTACGTGTTGCTCAGCCTAGACAGATGAAACGCAAATGGAAATCGAATGAGCAATGGACGGAAAATGATACAGGCAGCCCCTACTTTTGCTACCTGAAAAGCCATATTCATTAGAGCCCAGCTTCCGTTTAACCGCAGTGCAGGATCGACGTGTTTGGTTAGTTCACATAGCATTTCCACGGCACCTGATTCGAGCATTGGTTCCTTGGCAGGTGAGAATTCTAATAGTAGGTTGCATATCGTTGACGTGACCACGGTCTGCAGCTCTAGTGAAGGATCGCCGATCAGCAAATCCATCAGCGGACGCCACACCGAGTGATCCTGTTGGAGAGAAGATGGGCAAACATATTACAATTACCAGGAGAAAAAGTTATTACAAATAAACATTGTTATGCAATAAATAACTATGACAACATAGTTAATATATTATTTTACCTGAAATGTGGTTCTGAGTAGCTGCACGGAGCGGGACAGTGAGTGAAGACAGCGAACGGCTGATAATCTAACCTAAAGACAAAACAGATAGTGGTTCATTGGTGCGAAAAAATTACATTAAACCCAACATTAAGACATACCTCCGGACAGCAATCCTTTAACCCACTCAGAACCTCCTCCATCAGTCCGTCCATCTCGATAATGCGCTTTCGAATTTCTTCGTCGTTTGCCGCAAGCGAAGCGAAACACCTGAATGCACCTTGCCGAGACAGGACTGAAGGACACTTCACCAGGTTCGCCAAAGAGGTGATCAGATGGTTGCTTATCGCTGCCAGCCGTTGTAGCTCGGAATCGATCTCGGCCAGATAAGCGAGCGTTTCTGCCGCCGTGGCGCGCGTGTCCTCGTCGAACTCGTCAGAACAGAGCCGAGCCAGACACGGTAATGTTTTGTACACGATTCGATCGTCCTCGGCCGGCAGCGACCCTGAGCGGTGCAAGTACGTGAGACACCGGCTTGCAGACAGTTGCACCTGGACGTCGCGTGTTCGCGAAAGGAGCACCGTCAAGATGTCCAGAATCGATCGTTCGGCGTGGTACGTCGAATGAACAATGTTTGAGACCGACTTGTTAGTGAAGCACATAGCCGCCAAACACTTTAGCGCAGGTACTTGCAAGGTCGTGTTGTCAGAGGTCATTAATCGGGCAAGGAATGGTATCACTTCCGCCTGGCACAGATTCTTCTGCTGATGCGAGGAGTGACAGAGAGGAACGAAAATGTTTACGACGTATGTCTGACACGAAAAGCTGCACGATGGAGAAGCAATTTCTAAAAAGAGGACAAATAAGTTAACTTGATTGGTTTCGGCTAGGATAAGCGATAGCGAATACTTACTGATCAAGCGTCTAATGTTAGTTACATCCGAATGAAGTAGATCCAACGGAGCGAATGGATACTGTACTATCGTTTGCAGCGCCCCGAGACACGTTTCCATCAGGCGCTCGTCTGTGCTGGGATCGAAGACGATCACTATCAGCACCTGAACGGTGTCGTAGCGCATCAGCGAGTGCACTTGCGATTCGGTGCCTTTGGCCAGCGATCCGAGCACAATGCCGGCATCGATGCGAAGCTGTAGGGGTTTGCTGGTGTTGCACAGTAATCCAATCAATCGCGGTACAATACCTTGCGAAATGATAGTGCCCTTCTTCTTGTTCGATCCTATGACCGCATTCTTGAGACAGACGATGGCTTCCTGGCACTTGTAGTTTTCCTCCGAGTAGAGCTCATCGATATACGACCGAGAGTTTTCCACATCCTGTTGGGGCACACAAATTAAAATCAGCAAAAAAGCAACACTTCGTAAGAAACACAACCGTATACTAAACGGTATCGATATAATTGTCGATAGTTCTGCCTAATCAACAGTAAAGGCAGTAATAAATTGTGATGTTTGTTTATAAACCCAACGCATTGAGGTTATATCCAATGTAGAGAATTAGTGCTGTGCTTTTTTCTCATCCATCTTTTGGATGGGAATGAGGCATTGCGCTATTGCTTTGACAAGCATAACCAAAGTTGGCTTTGTATTCACTGATTGCTTGAAACTTAACTAAATTGTACTCAATATACCGTCCACAACGTTTTCAAAGAACGAATTTCGAGACTTGGGGGACAAATTACGCACCAATCGTACCGGAACCGCAAAATTCTTAGCTTACCATGAAACAAGTAAATGGCTCCATTCCTGTATCGGTCAACCAGAAATTTACGAGCTGTTTGCGTACCGGAACCGGTGACTGGTGGTGAAAGTTGCCGGTTAACAGAGAGCAGCAAGTGAGGCAGATTATTATTATCGCGATGCACTTGGGATTGGAATCCAAAACACACGCAATTTGATTTTTCACATTTCTCGTTTGACAGCCGACGGAGAATCGGCTGAAAGTTGTTTGCGCGTGTATGGGCGGATGTGTGAGTGGCACCATTTGCGTGTGTGCTCGATGCCTGGATGGTTCCCTTTTTGAGATGCATGCGGCGCTGCACCTTTTGAACAGGTGGTGAGATTGGTTAACATTTCATATCTGTTAGTATTACAACGTTAACCTCACGTTGTAGATAGATAAGTATTGAAATGGTAAGCTAAAAATATGGGGTCAATCATAGTCAAAAATAAGTAGCAACGTGCGGAATCGTGAATTGTATTTTGCAGCAACCCTGCTCTGAACAGTACGGTTCAAAGCGGTTCAAAACGTATACCATGGTACACCATGCTTAATAAAAAAAACGTCCAACGATGTCATTTTCAACTACAGTTTCGTGATTGACGTTTGGCGAAATAATTTGTCAAACCTAAACAATCGATTCCACGTCACTTTTCCTCAGTTTTAGTGAAATTCTATATAATTGCAAGCATAAACTGGAATTCCTGGAATAGGTTTCCAGTTAGACCTGCATAATCGAGGAAAGAGCGCCGACAAAATAACGAAATGTCCGAATTGATCGATGTTGAGAACGCGTTCTTCATAGGCAACTACCAGACATGTATCAACGAGTGCAACAAAGTATCGGTATGAAAAGTGGTAATACTTATTACCACTATTATAGTATTGCTATTCAAGTAGTGCTGCCAAACATTCACATACTTTTGTCATTGTAGAAACCTTCTGTGGAGAAGGATATTTTCATGTACCGGTCCTACATCGCTCAGCACAAGTATCGAGTGGTTTTGGATGAAATTAAATCTACCAACGATACATCTCTCCTGGCGCTGCGGTACCTTGCCGAGTATATGTCCAACACGGCCCAGAAGGAGGCGGTCGTGTCGATTTTCGACGAAAAATTCCAAGGCGACATCAATGCACTAGACGTTATTTGGATCATTGTTGGTGGTATCATTTACATTAACGAAGAGTCATATGAAACAGCGATGAGGTAAGTAAAATTGAACACACAATAAAATAATCTAAGTGTCTAATCGATGAAGTGAAATATCTTATGGGCAGGATTCTGGTAGGTAATTTCAACCTGGAATGCTTATCGTTGCATTTGCATTGTCTCCTGAAAATGTCCCGTGTCGATTTGGCAAAGCAGGTTGTTACGACTATGCAGGAAAAAGACGACGATGCTACTCTTACACAGCTGTCCCAAGCATGGTTGAACATTCAAATTGTGAGTATTACACTACTACGAAGAACACGTTTGGTTTGATAGTGATAATTTATACCATTTTCCGCTTTTTCCAGGGCGGAGAAAAACTGCAGGATGCTTTCTTCATCTTCCAGGACCTCTGCGACAAATTCTCGCCCACTCTCCTCTTGCTGAACGGTCAAGCCGTTTGCTATATCGGACAGCAAAAGTATGAGGATGCGGAGCAAGTCCTACGTGAATGTTTGAACCGCGATCCAAACAACTACGACACATTGATCAATCTTCTTGCACTAGCACAACAGAAGGATAAAAATAACAGCCAGTTCAATCGTTATCTATCCCAGATTCTGGAAGAACACAAGAATAGTAGCCTTGCGAATGCGTACAACAAGAGGCAGGCAGAATTCGATCGTTTGACATTGCAATTTGGCCCTTCCAATACTAAGTCCATAGAAGATATAGTAGCCTAAGCTCAAACGCGGTATCCCATTCCGTTCGAATTTATCGATCCCAATCCAACATTGTAATCCACTGCAACAAAGAAACAACATTCAAGGAAATCAATAGTAAATAAATTTTAATGTACAATCTGACTAGGTACTACGAGATTGATTCTAGGCAGCTAATTTCATCATCTCGTCCTTCCGCTGTTGCAGTCGATTTAGCTAAAACGACAAGCAAATTTACTAGAACTAATCCCGAGGAATGTATTAGAAACAACGTCTCTCCTTACCCTCTCCTGGTGTCTTTTCTGTACACTTTCGCTTGCCGATCTCCTATACCCTTCGTTGTTAATCGTGTTGAGAAGTTTCTCGATTTCAGTCTCCAATTTTTCCAGCTTCTTTGTGCTTCCATCCGCTATTGGCTTTAATGTTTCCATCCCATCGGCAACAACACCAATAGTACAATCATGACTCACGACAGATTTGACCGCAAATCGTTGACCGTTGAACGTTTCCACTTCTTCGTGCAACACGACACCGTTACAGTGCGTTAATTGCTGAACAATCTCAAACTGCAAGCGAAGTAACTTGTGTAGTTCGTTGCATTTGGCATGGACATGCACGATGGGATTATGCTTCCGCACGATCGGTGGAGTATGTTCATTTTTTGACTGTCTAATATGTTGGCAAATGTTTAGCATTCGTTCAACCTCTTGTTCAAGCGCCGAATCGATCCATGAGACTGCATGGTAATCATCGCAAGCATAGTACTCTGATAGATGCAAATGGCCCAGCAACTCCTTTGCAAGAAATGGAGTGAATGGTTCCATGTGGTGCAGACCAACCGAAATGCAGTGTTTTAAAACGGCACATTGTAATGCCGCATGCGTTGCAGTTGCTGGTTTCATGTATATTTTAGTTGTTTCCTAAAATTATAATAAAATTCACAGAATTTTATCGATTAAAAGTGCAATCATTCCATTTTCGATCGATGGTATGGAAATCGTTTGATCACTTTAGAAAAGAATGACACGGTGAAAAGCCCAGATTCTCAAATAGAAAAAACCAAGACTCCTTGACCTATGAATACTACCTACCAAATATACGTCGCAAAAGTTGTGGTAAAAAAACGTCTTGAGCGCTCCGGTTGCCAAATGGAAATTGTATGTTTCAATACCGTCGCGGCACTGCTTCGATGCGCATCCGAGGCGACTTAAAATCCAACGATCCATAAGCGGGATTTCTTTTCGTCGTTCATAAGTATTCAGCTGTTCGTCAGCTTTAGTCGATGAAAACCGTTCTAGGCAACCAAGCGTATACCGTGTCGCTTGCCAAATTTTGTTGAAAAATAGCTTGTTCGTGTGCGCTTCTTTGACGTTGAACTGAATGAAATGATTTTTCACATTCGATGAACACAAGGTGAATCGCAACGCATCAATTCCACACTCCGGTATTCCATTTGAAAACATTTTACGCAGTCCTGCGACAGTTTTAAAAAATTCTCCTTCCGAAAGCACTCCTTGTCGATGAGACTCTTCCGCTTCTACTACTAATCGATCCAACGAGATACCATGTATCACATGATCTGGTTTAACAACATTTCCCAAACTCTTGGACATTTTCCTACCATATTCATCACAAATAATACCATGTAGGAGAACTTTGCGGAAGGGCAGTTCGCCGGTTAGCTCCTGCCCGAGCATTACCATGCGGGCGACCCAGAAAAATAGAATATCATGCCCCGTTTCCATTAGTGCCAGTGGATAATGATCGGTACTTATTGCTCTTGGCCATCCACTTGTTGAGAAGGGTAGCAAAGCGGATGAAAACCACGTATCCAGTACATCGCAGTCCTGTTCGAATGATGCGAGTTCTTCGCGATCGGAATCACTAGCCGTGGCGAAATATTTGGCTCTTGCGTCAGACAGCGATTGTGCCGCAATCCAGCCGTGGCACATATTCCCGTGGTGAACTTGGTACGCTGGAATACGGTGGCCCCACCAGAGCTGTCTTGAAACACACCAGTCGTGGCAATTTTCCAGCCAACGGAACCATTCCTGTTCGAACGATTTCGGAATTATTTGAAGCTGGCCCGTCTTTACGGCTTCCAATGCTCTGTGAGCCATTTCTTGGCATCTGATGAACCACTGGGGCCGTAGAAGAAGCTCCACAACGTCCTTGGAACGCGAGCAGATCGGTAGGACCATCGAGTGGGGCCTTATTCCCCGAAGCAGCGAAAGCTTTGAAAGATAATTGATTACGCGTTCGCGAGCCTCGTAGCGCGGAAGGCCCGAGAAGGGCTGCAAGTGTTCCTGAACGATACCCCGTTCGTCGATAACCTCAACCGTCGGCAGTTGGTGTCTGCGACCAAGTTCGAAATCGAACCGATCATGTGCAGGCGTTATTTTGACCGCTCCTGTTCCAAACGATCGATCAACCGATGAATCGAATATGAGTGGAATTTCTTCTTTTCGTACCGGATGCCAAAGAAAGGTAGATTTGTTCCTTAGGTGCGAGTAACGTCCGTCTTCCGGGTGAACAGCTACCGCCACATCTCCGAGAAACGTTTCTGGGCGTGTTGTCGAGACAACGATCTCCTCCGTTGATCCTTGCACCTTATAGGCTATGTCCACTATTCGACCGAAGCTAACCTGGTGCTCGTATCCAGGCACGGTCAACGCAGTGGGACCTTCGATTGCCATGCTTTCCACCTCAACGTCCGATATAGCGGATTCTAAACTGCAAGACCAGTTAACTAAAGATCGATCCCTATATATCATGCCCTTATCAAACAGACGCACGAATGCTTCCTTCACTGCGATCGATTGCTCTGTATCCATCGTAAAATACTCTCTGTTCCAGTCCATCGCACAGCCCAGCTTTTGCAAAGTGCTACGAATATTGTCTCCTTTCTCGTTCTTCCAGTGCGTTACCTCCTCCAAGAACATTTCCTTTCCTAGATCACGCCTTCTGAGATTGCGCTCTTTTAGTAGGCGTTTTTCTACAACCACTTGCGTCGCTATGCCAGCATGATCTATCCCCGGGGTCCATGAGGTACGGTGACCGTTATTATGTGCGTACCGAACCAAAGCATCCTGGATGGCACATGTTAGTGCATGGCCGAGATGAAGCTCCCCGGTTACATTTGGTGGAGGAAGTAATAAGTTGTAAGGTCTTCCGCTGGGCACATTTTCTTTAAATTTGTCCGCTAATTTCGGTACAGCGCTCGATGCGTATTCTGTTTCGACGAGCGATGGCTTATAGGCTGGTGCAATCCCTGCAATTGCAATTATGAATCATTCAACATAAGGAAGAAATGGCCTCTTACAAATATTTCGTACATTTGTTAAGTAAATTCCTACCTCGTATTGAGCCATATCCCCTAGCCTTATTGTGTGTCGCAGTATAAGCACTATCCGCCCAATTCTTGGAGTGTATTGTAATCGAGCGTCTATGCAAGATACGGATCATGTTATGCTACTCGATTATTCCGGAAAAATGTGGCAGCACCATGCACCGGCAGTCAGAAATATTTCTATAGATGCACTTCTATGTTTACGTTTCAATTGACAGCTGAACAGCTGCCCGATTGTTAAAATATAATCGTTGCATTGAGAAATAAAACAGACAACAAATGAGCGTGTCGAGTATCGTAATTTTTCCGTAATTTGTAATTAGGTATCCCGGCTACGATACATTAGCATTGCATTAAGATAACGATCGTTTTACTTTCTAATTATTTTGTATTGATTCATTGCTTCCTATGACACACACATATATTTACCTTGCGATGCACGTTGCTGTCAGCAGTAGTGTTTTGACAGTCATCTGTTTTGATATTACGTGTAGTTTCGCTAGCAGATTGTGTTTGCTAAAAGCTGTTTTGATAAATTTTGTAACATTCCAAGATGAATTTGGTCGACGAGGAAAGTGAGTCAAAAAAAGACCACATCAATGAAATCGTACTGTCGGAAGACGTCCAGCGGGCCATCGAACAAGTGCTACAGAGCTCTGATCCACTTGACCAACCAGAGTTCAATCCGACGGACTACATCAACCAGCTTTTTCCGAACGAGCAGTCCCTATCCAACATTGATGAAGTGATTTCCAAGATGGAGTACGATATCAGCCTGATCGACGATAACATCCGCAGCGTCGTGCGTGGTCAGGTGAACACGGGGGAGAACGGTCGAGTCGCACTGAAAGAAGCGCAACAGTCGTTAACTCAGCTGTTTTCGCTGATCACTGACATTAAAAGCAGGGCAGAAAAAACGGAAGATATGGTTAAAGAAATAACGCGTGACATCAAGCAGCTTGACTCGGCAAAGAACAATCTCACCTACGCCATCACTACCCTCAACCATCTGCACATGCTTGTCGGTGGTGTTGAGAATTTGAAACGGCTTTCCGAACGGCGACAGTATGGGGAGGTGCTGAATCCTCTGCAAGCCATCATCGAGGTCAATCAACACTTTCAGCAGTACTCGGAGATATCACAAATTCAAACGCTCTCGGCACAGGTGCAACAAATTCAATCGGAACTAGCCACGCAGATCACGGATGACTTCAAAAACTTTTTCTCACCGACGAGCCACAGTAACTCGAATCGAATGACGATAACACAGCTTAAGGATGCTTGCCAGGTTGCATCTGTTTTGGACAAACTTGTTAAGAAGAACATACTCAAATGGTATATACGTAAGTATATAGTAGCACAGCTTAGCTATGATATGACTCAGATACATATATTTTTCATGTTGTACATTGAAACATTCAGATCTACAACTCCAAGAGTATGTTCAACTGTTCCACGAAAATCAAGACATTGCCTGGTTAGATAAGATCGACAAGCGATATGCGTGGGTAAAGCGACATTTGTTGGATTTCGAGGAAAAATTCGGAACAGTCTTCCCGTCGGATTGGGAAGTGTCGGAAAGAATCACGGTACAATTCTGTACAATTACCCGGGAGGAATTGTCCAAAATTATGGCCCGCAGAAGACCAGAAATCGACGTAAAGTTACTGCTGTTTGCCATTCAAAAAACCTCCAATTTTGAGCAGTTATTAGATAAAAGATTCAATGGAACAACGCTTGTGGAAGCCACAAGCGAGGAAGTTCGGAAGGAACGTGGTTCGTTCAACAATCTGATCGGTAGCTGTTTCAAGCCGTATCTGGATATATATACCGACAGTATTGGCCGAGATTTGACAGCCCTGATAGAACAATTTGCCCAGCAGAACCAACAGATAGCCGTTCCAAAAGAGATCAATCCTGGAATCATTCCGAAGTAACTTGAAAAAATATGAAAAACGATTTTATTACCGTCACTTTCATAAATTGTTTCTTTGCAGTTGCGCAGATTTGTTCGTTTTCTACAAAAAGTGCATGGTGCAGTGCATGCAGCTGAGCAACGAAAAACCAATGTACGATTTGGTATTACTTTTTAAAAAGTATTTGCGCGATTATGCGACTAAAGTTCTGGAAGCACGAATTCCGAAGCCGCAACCACCGAATTCGGCCTCTTCAACGATCAGCTCCAGCATGTCGTTGTTGACGAAGGACTTTCAAAATTTGTCCACAGCAGCCGGACAAGTGATACATAACTTTCTGAAAGAAGGCGAAACTCCAAGGTATGTATAATGAAACAAATAATAGTGGCGTGTGAACAGGTACGAAGGATTTCAATTTTATTGATTACATGGTATCAAGTTGTCATTCTGGTGAAAATAGCCTTCACACAAAACCTTAGCAAACACACTGGATCATAGAGCTTAAAGAAAGGATATTTATAAGCTGTGTATTTATGTAACTATTTTAGATTCTCAGTTGAGGATACCCGTAAAATATGCTACATACTGGCCACTGCGGAGTATTGCCTTGAAACAGTTCAACAGCTAGAGGATAAATTAAAGGAAAAAATCGACAAAAACTACACCGCTAAGGTGGATCTGGCTGACGAGAAGGACGTTTATCATAGAATCATTTCCAACTGCATTCAGCTACTTGTTCATGATCTCGACGCGGCCTGCGAGCAATCTTTGTTGCTGATGACAAAAATCGCCTGGCACAGCATCAGCAACGTTGGCGACCAGAGCGGGTTCGTGAATCAGATCATAACGAATCTCAAACAAACGGTTCCAGTTATACGAGACAATCTAGCGAACAGCAGGAAATATTACACGCAGTTCTGTCATAAATTTGTGAATTCGTTTATTCCCAAATACATCAACACACTGTATCGACTGCGACCAACGTCCTCCGGGTCTTCTTCGGCATCCGGTTCTTCTGCTTTGGTAGCGAGCGCATCCAGCTCAAGTATTTCGGAGGGGCTGAATGGTTCAACGGCGGCCTCTGGAAATATTCTTGGCTGCGAGCAACTACTCCTCGATACTCATAGTCTCAAAACGGTGCTGATGGATCTACCCTCAATCGGATCACAGGTGCAACGAAAGCCTCCGGCGAGTTATACGAAGGTAGTCGTAAAGGGCATGGCAAAGGCGGAAATGATCATTAAGGTCGTTATGCAACCGGTACATCCAGCGTCTCTCTACATTGAGCAGTACCTTAAACTGCTGCCCGAAAGTAGCGTGGTCGAGTTCCACAAGATACTGGAGATGAAAAATGTACGAAAAATTGAACAGCAGCAGCTTGTGGAATCTTATAAACGCGCCTGTCCTCTACAACATCAGCAACAAACGCAGCAATCTTCTGGTGCTGCTGGGATTGGAGATAGTGTGAACACTTGCCTGGTTACTGATGGAGTATCTGGTACACCTGCAGGGAACCATCAGTCGCAGCAAATGGCAGCGGCTGCAGCCGCCATAAGCGGGGCAGGTTCCAGTATTATGGCGTTGGGCGATTCCCTAATGGACAAGGGACGAATTAAGAAGATAGAAAATTTAATCAAAAATAGGCTACCGAACTAGTAACCGTAAAATATCGTTTACGCATGGCATAATAGAATGTTAATAGACAAAATAAAACGCTTGAGCTCTATTCAAACTCCGGCTTTTGTTTGGCTCAGGAATTTTTGTTAATATATTTCGCACAAAAAGGGCTATTTGAGTAACATGTATGTGAATTCTTCGTAATTAATTTTACCATCCCCGTCTATATCAGCTTCCGCTAATAAATCTTGCAGCTCTTGAGGCGTCAGACGTTCTCCAAAGTTCTGCATAACATCGGAAAGTTCTTCAACCGATAAGAAACCGTCTCCGTTCTTATCGAACACTTTGAATGCCGCATAAAGTTCTTTCTCGTCGACCGGTTCGCGGGCTTTCCGTTTCATTAGTGCAACAAATTCTTGCCATTCGATACGGCCATTGCCGTCGGAATCCACTTCGTAAATCATCTGTTCGAGCTCGGCGATTGTTGGATTCAGTCCTAGGATTCGCATCAGATCCCCTAGCTCAGCTGTCGAAATCGATCCATTCCCATCGCGATCAAAAAGTTCAAACATGTCCCGAAACTGTTGCTCCTCAAACGCCGAAAGTTCTGAGTCAGACATCATGGTATAATTACGACAAACACGGTAAATTTGAGAACGGTACTTTTGAATAACCGCTTAAGAGCCACTGATTAATCCTGCATATGTTTATATGTTTACTTGGATAAGAGTTTTTGTACATCCTAGTAGTGCTTTTTGGAGGAAACTAGCCTGAGCTCTATTTCTGATTCGGTTGCAATTGTTGATTTAAATAATGTTCATAACTTCACAGTAAATTTCGACAATATTGTTTCGTCTTTAATTCCACCCCTGTATAGCTTCTCGATTTGCTCGTAGGGAAGGCGACAGCATTTGCACTGGGTTGTTGGGTGAACCAGAGTGACAGTTTGTAATACAGACCAGCTGTCAGTGCACATCGAGAGGTGTTGACGGAGTGCAGATTTCGATTTTCTTCACCCATTTGGAAAAGAAGACTTGCGAAATCGCGTTCAACAACCTGCACAGAATACCAGGCTACACAGGACGATAATTCCAGGGTGGTGCTGTTTGTTCGCTAGCCATCGAAATGCGGTTGTTAGAGGTCATTGAAGCCTAGGTCTCGATAGCTCCTTCGCTCAAACTCAAGGTAAGAAATCCATAGCGAAGTGATATCTTCTGGTCGTCTAACTTCAGTTTTCATGCTCATTCGTCCTCCGCATCACCCTCGCGTTGAAAAAACCTTCCGTCTGCTGTGTGAAGTGTGTGCGCGACGGAGCGTACTGACCTATGCTTCGAATGTCAAGTTTTGTTTAGGATGTTTTGTCTCTGTTTCTCAACATTGCCTCGCCAGAAGAGTGGACGTGAAGTACACTAGCATGCTTCGACGGTCTCACTTGTGACCTACTAGATATTTTGGCCCCTGGGGATATTCAAATACTGATGGAAACGAGAGTAGTGTACTATTATAATCCGCATTCAATCCGCGTAGTCGCGTGAAATAATCTGGCTGAAAGAGACAATCCGGATAATGATTCATCTCGTACCGAACTGGTCCGATAAACGAACGGGAGCTGGAGGAATAGCCGAATAGCACATCTTATTCACATGCGCTGGCAGAAATGAGTAGTGGAAATGTGGAAAACTGCGCAAAGTGAAATCGGTAATATGGTTACTGGATCACGAATAGAATCGTAAAGGAATCAGGCATGCTTAAGCTTTTAAAGGGTAAATACTTGCATTGTCCTTTCATACACAGACCGTTTTAAAACAAAACATTTTACATTACCCGATCATATTTGTTTGGAGTCTGACCGGGATTTTAGATGTACTTGAATCTTGTACAATACCACATAAAATATAAACTAGATGTGATCTTTTTTTACTTCGATGTCAGAATGCCATATTAGTTTTTTTTTACTCTTCTTCCAGCCTGAGCAAACTGTGCTGACGAACCACCGACGAGGCATTCATAACACAAAAAAGTAACAACAGCAATTTTTCCAGTCAGCCAACATAAAACAACGAAACAACGGCAGCCAGGCGGCGAAGAAGCCGTGTACCAAACAGGCAGACTAACGTACCTTCGATTGCGGGGAAGTGTGTTGTTAACTGAACTTATTGCACTATTGGCAAGTTTTTCAAAACGAATAGAGCTTTCCTCATACGGGCAGCAGACTGCACCACTGACATTGTTACCGAGTCACCGAGTGCAAAATTCTCATCATCTAAACAGAAGTTGCTATTTACAAGACCTTTGAAAACACAATGAATCGAGAATATGCGGCCGATGGTGGAAGTATCGAAAAGCTGAAAGGGCAGACGTGGAAGAAATTTATCGAACGAAAGGGAAACGGCGTTTTGTATGAGTGTAAGTACTATGCGAAAGGAAACCGCTAGTGCGTGTTTTCTTGCTGTGCTTTTCAAATACAGTCAAACTTAGGTAGTATGAACTCAAATGGGAGAGCCCCTTGTGGAGCGTCCAGATAATTATGTATGTAGTACTCTGGCCTTTAACTATAACTTAAACTAGAATAGTGTATAAAAAAAGCAAAAAAGAAAATGGTACCATTGAACTTCTTTATCCAGGTTCGACTGCATTGATTTTGCATACATTCTGCAACCGACTCGGACAAATATCAGCTATACTGTCTAATACTGTCTAATGTGTATGTTCCGATCCAATTTGCAGCTGATGACGAGGACAGTGGAATCGGTGAGCTTACAGCAGAACTGCAAAAACATGCCAAACCGTACGACATTATTACGGGACACAACCAACAAGTTCAGCACGCACAGGAGCAGACCAGTACTTCGACTAAATTTCCTCGAGCTGGTGCACCTTCGATACAAAGCCGTCCGCGAGGCAGTGTCATGCGTCTCGACAAAGCCGACATGGGTTTGTACGGCATCTGCCCAGAGACGGACCCGTTTTATGCAGTGATCTGTGATATTTGTAACAACGTGGTAAAACCGCAGGGATTGCAAAAGCATATGCAAAATAGGCACCATTCGTACTTTAACCACACAGCGCAGTTGAATGCCAATGGAGGGAGCATTAGCAACACGACCTCTTCGGTGGTCGGCGGCAAAGCCAATTGTGCCGACTTCGGGCAGTCCGTGCTCAACAGCTTTACGCCAGCATCTGTGGAAAAGACTGATTACACAATCCGTTCCGGGGTCGGCAGCGAACCATCGTCCATCTCCCGTTCGGACAGCAAGGTGGTTTCTAGTTCCTATGGCTTGCAGGGAACTGTTGGTTTCGATGAGCCATCATCACTAGAGTCGTCTATGGTTACCGTTCCTCTAGTGAAAGTGCGCAGTTCCGGCGGTAGTGGCAAGGTGAAGAGTAAAAATGGAAAGAATTCATCCAGTCACAGCGGAGGGGGAGGATCATCTAGATCATCATCCTCGTCCAATTATGCCGGCAACAGTAGCAATTCCCTTTCGTCGTCACTCTCAAAAGCTTCCATATCCGCCGCAGCGGGAGATCATAGCGGAACGGGATTGGCGGAGTTTTCCGGGCGCGAATTTGTCTCCGGTGGAATCGGCAGCGGCAGCGTCCCGGTGGTTCTTATGAACAACTGTTCGGTGGTGTTAGAAAAGAAGTCCACCTTTTCAACCACAAACAGCAGCTCCAGCCCTTCCGGCGGAGTTGCGAGTGCTGAATTGTCTGCTACGATGGTAGCCGGCAAATCATCATCAAAACGCGGCTCGAAACTGACGTCATCATCTTCGTCGAGTTCCTCCCCATCATCGACTTCATCTTCCTCCTCCTCTTCATCCTCTTCGTCTTCTTCATCATCCTCGTCCTCTTCGAGCAGTAGTAGCAGCAGCAGCAGCTGTAGCTCTGCAAGCGCCGCGCAACAGAACAAATCCTCCACGGAACGAAAGAGTGACTCACGCTCGCGCGAATTCGACCCGGATCGACACTGTGGGGTAGCAGTAACCGATAGCAAGCGTCATTGCACCCGGCCAATCACCTGCAAATCGCACTCCATATCTCAACGGAGGGCGGTTCCGGGAAGAAGTAAAAATTTGGATAAATTGCTTGCCGAATTGCGAGGACAAGGTGCAGCCGGGAGTGATTCGGGTGTTGGTATTTCCTCGGTATCGAAAGATGATGGAGGAGTATCTTCCACAGCTTTTCTAGAAGTGATCGAATCAAATAGTAATTCCTCGTCCGGGTTCGATGTTACCGGCGAGCGACGCACAGGAACAGCTGCCAGCGGGGTTGAACCGATGCATTGTTCTGCCACGTTTCACACAACCGTTTCAACTGCAAACTCCGGTCCGCCAAGGAGTCAGGGGACAGCAACAGATGGAGGAAAGCATGTTCACCACCATTCGCACCACGTAACTTCTTCGGTGGTCCAAAAACAGGGAGGAAGTGAAGGTAAAAGCGAACGTTCGAAGCATAAAACGTCCTCTCGGTCGCATGGGAGCTCGAACTCTACCAGTCACCACCAAAGCCATGGCCAGTCCAAATCCAGCACTCAGCATCGATCGCTGAACACGACTAAACAGGGACAAGGACGCGACAGCACGGCACAATCTTCGCTCCAACTTTCCCAGCAGCAGCAGATTTTAGTGCAACAACCGGTAACAGCAACGCAACAACTATTAAAATCTACTTTTACACAGCCGCAACAGCAACCAATCATGGTGCCAAACACAAACACGGCCGACATTTTTGGGCAAAATTTTGTCAATGAAACTGAAGTTCAACCTGGCCACAGTGCGTCCCTTCCCGACCATCAGCATGCCACGATGCTTATGGATCCGAGCACGAACCTACTAAAGCTGTCCGTTCAGGCACAGTCAGATGTCGCACCACAGTACGGCGGGTCGAACCTAATGCACGACCAACTGACCGTTACTTTGCCATTATCTGTGATATCCTCCATGAACCTGGCCGGAACGAATTTGCTTAATATGGCACACGGTGGCGGTGAACACGGAGGTACCGTGGCAGGGTTGCCTATCGCTTCGGATACTTCCACCAACACACCAAACACGGTGTTGCCTCCTGGGGTAGATTGTGGAACAACGGAACAGGCCACATACATTCCTGCCGAATTGATTGATCAAATTCCGGTCGGATCATCGAGCAGGGGTGTCGATCATCTGCATGATTCGAATGCGGCGTATCGTTTAGCTACCGGTACAGTTGCTGCCGGATCCGGTGACAGTTTATCGGCCGATCTTTCCCTACTGGTCTTCAACGAACAGATGAACTACGCTCCGCAAACGCTGACGCAAAACCTCGTCCAATCGTCGGGTGTGGCCGACGGGTGTGGCGGGGTGGTGGTGTCGCAACAACAGTCAGTGTCCGCTCCGTCGCAAGCAGTGGTCGACCTGGTGGACAACATCGATGACATCGTGCCAACTATAAATCTTCTCCCTGCGGCGACGAATCCGCTGGTTCTTCCGGGCCAACTGCCGGGAGATCTTGCCGACTCGATTATACTTACCCCCAACCAATTGTCGACCCTTTCACAGTCCCTCGCGGCCGTGGATCAGCAGTTCATTGATAATATTTCATCGGCGCTCGGCAAGTCGGTCACGGAAATCGGCTCAAACCTCACGGTGAACAGCCCGGTCGATATTTCGAAGCTGAACCTGCTGAAGAAGGTGGACGAGGAGTTTCTCAAGAAAAGGCATACACAACAGCAGCAATCCTCCGGCGCGCTGCATTACACGCTGGACCCGATGGACGAACTGCGTGGCGTTAAGATGTGGTACAATTCCTTACCGAAGCCGTTGCACGTAAATAACTTTCAATTGCGACGCCTCGCCGGTGGGTACGTAATGAATCGGAAGTTGCTGAACGTTCGTAGAAATCTTTTAAATGAGTCTAATCTTCTGGGAAAGGCGCCAAGTTCGTCGATTTCCGGCACAAGTTTGCTTTCGGGGATGGCACATTCTCCACTTGGCGCAGGCCAACGTTCCACGATCGGAGCCGGAACAGCGGCGGTAATTGGCGGCCGTACCGGGAATGATATTTTACTAGCCTCGCTTGCATCGTCTTCTTCTTCATCCCCGTCCGCTGGTGGGAAAGGAAAGGGAAGCGAACAAGCAGGCATAAATGGAATCGGTGGTATTTTGGGGAGCCCAACCGGAACTGGAGTGAATCGCAACAATTTCTCCAACCATCGTGGCCAACGACGGCTAATTCTCTCGCCCCAGCAGTTCGAACGAACGGAGAAAGCGTCCTGTTTGCTGGGCAATGCGTACTTTAAGAATCTTATCTCGTCAATGCAACAGCAATCGCTGTCAAGAGAAGTTCATCCTCATAGTTCGCCGAAAATTAGCGCCGCACAATCGGAGGGAAACGGTTGCACCGCCACAGCCGACCGGGTGCAATCGCTGAAGCGAGGCGCATCCTCCTCCCTTACGACACTCTCGAACAAACGGTTAAAGATCATTAACAATATGCACAATTCCACCGCACCGCCCGCAGTGCTGCTACAGGGAAGCAGTGGCGGCAGCAAGCTGCTGAAGCCTAAAGTATTATAATTGTTAGTCAGACTGCTGCTGCGAAGGAGGACGGCGCGCTTCGCAAATGATCAACACGATGACAGAGAAGGCGCTGATTGTTAAGAGGCTGCCACACATATATGCACTAATTTACATGACTTAGTTCATGTATACTGGACTGATTTCTCAAAACTCACTCATATACTACTCGTACTGATAACCACCATTACTTTTATCACGTCTTCGCGTACTGCTGTAAACAATTTTTTCCAACATAGGTAGGTAGTCTTAATATTGATGTAAAACTGTAAAGGTTCGAATTAGAAGTTCAAACAACAGAGGGTGTCATTAACGTTGAAATTACACAGCTTCGATGGAATTCAATCTCCTACGTATGTCTCCTATCCGAATATGTACGAGAAAGATCTTTTTTCTCCCGTTTTGTTGTCTTTTTATCGCGTTTATTGCTTTAAAACTAGTGTAAAGAAAAAGAGAAGCTGTGGATGTAATATTACACAGTTCGAATATATGTAGTAGTCATTTTATCGTCGATGGCTTATCAGATTCCTAAGGATACGAATCTACATTGCAGTGTGGATCGCAGGGGTTATGTGCTCGTTGGAAAAAGTTAGCAACTAACTCGGAAAAATTATACCTTTGGCCACATCTACTGTTCCAGAAGGCTTTATTGTTTTTAAAGAAAATTGTGACTGAAACAGAAGAAGGAAAACTATTCTTTTGTAGTTTTGGTTGCAAATGTAATTAAATGGACGCGTAATCAGACATTTTTTAACTATACTTGATCAAAAAAGGTATTTCCTAAACCTAGTGCGACGAACCCCTTATTCTGGGGTAAAAACGATTCATGGGAGTGTGATAGCTAGTTTCTTAGGTACCCAATCACTATAAGTACTGTAGGTTACGGTATATGTAAAATGATATGATTATAAATTTAAGAAAGAAGGCAAATAACAAAATCACAGCATTGTTGTTGCAATTGGTTGAGAAAAAATCTTAAACAATTAAAAATGCGAGGTAGTATGGAACTGGGACTGGGCAAATGTGGAAATTGTTACTGATAATGATTTCTTATTGATTCATTCTTGAGACATACTCATATTTTTCTTAATTAATGTCAAGCACACACATGGAAGAAATTGATAACGACAGATAACAATAGAAACATTTATATAGAGTGACTAGTATAAAACACAATAAACAACTGACCGAACAGTATGCAAAGATGTTATTGAAAAGTACTCAAAAATATACACATTGCATGTACTGGCGGTTGACACGAGTTAATGTTCATTCTGTGCAATACAAACACAGTTTCGAAAGACTTCAACGACGGCAAGCAAAACGAACTGAACAGGGCAATGAAAACGTCGATAAATCACATCTATTTGTAGAAGTAAATTTTTGTGTGTAAAAGCTTTCCCCACACAAAATGTGTAACCATTGCGAAAAGCACACGGTTAATCAAAGTTTGAAGAGAAGATGCTGAAATGTCTAGGCTGGGCAGTTATATTTAAAATGTGCAGTAGCTAAAATTACACTAATCGCTTTATTGAAATGACGTAGTTTTATTAATTCCTTTAATTTATTAAACAAATTATACGACTGCGTCTCCTCGCCGGCTCAATGACGTCTATATTGCTTTTTGAACTTATCGAAATGGTAGTCATCCGTTGCCTTCTTCGGAATCCTATCATCGTTTCGCTGGTCCCGATGATCTTCCTGATAGCGTCTCTTCGGTGGGGTTGGATTGTCGATTCGATAGCGATTGTGCTGCATGAAGTTAACTGCCATATTCGAGGGAACGAAGTGAGATGGGAGATCTTTCTTCCGTTGTTGCTCCTGCATGTATTTAAGCTTCGCTTCCTCCGTAGCCTCAATGTTTTTAATTTTTGCCTCAATTCCAAGATCTATCTCCGGAATCCCGCTTAACATCTGATTGGACAACATTTCCTCCGACCGTTGGGAAGATGTCTGACTAAGATGGGCTGGCAATGAGAGTAGGGCCGCCTCTTCCGGACTGAGGTACTTGGCGACAGATTCTGCATCGACTTGATTGTCCTGGTCCAGCGCGATACCTTTTCGTTTGCCAAGTTCCTCTTCGATATACCTAAGGGGAAATTTAAAAGAAAAATAAGTAGATGACACGGTCTAATAGCGCAAAACTAGGAATTATCTTACTTCATCATTTCCTCATCCTCGTCCCGTTTGTTAGTTTCTGCCGAAAACTGTGTGCCTATCCCCGTATCGTAGGGGTCCTCTACGGCTGCCTTCAATTTCCCCGCTTTCAAAGCTTGCATGTTTACCATACCTCCAGTTTTTATATTAAAGGGATCTTTCTATCAACCAGAAACGTAATAAATAGATAGGAAACATGTAACATATACACAAAAAGCATCAGGCTTGAGATGGCGCTTCACAACTTACCACGGTAACTTCCTCTTCGATAGAAATTTTCTTCCCAGCTGCCAAACTTAAAATATTCACACCATTGCGCCTGTTACGAAGTTTCTGTCTCTCTTTAGTTTCCTCCAACTTAGCCCTGGAAGTCAAATTAAACGTATATGGGTGGCACATCTAAAAGTTTGCTTCGCAGTACGCTTACAGTATTTCTATTTTCTCCGTTTTCCCTGGACCATCTTCGTCACTGCTGGATGGCTTTCGCTGCCGGAGCTGTTTATGACTTTTCTTTTTCGATTGAAACAGATGAGTGGGTTCTTCACTTTCAGACATTTCAGGTGTGCGTTGATATGTGCACTTTGCTATAAAGAATTGCTTTCTGATTCTGATATCAGTAAAAGTGGACTGACAAATATGTTTTGTAAACAAGCATAGCGGGGTTCGCTGGAAGATCTTTCATTCCGAGCTCGAGCGACGTGATGTATAAAGCTGCCTCGAACTTTTTCCACCGGGCTATATTTTAAATTTCCTACACATGT
>JAOEFI010000006.1:17647525-17678165 GCA_034621735.1 Anopheles plumbeus
CCGCGGGCTGTTGGGAGCCAGCCGTGTGTGTGTGTGTGTGTGGCGAAGAAAGAAACTGCTTTCATCAACCGTTGCTAAGTGTGTCTGTGCGCGATCAAACTTCAATTTTATGTCGCTTTTCTTTTTTTGCTTTTTATTTTTTGTTTCCGCGATCGTGAATTTCTTCTTCACAATTAGTGGCGGTGGTAGTGGTAGTGAAAGAAGCTAACAAAAAAAAAAAAAAAACAACGAACACTGGCGAGAAAGATTTATTTTTAACCTTGAATTCAAACTAAACCGCCCAACCGTGAAAATGCACGCTAGCAGCAGCTAGCGACACTGACACACCCACAGGCAGACACAAACTTTTCCGCCCTCGGAATAGGTGCCAAAAACGGGACCCTTAAACCCCACACCCCTGCCAAGGTCCACGCGATTTTGCCGCACACTTTCCACTTTTGCTTCCTCCTCACCCATTTGCAGATCGTAGGAAAAGGGAGAGCGAACTTCATTTCCCAATTTAGCAGCGCGGCGGGCGGGCGGGCGGCCATGCGACTAAATTCGCGTCGTGTGTTGAAGGTTTTTTCTGTTTCCCCCACAACCCAAAACCCCCGTCCACCCCCACATATTTTCACCGATTGCTACATTGATTTATGAGTTTAATTCCAGGATTTATTGCTCGAATTTGTTTTCGACAAAGTGCACCCAGAGAGAGAGAGAGAGAGAGAGAGAGAGAGAGGGAGAAAGGGAAAGCGGGGAACTATGTGGCTATAGCGTGCAGTTTTCAGGGTCCCCGTGGAAAACAACACCGCGCCACGGTGCAAATGCGGCCCGAGTCGTGGTGAATGTGGCAGCAGGGCCGCACAACACAATTCTATTACTGCCAGCGACGACAATGGCGATAAAAATGCCGGCCACAAATAAACCCGCCAGTTGTCGCCAGTCACGATCAAGGTTTGGTTTTTCGCCGCATTTTCGCCTCCCAGACCCTCCTCCCAATTTTCCTGCCGCCCTCCCTAAACAACCCTCCAAACGTGCAAAGGCCAGCACGTGCCGGCGCAGCCCAACTGCAAGCCAATTGTTGTTCGCGGCTGGCATCGCGTGGTGGTGGGAAGCAGTGAAACAATACCGAATCTCAGTACACACAGGACACAGCCAGCCTAGGGGCACACCTTTCCGCCAAGCCAAAAACCCGGGAGAGGTGGATAGGGCAAAATCTATAATTAGTAAGCGTGTGGCTTACTCGAGCGGCGGCGGCATCTGCACTGATAGAGAGGTGCAGAGGATTACCGGGATGTTTGTGGTGAAGGGCATGGCTGGCCTCATCGCGGCACGAAAGATCGCGCCCGTCCTCGGCCACCGTCCCTTTTAACCGTGATGCACCAGCAGACCGTTCATTGTGGTACATGCACTATTGCATGGCGCAAACCACTCTCTACGACCGTTGCATGTTGTTACCGCACCGGTTTGTTGTTTCAGTGTTCCGGTGTTCTTTTTCATTGAGAGGACAAAAAAAAAAGGTGTCGCACAAACCGAACCGCCCTGCGTGTGGGTCGAAAGGGTAAAGGCATTTTCACTTCATTAGTGCGATGATTAGCGCGAGGGCCGTGGGCTGTGGGCTATGAAGTGATTACCATCGGGAAATGCAGATCCGTGCGGTGGGCGCAGCGGTAGGAGAAAACCCCGAGGAGACAGGTGGAGCAGCTGCAGTGAGAGCGGGCGAGTTTAATTAGAGTTTACAATAAATGCTTGCCGCACCTCGCGGTGGAGAGAGCCGAAATTAGCTGGCCAATTAAACAGCAACATGGAAGGGAAAATAGTCTTTTTCCGGAGTATATATTTTTGTTGCTGCTTTCTTTCGTAATAATCTGCTATCAATTTGGGGGTTGAAAGAGAACAAAAATAAAGATAAAAAATTATTAAAAATAAAAATAAAAAGAGGTTCAAGCGTTCCTTTGTCCGTAATAGTATTCTTTATCCAGAATCGGCACTTACTTGCCATGTCTCGCCAGCTTGCGGACGGACCGACCGACAACAAAGACCGCAACGTTCGCGTGAGCTCGGTGTATAAGTTAACTCTTGGAACATATCTCCGCTACGCGATCTCAAGCCAACGTACACGGTTGTGTTAGTTTCTCTGCTTCCCTACGCATCTTCTTGTTCATTTCCGCGACCCTTTTCGCCAGTTCCTTGATCATGGACCACCCCCCGTTGGAGGTATGTGGAAATGAAATTAACCACCGGGCGCACACACAGATGGACAACAAAATTTTATGCAAACGAAAGCGACACGAAAGCGACCACCCAGACCCGTTTTCCCTCTGTATCTCTCTCTCTCCCTCTCTCGGTCTCTCTTTGTCTCTGCTTCCTCCTCCGGCGCTGTTTGACCTTGCCGATCGGTTATGGGGCACACATTTCTCATACCAGCGGAAGTCTCCAACAGTTTACTACGCTGGGATGGGAAAAAGATTTTATGGAAAATCCATTACTTTACTGTTGGGTCAGGGCAACCCCCGCCACCCTCCCTGTTGGGTCGTAGACCCCGCGAACCGCGATGAATAATCACCCCAATGGTACGAACTTTCTTTCTTATTTCATGCCCATTAAAGTGATTTTAGTATCGGGAAAACTAATCTCACGCAATGGACCACAAACAAGTGTGTTTCATGTTCGGTGTGTGTGTGTTTTTTTTCTTCCTGTGGTTGAAACAGGCGTGCGTAATTATTGTACTAAGTGGCTACACCCACTGGGGTTGGCCTACTGGGTGCTTATGGCCAAAAACCTGAGTGCGGCGTGACTAAGTGCCATTGTGGACGCGGTGCTGGCAATCAATGTCCTTGTCAGTCGCCCGAAAACGAAAATGATTCGGAGCAAGCAGCTTGAGTAGCAGTCCTTTTTTTTTTTTTTTTTGCAAGGACGCTTGACTTCACATCATACGTCAACCTGTACCTTCACTCTACTAAAGCTTCAATTCCTTCCCAAGAAAAGGTTCCTTCAAGCAATCTTAATCCATGTCGTGGGTAAAAATAGGAACCCATCCATCGTAACAGGCAAGTAACTTCTCTCAAATGTTTGGATTGTTCGTCACAAGCTATAATACTGTTGCTTTAAAAAAAAAAACCCCGCGAGTAAACTCGGACAAAGATTAAAACAACCCCATGATTTATAAACTACCTTGTCTTGGTCTACCTTGGCCAACGATTTATCCCGTGTCAGTGTACCGGAAAAGTTAATAAAAAAAATCGCAACAGTTTAATCTTATCGTACTCGCGCGAAGCCACGACCCTCCACACGAGGGACGAGACTCCGCACGGTGCCAAGGATGAATCATTCGCGCCTATTCCACTCATTAGCGAGTCGTGAGTCAAGGAAAAACATTTCATCCGCTAGGCTACCGGTCGCGAAATCCGGCGCGAACTGCCTCGCCACCATTCACTGGCATGAAATCTGTTGACAAACCTTTTTGGTTGGTTCGTTTTGTTCCGAACCGCAGCTTTGCAGGTCACGACGGCCCGCTTGTGTGGACGCAAGCAGTTGACACTTCGGGAGAAGCACAGGCAGCGGACGGACACTGGATACTGGTGGTGGTGGTAGACCATGAACAACAAACACCCAAGACACTTGACTTGTGAAGGGGCACCTTTCGACACCGACAACAGCACCAAGAAACTGACCGCGGCAACAATATTTCATTCACGGAGCGAAAGAACGGTTGCGTTCCCGCAACAGAGAGAAAGCTGATGGGGCTCAATGTTGGCCGCCGGAAACGCCACTTGAGCGTGGCGCAGAAATTCGGACGACGAGCGTGGGGCCGCTAGCCAACCATACCACACACGCCCTCAGTGTGGGGTTTGTGTGTGGGTCGCCTTGTGTATACGATTCGCAAAAAAAAAAACACAACGATTCTCCAAAGACACAACCATAGCCAGCCAGCAACGACAAGACGCATTGGAATGCGAATCCACATGATAATGGAGGGAGGTCTCCTTCACAATTCTCCGCGGCCTGCCAGCGGTGAAGAAACACACACACACACACACACAAAGTCTGCCCAACGAGTCTGATGTCATCTGGTCGTGTCCGAAAATGAAACACCACAAAAACAAACCCACACCACAACCCTAGGATAGGCCGCGAAAGCGCGCGCTCTCAGATGTAGTGGGCTCCCCAAGAAGATGATTTTGGGAAAATCAGCACACGTGTTGCAGTTAGGCCCAGCGTCGACCCATCGGCATGGGCCGCGCTACTTTTGTTTCTCTACTTGATAAAAGGAAAAGGAAACCAGCCCGCACAATTTTGGAAATTCCAACCACGCCAACTCAACAACAGGCTGAGGTCAGCCTCGAGAAATGGTAAATTGTTTCATCAAACCAACCAACACGACGCCAACGGTGGAGACGACTCCTTCGTTCGACGCTAGTTGCGGGCGCGACCCGTTTGCGGAATAAATTATAGCGTCACCGAAAGGGCCGAGAGGCCGTCTGACTCTGTCGCGTCACGCTTCGCGTGCTATCACCAGTGGCAGTGGACTCTCGGAACGCACTCTCGGCCGGTCACTGGAAACCGCGATTGCCCAACGCTCAGACAACTGTGACGCCATATAGCGCCACAGCCGGAGCAACTGACCGAAGGCGCACCGACGGCCCTTTACGGGGTAGAGAAACACGTTACCTTAATGAGTGTGTTGATAGGGCGAGGGCGAGGGCGACACCGTTTCGCTGCGAGTTGGACGAGCCGGTTCGAACCGCCCCGACCGGTCACCGGGTTGAGGGGGCGAATCTGGCTAACGGCCACACTCCGTTACACCGGGGCCCTTTACTGGGGTGTGTGGTACACCCTTTCATTCAACACACTTCGCTGGGCGAAGAGTATCGCCGAACTCGGCGGGAATTCACCTGCGCCGGTGGAGAAGTGAAAACGAACTCATTTCACCACCGTACGCTCGAGATAGAGAACTTCACTTTAGATAACACCGGAAACAACCGGCCGTTATCATCCGATGGCTACTCGGGGCTCCACGGGCGGCCAGTGGGTCAAGTATCGCCAATCGCCGTGCTGTACTGTAGCTGATGTGGCCACTCCTCTCCCATGCCACCCGGTTGAGGTGCCGCAAAACCTAGTTTGCAGATACCGGAACACATCGCACTCAAGCTGTTATCTTGTCACCGGTGAAGAAGCGACGTCCTTGTCTAAAACCACCGAGATGCCGAGCAACACCGGATGGTCCAGTTGATCGATTTTCCCTCCAAGCAATTTAGTCATCACCTGTTGACTTTTTCATGGAAAGTCGAGAAGCAGAACTGCGATAGTTTAAAAAGAAAAAACAAAGCATCAATCCATCGCGAATCACAAGTTGAAGGGTAGGTTCATGCATCATCAGAATGTTTGAGCTATGAACGGTGGACGAAAAAAGGATTCACTGCTGGCCACTCTATGGCCCACCCACCCAGTAACGATCCGGCGAAAGGACACCTATAAATAACCGACAGTCCAGGCTGCATCAAAGCCACACCACCAGTCCGGCCTGATGCAAAAAAGAGCCCCGATCCCGGACGGAGACACCTGCAATCTGTGCGGCCTATGGTCGATGGGCGCCTCACACGCAGCACTCCACTGGCGCCCTAATGTGGGTTACGGTACGGTGGACGGACACGGGAGAATGAAAAGGGAGGGGCAAAAAAAAACCCGCGGCTCCGGCATCAGGCATCACACCCACAATCGCTGCTACCAACGGTCCACCGGGAAACGGTCGGATTGCAAAGGTCGATAGCGAAAAGGTCAATTCCGGGTAACCGACACCAGGTGGTGTTGCTCGATTGCATGCCCTTTGCCACGGATGCACGAGGGTGGATCCTATGTGATGCGCACATCGTCCACACCATCCCTTCGCACTGTTGTGTCCGAAGCGCGTGTCACGGGGTGAAGTTTATTGATGGACCCCATGGATAGAGCTGGACACATGCCACCATGGACGTCCCTTGCGCAGTGTAACGACCACAACCCCCCACCCCATTCCTCTTGTGGGAAATGGCGGAGGACCTTTTGGATGAAGATTGGAAGCAATGGAGAACCACTGGGAATAGGTTGGTTGGTGGACATTCGGCTGTCCATTCTAGGGCACCTGGGATTTGGGGATTGGAAAAACCGTCGGCGTTGTTTTTTTTTTTTATTTCTCGCATTTGATTTTAGAAAACAAACACGCTTAATATTAAAATTCAATCAACGCCGACCTGTACACATTCAAATAGGTTTTTCACCATGCAGTGCCTCGAAATCAAGCGACGATAGAGGACGGAAAGCCTTTCCCATTCCCAAGCGAGGGAAAGTCGTTTGAGGGACAACCCCTATCTGTAGTAGGAATGCGAATCCCGTCGGGTTATCTGTAGGAATTTTTATGTATTATTTCTAATCAGAAATCATTAGTTAGATCCCAAAAAAAAAAACACGAACACTGAACATGTCCATTCCGGGTGATCCGTAGCATTGTCAGGCACGCGTTGACATCATGGGGTGGAATTTCAAATTTCATCGAATGTATTTTTATAAACAACATTAAAAAAAAACTCAAACTCCACCACAATCGGACCAGAGCGATACAGCGATACGGGCCAGCGGGGATTGGAAGCAATAAAGTCGTCAAGCGGCCCTAAAACTCGGTCACTGATTAACTACCAATCGGGCCGGTAATTGAGTTGTGCCGCAAAGTGCCCAACAATTATCAACCGCCGATTTGTCGGCCCTTATCGCTACCACCGCTTCTGTCATAACGGCAACAAAACAGGGGCCCCAAAAAAGGAGCCGCTCCCGCATCATAGGCTCCGGATGGTGTTATCGGCCGGGCGGCGATAACATCCACTATCTAGCGCCATACATCATCCATAGCCATCCAGAAGGCTATCTAAATCACGACGGAATGCCCGGAACTCCGGCCCCCCCGGGGGGGGACGGGACGTCTATTCGTGGCGCAAGGTCTAGGTTAAGGGAACAATCAGTGCCAGTGGCGGTGTGTGAACGATTCCCCAATTCCGTGTCGGAAGGCCCTGTCGCGATAGTAGCCAAGTAGGCGCTTCCCGCTTATCCACTTGCTGTGATTGATGGGGCGCTTATCTGTCGATCGCGATGGGCCATCTGACAACCGCTGTCAATTGAAGCGTTGAACCGATCAACGTACATCTATCCCCGGGCCCAGCGGTATCTTATCGTTTTTGCCACACATTCTTGACCGGTAGGTTAATGCACTGGGTGAAATGCACCACAAAGAGCCAACTGCAGCTCTCTGCAGTTCTCTCTGGCGATCTCTGTAAGTCGTTGCCGTTTGCCATGACCCTTTTCGGCTGCAATCGGCCCGTCGCGGGTGCTTGCCTGCACGTAGCTGCCATAGCCGGGAACTGTTTGCCCACGATAACGGTATAGCCTCCGGAAGGGTCTCACTTCATAGGCGGAGTCGCATATTTGCGCAACACGCAGGCGGCTTTACGGTGGCCTGCCTGGTGGCTGTGGTAGTTCCGCTAGCAAAGCGTGTCACGTCCGCCCGCATCCAGTTCGGATGTGGTATTAAAATCGCACAAACCGGACCCGGAGGTTTTATTGCCATTTACTACCGAGATGCGGACGCCTGCTAACGAGCTGGCGACCTCGCACCATTGTCGGCATTTTTTACACACACAAAAATACACCTCTAAAACAAAAAAAAATGGGCAAGGAAGATGGAAGGTGATTAACAGTAAGCAAAACCTATCGACGTGTCTCTGCAAATGGTGGAGTCGTAAACGTTCCCGTTAGAGATAGTGGGGATAAACACTTATTACAGTAGAGCAATGTTAGCAAATGACAATAACAGTATTTGAACAAGCTATCGTCTGCGCCTTGGAAACAATTATCACAACTCGCTGACGAGTCCCCCATCCCCCAGCTGAGAGCGACCCGGTACCGGCTTACTTCGGCGTTCGTCGTGTGTCATAGTTAACCGAAACTCGGCCCTGCACTCATGGTAAAACCCGCGTCGCGTGGGGCAGACTTTTCCTGGACTGGACGGAAATAGAACCGGAATAAAAACCAGCGGGAAACGAATCGATGAATGCATGGGCAATAGAAAGCGCTCACATTCGGCTGCATTCCATTAGGCCACCCCTTTTCCAGCCGGTTTCGAGCTACTGGACACTACTGGAAGTTGGTTTACTTGACCGTAGTTGTTGGCAGGAAGAACATTGTAGCACCCTTAGTGGCCCCTGCCATGTGTGTCTCAATAAATTATCGATCAACAAAATGGAGCTGCATTAGGCTGCACTATCCTTCAGCAGGAAGGACATTGCGACCCATTATAGGATGTGTTGTTGTTGGACGGAGAATAGTTTTTTTTTTTCTGGCCGGTATGATGCAGCACCGATCTACTAACTAGCCTTGAGAATTGTGCTAGGCGGTCCAGGTCTAATGGGAAATCCACCGTAAAACCGCAAACCGTGTCTTTTATTAAACCAACCGTTTTTTTTTTGTGTGTGTCTTTTGTTAGCGCCACTCTAATGGTGCAGCACATCGAAGGACTTGTTTTATTTTCGCTCGCCGGCTTCGTGCGGCCTGGGTTCGTTGCGTGATGGTGGAAACTACATTCCTACGATTGTTTGCCGTTGGATGATGCTGGTGGCAGTGTACAAACGGCGTCACTTTACCCCCCTTTGCAAAGGTCAATAAAAAGCAGCAATTTTGTCGACGTTGCCCTTCAAATGCGTCAGGTGGCTGCCACCTTGTCTGTGGTGTTAGCTGGGAAACCTACTTTAAAACACTTGCCCACTAATTAAAATTTATATTTTGGAAAGTTGATAACGGTTCTTTTTTCGGGTGCGCGAATTGGATTAATATCGTAATACATTAGCGCAAGGGGAAAAAAACAACAACAACGGAGGCCCGATCGGTTTCGAAAGCTAGAGCGAGGAAGCAGTCGAACTTTCGATCACTTTCACCTTCACCTGCCTGTTGGGTGTTGTGGCCTTTTTTTCCAACCCAAGCTCTTCCGAGAGTGGTGCAGCGAAAGTGTCGATGGGTGTTGGGTCACTTACGGTCATGGCAAAAACCTTCGAGAGGAGTTGCGTGCCTCGCATAGCTGACAGTCCCACTCGGGAAGCTTCCAATAAAGCCCATTTTCTTGGGATGACTACGAAAGATTACGCTCCTCACAATACACGCAGAGATCGATGGCAGAGAAAGAGCCATTTTCACAAGGCGCTTCATGGGGTGGCAACAACCCGAGGGTGTCGCCCCTCCAACGCGACTCCTCACTTTGTGCAAACATCAGACAGTGGGAGCCACTTACCGAGACATCACGTGGAACGTACCAACACAACCGGTTGTGTTGGGGCAGCAACCTATCGCCCCCGGTCCCCGCCGCTCGTACAAACACCGGCTGCTCTTTCGCGATTTTTTCGCCTACACCGACGGAATAGTCGAACAGTGGTGGCCTTTGCGGACGAGCGCGGAAAAAAAAGGAATGCGCAAACGTTACACGAAAATCAATGTGTGCATAAGAAGGAGCGTAGCAGAAGGAAACCTAGCATCGGAAGGGCAACCTGTTGCACCTCAGCTGTTACATTGTGCAACTTGTCCACACGGCCGGGGTGGAAAAACTAACTTTTGACAGGTTCACAACATTCGATGTTTGTGTCTGAAAATTTTGGGAATTGGGTTTTGGTGACGATTCCGGGAAGTTTTCGTTGATGTTTCCGTCGTTAACTTTGCAAAGCGCGTGTTCCACTACTGCCGATGAGATTCGAGCCCGTGACCGTTAGTTTTTCGGGCCAGGAGGTTTTGGTGGTGTCGTTTCACGTTGGGTAGATTTCTAAATGTCCTGATTATCATTATTTACCGCTCAAATAACTCCTCAGCGCTAATTTTTAACATGCTTTTTTTTTAATCTACTTCCTGAGTGTTGCAAAAACATTCTAATTATTTCTCCCAATCATTCATGGCAATGATACGTTTTCGCAATTATAGCCAGCCAGATACAAGTTACCAAGCGTATCAATATAAACTTACCTAACATGTGAGTAGGAGCGCCGTTTGGTCGTCCATTCGCGCGTTCAACTCCCTCCGATTTTTTTGATGCTTTGCTTGTTTTTCGTTTTTTTTTTGTTTCGCTTTTCCTCCCAGCGTTTCCCCACACAGCGTAATTGGCGTACACACCGGTTATCGCGCTGCTATCGGAAAATGCTGGCGATGATGCCGATGATTGCGGCGGCTGCGGAGCGGTGTAAGGTGCCAATTTGAGCCCGGACGAAGGTGGGGATATAAAACTCTAACCCCAGACCATTACCGTTCCACCTACCGGGTGGCAGCTAATGAGCAGTAGTGGCACGGAAAAGCAGATGCCTCAGTGCCGGTACGGTGCGGGGCTACTGCTTCCCATGTGCTTCGGAGAAGGGTGATTACGATGATGCGGCTTCCACAGCTGGCTTTTTCGGTCACTCGGTCAGTGGAGGAGTGTAGATTCTGACGTGTTTTTCGCTCTCTCCACCGTTCGATGGTTATTTTCCAGGCCTGCTTCGACGGGAAATGGAATCGAATCCCTAATGGTGGATCAATTCGACGCTGACGTTTCGCCAAACAACAGTAGCACTGCCTTCAAGTAATGAGCGACACACAATTCACGGGCAATGGTACAAACAGGACATACAGACAAGCACACAAACTTTACGGCAAATAAACCGGAGGACATCCGGAGCACAACACCGGCCTTCCTGTGGACGGGAGCAGCTACTGGTGTTCCTTTGCTCGTTAATTTCTTTCGCTACTTGTCACTTTTCCCCCAAGTAGCTATGGTAGAAGGGAACACCATTGGTTGCGCTAAACACTACACCTATTTAAACATTCAACACACTGTCGCGACATTCACTTGCTAGAACGGGATGTATACGGCAGGCTGGAAAATGGGAGAAAAGTTAATGAACAGGCCGGACCATTAGCGGAAAACCGGGCATTTCAACGTGGCATCTGCTCCTTACAGCATCCTGCTTCACTTATGTACTTTCCGTTTCATCGTTCGGAACCTTCGTTTCGGAAGAGACAAACGGATCCACTTCAGTGCAACTTATTCTTATCTTCATGTTTCGCCCGTTTTCCCACCGTGGTGCGCTACCCGTGTACGGTTCAGTTGGCCCATAATTAGTTCCCTCTCTCTCTCTCTCTCTCCGTGAAAATGTCCTTCCACCTCCTTCAACTTCAGCAACTTCTCGCGTATCGTGTTCCACCGGCTGCGCCTAGAAACGGTAGGCTGTTACGTGGAAACCCGACCACCAGGATACGCACTTTAAGGCGGCAAGATAATCGATTCGGCGAACGGCGAACGGTGAGCCGTAAGGATTGCTTCTGCCCACGAGGGAAATTATGTAGCAAATCAATCTTCACAATCGATTTAGTTTGTGTCGAACATCAGCGGAATTGATTGATGAGTTTCAGGCACAATGGGAAGGAGGCACAATAATCATAATTAAAGTTGAGAAAAAAAGGCTGCACAACAGCGTTCTAGAGCAGGATTTAGAGGAAGTCGGGTGTTTCTTTTTGCAATAACAAAATTGATGATGCACACAGGAGCTGATGCTCGAGGGCACAAGATTGTTCCTATAACGTTCCGCGACCCTTCGTCCTCCCACACACACACGCTAGAAGGAAAAGAGCTTTCGAAAGGAGGAAAAATTTTACAAGCTCATGTTTGATGCTTCGTAAAACGTAATAGCACTAGCCGGGCAAATTTAGACTTATTTACTTGGATGAATTGGATTGGACAATGAAGGGAAGCAAGTGCAAACCGGAAAAGTACCGGTTCCCTTTCGTTTTATCGTCACCGCGCAATTCGAAACGTTGGCCAGCATGTGTAGTCGATAATAAACCACACATACCGGCGGTTCGCAGAAACACAACCAATGCGTAACCAATACACACACTTTTTGCATTATTGAACCGAAGCTGATTCCTGGGGACATGAGTCGTACAGCATCCCAGCAGCGCGGACGGGTTTCGGTTATCCGCGCGCTAGCGGAGTTGTGATAAAATTTATCACATTCCGCAACGAGACCTTTTCCCCTCCTTCCTCCCTTCTCGACTTGTGCTCCTGAATAGTGATAGGTGAGCTGGGAGGGTTCGGAAAGATCCCTCCCGATGTCATCCCGAGTAAAAACTGTGTTTCTTATCCACGGAAATAGAGGGGCCTGAAACCGAAACCGCGAGCTGTAGCGCGGAGATGCGATGTGCGAGAGAGTTGGAGTTTGGCGTTTCGCCTTTACACTTTTCTTTTACCGTTTTGGGTTTTTTGTTTGCTGTTTTTGCAGCCCCGGGAGATAATGTTGGTATAAGCCTACACACTCCAACGTCATTGCATACACTCGTTTCTACGAGAAAGCCGCACTTTACCAGGATTGACTGATTTCTCCTCTTCACGTCTGGGATGCTGCTACGGGAAATAAATTTCCGTGTTTCGAGGCACTGGAGCAAAAAAAACACCAACGACTTCACGGCCAGCTAGATCCTACAGCCTGCACAGACAGGACTCTTTTTTCCAGCCCCGGATCTGGGATGAAACATCAACGCCCGTGCGTTCATCTGTCAAACGGAACAGGACGCGGGTTTCCATCGAATTTTATTTTACACGCTTCGCTTCACTGCGGGAAGGAATAGCGTTGCTACCCGGGAAAAAGGATGGGCTGCATACAGACACACTTACACACTCACACAATCTCAAAAAATGATGCCAACCAGTTCGTACATTTCCTAGCGTGATCGAAAACCGCGGGTTTCTTTCAGCATTTCCTATTCTTTACTTTTTCTTATGCCTGCCACTTCACGACCGCAGACTCCAGTGGTCCCCGGCGGCTGGGTCAGCGAAGTACGCGGCACACGCGAAGGACGAACGAAGAACCACCTCCTCGTCGGCGCGGACAAACTACACTAACCGCGGTAACTGACGTTGAACAGCAAACGAGGCCGCCCGCGGGCGGCTATTTTCAACTTTAGCCTCGTTTCCATGTGGCGCCTCAAATATGCGCGCTGCTTTAAAAAGCTCAAATATCGCAGAAAAAAATATTAATTTTAAAAAATAAATAATAGGCCCTTGGAGAGATCTCGTGCGATAAATGATCGACTGGACAGACTAAAAATCAGCTTTTCAAAGCACGACTCATTTTTGCTGTTCCACATAGAGAATTAATAGATGTTCCACCGCAGTTGTAGCAACCTTGGCAGCGCAAATGTCACTGCGTGACGGCTGGTGGCAAGCAGCGTGTATATATTGTGGTAGGTGTTCAAATGTTTACGCCGTGTTCGCAGGTGGATAATTCGATCGTCGGAAAATGGATTCCGGGCTTTCGAGTAAAAACAGTACGTTCGCGGGGGGAAACGACAAATGTTCGCGTTCCTACCCCAAGCAGGAGAATGTCAAGCCACAACGTAGCATGCTGCCCATCTATTCCGTACGCACATCGTAAGTATCGTTTGTGTTCTAATGCGGCGACGAGTCCTCTTTCTTCACATGCTTCGCATTCTTGCAGCTTGGTGGATATGGTACGGAAGTCCACAACGCTTATCGTGCTAGGTGAAACCGGAAGCGGTAAAACTACACAAATGCCCCAGTTCATATACGAGGCCGGTCTGAACGAAGATAAAATGATCGCCATCACGCAGCCTCGACGTGTGGCCGCTATAACCGTTGCGAAGTGGGTGGCGATGGAGATGGGCACAAACGTGGGCGATGAGGTGGGCTACACGGTACGCTTCGAAGACGCAACGTCGGAAAACACCCAGATAAAGTACATGACTGACGGTATCCTCTGCCGTGAAGCGCTTTCCGACCGTCTGCTGCGAAACTACAACGTAGTTATACTGGACGAGGTGCACGAGCGCACTGTGGCAACCGACGTACTGCTGGGCATAGTGAAAAAGGCCCAGCAACTGCGCACCAGCAAGCGGATGCCCCCGCTGAAGGTCATAATCATGTCGGCCACCATGGATTGCGATCATTTCGCGAGCTACTTTTCGGACTGTCCGATCGTATACCTGCAGGGCCGGACTTACCAGGTGAAAGTGTACCAGATGGTGGAAAAGATGCACTACATCGAGGCTTGCCTGAAAACGGTGGTTGAGATTCACCAGGCCCACCCGCCCGGGGACATTCTTGTGTTCCTTACCGGGCAGGAAGAAATCGATGCCACTGTTAGCAAAATGCGTCGCCTAGCCAAAGTATGAAGATGGTGCTTTTGTCGAGAGGGCAACCGCTATATTGAATGTATCCACTCTATTTACAGATGTTTTCTCTGGACCTGCCGAAACTAGCCGTTTACCCAATGTACGCGGCTCTTCCACAAACACAACAGTTGGATGTTTTTAATCCGGCCCAGCCCAACATTCGAAAAGTAATTTTTGCTACCAACATTGCGGAAACGTCGATTACCATTAATGGCATCCGGTACGTGGTAGACTGCGGGCGTGCCAAAGTTCGTTCCTACGATCCCATCACTGGGCTGGACATGCTGAAGGTGTCCTGGATATCGCAAGCTCAAGCCCACCAGCGTACCGGCCGAGCCGGGCGTATCTCGGATGGAGTTTGCTACCGCACGTACTCTACAGAAGTATACGACCACCTGGAGAAAATGACGACGCCGGAAATTCTTCGCTGCAATCTGGCCGCGACCATACTGAACCTGCTCGTGATGGGCGTTAACTATAAGGATTTCGATTTCATCGATAAACCACCGGAAGAAGCGATCGTCGGTGCCCTGCTCGAGCTGAAAGCGCTGAACGCAATCTCTTCGGTGGAAAATCCCATCCTCACAGCGATCGGGAGCAAAATGGCTCGCTTTCCGCTCGATCCCAAGTTTTCGAAGATGCTACTGTCTGCCCCGAAGTTTGGCTGCTTGGAGGAAATGCTCACAATCATTGCGGTGCTCTCCGGCGAGAACATTTTCACCAACAGCGCCCAGAAACGCGAACAAATGCTAATTGCACACTCAAAGTTCCACGATAAATCCGGCGACCATATCACGCTGCTGAACGTATTCAACGATTTCAAGATGAAGGCGAAACCGAAGATGTGGTGCTTCGACAATTTCATGCACGAGCGCAATCTCTCGCATGCGGCGTCGATCCGTGAGCAGCTGAGCGAGATTTGCAAATCTCTCGACATACCAAGTAGCTCGTGTGGCAAGGATCGGACGCCCGTAGCCAAGTGTATGCTGACAGGGCTGTTCGCAAACATTGCCACCAGGCAGCCGGATCATCTCTACCTAACTACAACCAACTCGTTGAAGGCTCGCATTCATCCATCCAGCTCGATCTGTGGGAAATTTAGACCTCCGGTCGTGGTCTACACGGAGCTGGTTGCCACCCGCTTCAACTACCTCCGTAACGTTACCGAAATCGATCCTGCTTGGATCGATGAGGTTGTGCCAAATGTTAGTCTACACCAGGCAGGCTACAGCGAGACCGGCTTTCGATCGTTTTCCATACACAAGTGAATACTTGAAGCAGCTGTTATTTTTTTCATTTACGTAAAATGATAGACCGTGAAATAAAATCCCATTAATTGGATTAATACAACTGAAGTTAAGGCAAAATCCTTCAATTCGAATTGTTCTTTAGGTTCTGAACGACCGTACATTTGGAGCAACGACTACGCCTGTCAAGGTGAATATATACTGTATTCACCTAGGTCCTACCCATTGGAAGCGTTTTTTGACAGCAGTTGCATCTTTTTCACTTGGGCCACTGCTACCCCACCTATACAATCAAGCACCCGAGATGACAAGTAGTCAATTTTGTCCTAATTGAACAAAAAAAAATTAGTCACGAACGACAAGAGACACGACGGTCCACGACTTGTGCGGCGCGGAAAAGTGTCGAAAGAAATATTCTTATCAAAAAAGGGAAAGGTCTTTCTCGCGTGCGTGCAGGAAACTGTACTCCCGAAACGTTACGTGTCTAGTGTGCATCGCATTCTTATATAATACAATCATCTTGCGCGAACCCTTCGCCAGGAGCGTGACCCTTTTTTAGGTCCGTGCCCGTCGAGAACGTCCAGAATATCATCGCCGCCGTTGTCCAGCGCAAAGTGCCAGCCTGTTCAATACGGTCGGTCGGATTGTGCTGCTCGCTTTTCCCCTCCCTCCCGTTCTTTTTCCACCGTCGAGGAAAAAAATCGCATCGCTTTTCGTCCGCTACGATCGCAACTTGTATCACCAGCAGCAGGTAGGAGCTGCGGACCAACGCACCCCATCACCGCGTCGGAAAAGTATTTGCCGCATTGGCCGGAAGTGGTAGTGTTACGGGAAAACAAGTAAAGTGAAAATATTCCGTCGCATCGCTGCCAGTGAATTGGTGTAAGCCTATCGTTGCATCTACAACTCCGGACGGCTTTTGCAGTGTGTATGTTTGTTTGTGTGTGAGGCGGTGTGCTTTGCTTATGTTTATTGTGCAGTGCTTCTCTCGGTGGACATCCGCGACACATCGCAATCGGTTCAATCCGTCTATTCCTGCTGTTAACTAACTGTTAGTGACACCCTTCGAAAGGAAGGGACATCAGGTGCCGATAAATAAACGATTACTGGACTGATCCGGAGTCAGCAATCGTTGCACTAGCGATTAAATTTCATCCTTGATTTCCCATAATGGTAAGCCATTGTTCCTGGGCTGTCACTCCGCGATCGATGATCGATCGTATGTATCGAACCAGACGGAAGGAAAAAGGCAGGTCGGGTCGGAAGTTCGCTCAATCGATCCGATCGCCTGCAACTTTTTTTTCCTTTTTTTTCAACTTTCGTTTACTACTCCTTCCGGTAGAATTTCCTTCGCTTTGGCCAGTCGGCCGACATCGATATCATCTTCGATGGCACTGAGAACCGGCAGCAGGCCGAGATCAAAACAGAGGACGGCAAGAAGGACAAGCACCTCCTGTACTACGATGGCGAAACGGTGGGCGGAAAGGTGAACATTACCCTAAAAAAACCGGGCAGCAAGCTGGAGCACCAGGGTATCAAAATCGAGCTTATCGGTACGTATCGGTGCTGCGTGTGGTACCACGGGGGACGAAGCGCGGATGCGTGAGCAATGCCCACACGTCACGGGAAGTGGCGCTTCTCGATCGCGCTGCGATGTGTGGTCTGAGTGACGATGACGACGGCGTGTATCTGCATTCGTGCGTCAGTAAAGCGGTTACGCGAGATAGTACCGCCCCGAAGTGCCCGGAGACCCGCTTGTAAATGTATGCGTGCCTTTCGGATGGTTGTTTGTTTGTTGATTTTGTGTATCGTGCGGAATACGATATCAACCCAATCCACAACCCGTCCTCTGCACAATGTGTATCCTTCGTTCCGGTCTTGTTCCGATCCACCCCCAGCCGGCCGGATGTTCCTAGAAGCCAACGATATATTCTAACACTGGGCGGAAATAAAACATGCAAAAATGTTGTTGCCCTTTTTCCGCACCCTATCCGGTGGGACGAATTGTTATCGGAAGTTTGCACGAGCAGCAGCTAACGGTGCCTCTCTGCCCACACACCCGACCAGGATAAACATTCGTTTTTATCATCAATTTGTTGACTTTTTTGTATCTGCCGTATCCTCTGGAAGGGAACGATGTAGAACCGGAATGCTAATATAGTTGAAGTGGCACGAAACGTCTTCAAGCTAAAAAAAAGTTGTTAAGAGTGTTGCCGAAATGATAACGTTCATTAAGCATTTCATCGGCAGGAACATTGTGATTTGATTGTTCCTCCATGTGTGCTCTTCTCATCATTTATTGGGCCGTTGCCCCACGGGTTTGCACAACCTTTCCTTCGAAAAAGCTCCTTTGGAGCGGTCTCTGGCAACTGAATACACTTGCAACACGCGTGAAGCGACTATCGATCTTCATCATCATCGTCGTCCTTCGACCAATAAAACTCACTTGAGACGATGTTTTATCAATTGTCCCTTCGTTACTGACCGGCTGTTTCATAAGCGTGTGTTTCCACTTTGCAGGTCAGATTGAATTGTACTACGACAGGGGCAACCATCATGATTTCCTCAGCCTCGTCCGCGAGCTGGCCCGACCGGGCGATCTAATCCAGAACACGTCATATCCGTTCGAGTTTGCAAACGTGGAGAAACCTTACGAAGTTTACGTGGGTTCGAATGTACGATTACGGTAGGTAGAGCGGAAGGAAATATGCCACCCTTTGCGGTGGCAACGTCCCTACGCATGCAGTGGTATTTTCGTTTCCATGCATCTCTCTTTTGTTCCATAGATATTTTCTGCGGGTAACAATCGTCCGCCGCTTGAGCGACATCGTGCGTGAGGTGGACATTGCCGTGCACACCCTCTCGAGCTACCCGGACACGAACAGCCCCATCAAGATGGAGGTCGGCATCGAGGACTGTTTGCACATCGAGTTCGAGTATAACAAGAGCAAGTGAGGGTCGACACGAGCGTGCCGCAAATCAATTCCTATACGGTTGTTAATTGTTGTTTAATTGCATCGTTAAAGGTACCACTTAAAGGATGTGATTGTCGGCAAAATCTATTTCCTCTTGGTGCGCATCAAAATTAAACACATGGAAATAGCAATCATCAAGCGGGAGCAGACAGGCTCGGGTGGGTGCAACTAGGAGGGTTTTCCTCTCCACAGTAAAGTTTCTGCAGACTTCCCTGCAGCAAAATATTAACCTTCCTCCTGTTCTTCTTTCAAACCAGGGCCGAACATGTACACCGAGAACGAAATCATCGCCAAGTACGAAATCATGGACGGTTCACCGGTCAAGGGCGAAAGCATACCGATACGCGTGTTCCTTGCCGGGTACGACCTCACCGTGACGATGCGCGAGATCAACAAGAAGTTTTCAGTGCGCTACTTCCTCAATCTGGTGCTAATTGACACCGAGGACCGGCGGTACTTCAAACAGCAGGAGATCACGCTCTGGCGCAAGGCGGAGAAAACGCGCAAATCGCTCACGCCCTCGCAGGCGGCTGCCATTGCCGCGGCCCAGGGCGGCGGGGCGGTGGTCAGCGGACTCACGCCAGGCCAGCTCGCGTCAGTGACAGGCTCGAGCAACAATCCGCACATACCTCACCATCTGGTCGGGCAGGGCACGCTGAGTTCGCTCGGCCCAAAGGAACTGCCGCCAAGCGCAGGAGGAGCCACCGTCTCGGATCTTCTGCTCGGGGATGGCAGCACGACGGAGGACGTTGACAGTGCCTGCGTGAAGCAGCGCTCGGACGAGTCGAATCCAATTATGGGATTGTTCACGGAGGATAGCTCGCAGGCCGGTAAGTGTAGCAGAGATTAATTCGTCTACTGGGAGGATAGTTTAAATCGGGTTTTTTTCTAACTGTGTCTCAAATAATTGCTCCATTCCACAAAGATCTACGACCGAAACCAGCAGCACGACAGCGCAGCGCGGACATGCTGGTGTCGGGCAGTGAGCAGTATGATGACAGCTCCCGATCGGGGGTCAACAGCAACCTGAAATCCGGCGAACTGCCCCTTCACGTCGAGCCGGACGACGATTCGCCGACCCAGTACGAACCGCTGCCACCGCAGCATCAGCAACAACACCAGCAACAGCAGCCGCAGCAACTGCAGCAACAGCAACAACAGCATCTGCACCGGGAGGCTGGCGACGGTGCGGCCTCGATATCGCAAACGACTGACGAAGAAACTTCCTCTCTGTTCGATGCGAACGATCTGAGCTTCAACGCTGCCAGCAATCCGACGGCACCGGCCGTGTCGGCGGCAGCTACTTCGACCGTTGCGGCCGACCCGACTTCCTCCCCGACGATTAGCAGTTCAATTAAACCGGACGACGAGCCCCCGGTGGACGATGGGGACGAGACGATGCCACCGAGACGGACTCCCGAAGAGTCGCCAGTGTCGGCTGAAAATGCACGGGCCACGGTCAGCAGCACGGAAGATGCGGTCACCCCGGCCCCGGTTGCTGCTGCTGCCACAAGCTCGGTGCCATCTCAACAGCCGAGCGCAAAGCCGGTGAAACCGCGGAAACCAGTGCTCGAATAAAACGGATCCCTTTGCTAAGCCACTGCTGTGTCCCGCGCTGGAGAAGCTTTTCGGCCAGACACGCGCCCGCCCTTCCTACGCTTCGACGAGGAAATACGGAACAGCTTGTTATCCTATGCAATAGAAGACAAAACCTTCCCTTTATCCAAATACCCGGAACATTGGATGCAGGGATAAATATGGGTGTGTTAGGAGGGAATTTATTGAATCATTCTATGGTCGTAGCGAGCGAAGGAGCCAAACATTTCGCGTGTGGTGTAAAATATTATCGAATGTTTTTTTTTTGTTATAGGAAAAAAAATGGCATAAGTTAAGACACCATGTAATGCGAACCTACAGTTTAGATAACTGTCGGAACCAGCCCGGGTTCCATGCCGTACCATTTCAGACAGGGAAGCGTGAAACGGGAGCACGGAATTAAAAAGGTATCGGGGACGGAACATTAATTGTGCTGGTAGATAAAACGGAGCCGGGGGAAAACGGGAGCTTCCGTTTTGGTCTTGGTACGGTACACATTCGATATGATACAATTTTAATGCACCACGGGAACACTGTTCTGTGCGCATCCGTAGGGTTGGAAATCAAGGAGGTCATGGGCCAAAAAATTAATGAACTGATCACAATAACCGTTTCCGTACAGATGCGCTCCAATCGCATTAGAAACCCCACGGTCATCGATAACTTTAACTTTCGTTGCGCCATTTCACCCAAATCAAGTAAAAGAAATAATCTAAACCAAAATTTTAAACCACTGTGCTGGTAGATCTTTTATATTTAGTCAATTTTCGGCAACATAGGAGCAATCGAATTGGGACAGCATTGGGAAAAAGCAGATATTCAACAACCTTTGTGCATCAACAGGGAGCAAGAGGAGCAACCGTCAATAATTGATTTATAATCTGCTTTTCTATGTTAAGATTATAATACTTTCCGCAAGCTTTTCTTTCCTCCGGGCGTTCTTGAACGCGAGGGGTGGTGAATTATTTCTGTTTTGTTTGTTTCCTTATCAAGGAAGGAGAAAATGGAATACAAATGGCAATGCGAAAAGAAAGAATGAGCAGTGATCGTTTCGTACTCAGACGAGTAACCGACTGTTAAAAAGTATCTTGTTACTACATTTAAGGCAAGAAGAGTAGAAGAAAGAAAAACAAATTAACAAATTGTATGCTCCACGGACATAATGGCGAACGAAGGCTGAGCAAGCTCCAGTCTGTAGGAGAATTGTAGAATACAACCGAGAAGGATTCGTTTCTTTCTTTTTGTATGAAAATCACGCTCTCAATAAGGGAGATTAATGCACGCGGTTACTCGGACTTATGGATAACACGATTTGACAACAATTAATAGTACGAAAAATGAAATCGAATGCACGGTGGGAAGGAGAGCAAAACAAAAAAAACTATGAAAAGTATATATATATTGAAAATAAACTTATTATGTATATGAGAAACGAAAAGAAACCCGAACTCTCTCATCCCCAAGATTCTGTTGAAAGATGGCCTTAACAGAACAAAGACAAAACGACACGATTCTGAACTTAGTGTGAGTATTTCAGTAGATTGACATTCTCATCGAATGCTGCAGTGTTTAATTACTGGGTAAGATTTTCCATTTAACGTATGCACTTCGATATATTTTCAGATTCATATTCGGATTAATTGCCATTTCCATTTCTACATTCATCGTACATCGAAATTTCATCGGGACGAAACCCGGTAAAATCTATAATGGAACCCTTTTTGTAAACAAAGGAGAAACGAATTGTCAAAACTCGCCGGAACTTTTCGTAATGAACACTCGCGGTTGGTGTACTCTCCGTTGTTTTATTCCTTCTGCGTCGAGATGGTTTCTTTGAAAACCCTCGTGAAAGCGTCGGCCTATATTGCCGTGGGAGGCATTACCGCCGCGCTGATAATGAAAGTGAAACTGGAGGACAAAATACGTAAACAGCCATACTACAAGGAATCGCTAAAGTTGCTCAGGTCCCACGCAGGTAAGTAATGTTCCATTGTAATCCCTTGTAAGAAAATTGTTTCTCAAACTGCTCCTACTACTTTTTCTCAGGTGCCATCAAACTACTTGGTGAGCCGATCAAAGATTTGAGCTTCGATTTGGGAGAAGAAACTCAAAAGTTTGGTGGTGGAAAAATAGATAACTTCGCCGTGCCGGTGAAGGGACCGAACACCAGGGGAAAATTCTACTTCTGGGCAGAACTAATCGACGACCAGTGGACAATCAAACGTGCCGAGTTGGAGTTGAAAAATGAGCCTGATCGAAGGCTTTTGATAAAAGCAGAAAGTTAAGCAAAGTGAAGTAGCGATTGCCGAATCTGTAGTGAAAACTGTGAGCAGTTTAGTAGCTTTGCTAAAAAAAAAGTAGATTTACAACGTATATGCAACTATTGTACAAATGTATCAAATATTTTATGTTTCATGAAATCGTTCTCTACGAGAGGGCATGTTCTTCCTTTCAATTAATGACGGCTTTAACTCCGCAATCAATAAAATCCCAAAGAAGTTGCTCATATTTTTTTATGAATTTTATTTTATTTTATATACTTTGTAATAATATTTAAATATACAGTTATTTCATTAATTTCCACCTTCACTACGATGCATTCGCGATTGAACTCTCCTTTGTCGCGCGCGTGATTTTCTGCCCTATACGTGCTATATAGCTTTTGTCGTGCTTCGCATGTTTCTTATTTTATGTTGCTCTTTTGTTTGATTTCGTTTCATGAATTCCACCCATTTGGTGAGTTTTTCGGTGCTTTTATCAGTTTTTTCATTGCCTTGGCGTATTTCGGGACATCTCACCCAACATTCGTTTAACGCATCCTTTTTCCCACAGTTATCATAACGCTTCGTTCACTCCCAGCTGTGGGTGCTCGCACGCCTTGTGCTGTAATGAAAAATCTTTTCATAATACCATGACTTTTGGTTTTCCACGTCAATGTTAACCTCGTTTCGCTAATCTACTAATGCTTCTTTTAGAGTTCTATTTGCGTTTGGCCTCCGTTTTTGCGAGTACGAACGAAATCATGCGTTCGTAGCCTTTCAATCGTTCAATCGCAAACATTCAAAACGAGGCAAGTGAATCAAAAAAGGAAACAAATTTAAGCACTTCATCTTTATCTTCAGCTTCATAAGAAGAATGCTCAGTTGTCAACATTTCCCGATAGCAAATGAACAAAACACACGTAACGGTGGTATCGCAATGTTTTTGCTTTTTTTCCGTAAGCAACGGACCTACGGTTTATCATTATTACTTGTCTCTTAATCCCACTGCTTATAGTTGTTTCATTTTTCTCTAATAATTTAGCAAGGAATTGCGTGCTGCTCGGAAGGCGTTATCCATTTTGTCTACTAAATGCATCAGAGAAGCAACATGATTTGAATTTCCTATCTGAGTCGTCCTGTGAGCGTATCGATATTGCAGTGGCCTCCGCAACGACACATTCCGCTGCAACAATCTTTCATGTTCTGTTCGGCAGCATCGCAGTAGTATCGCAACTGCGAGAACGAAGGACTACGATTTCTCCGGTTGTCGATCATGCAGTCTTTCGAGGGAATTTCAAATGCACATGTATGTTGGCGTTTGTGGTAAAAAAAAAAAGATAAGTAATAATCCGACCAGTGTTAAAACAAATTCGTCAAAACAACAAATTGCCAGACAGATAGAGAGAATGGTCACGACAACGAAAAAAGTGTGCGTGATTTGTCCTTGGCTATGTGGTGCGCGGATCACCACGGGAAAATATGAGTCTGAAAAAGGCAAACATTGAACCAGCACGATTCCCGACAGATTGATACACTTCCATCAATCCTTACTTTCGCTTTCTATAGCCCATAACTTAACAAACGCAAGAGCATCCCCCGGGGCATGCAGTGTGACTTTCCGGCGCCTGCTCCACGTCATCCTTGCGCGCACCCTGCACCTCCTACTTCAGTTTGTATTCGTGTGTGATTCATGTGCTTGGGTGGTTTCGTATCTAAAGACGATTATCGTTAAAATAAACTATTGAGCGCATTAACTTTCTTACGGGTGGCGACAATCAATCCTACTAATATGCTAGTAATGCTTTGCTTCCCTGCTGCTTCATGCGGAAAAACAGACATTCGTGTGTGTGTTTTCCCATTTCGCAGCTCATTCGCTAATCAAATCGCCCGATCGAACGATCACTATTTCGCTAACTGTTCTCTACTCGTTTGATTTATCGACAACGTTTTGTTACATTCCGTACGCTTGTTAAACCGCCATCTCTTTTCCTTCGCCTTGGATGCCGTGGCGCGAGCTTCCTCCGTCTTCGATCTTTCCCGTTGCAGAAAACTGTTTCTCTTTTTGGTGATAACCCATTCGTCATTCTATCACGCACGGAAATTACTCCTTCAGTGCAGGCTACAAAAATGCGTAGCTCATGATTTCAGTTTTGTGTTTATGTTATTTGTCGAAAAACAGACCGAAAGAGAGAGGGAGAAACAGAGAGAAAGAAAGAGGGGGAAAATGTGACCGTTTCAGCATGTTCAAATTTCTGTAACCCCTAAGAGTTTATCATTTTCCATTCAGCACCTAAAGTATTTTTTCTTCGTTACGTCTCACATTCATTACAGTCACTGTGTAGGCGTGCGTTTTCTGTTGCGTTTTGTTATCCCATAAAGGAGGGTGGACATTCGTATGTTGTTTTTTCGCATTTGGATGTTTATTTTTACTTTAATTTAGATTGATTCGTTTTTATACTATCCATCGTCACCGCCAGAAAGCATCCTTCGCATAGTTGTTCAATGCATAGTTGTCGTTCTTCAAGTCTCACAAATCTACATCTTTACGATAGCCAATAAAAAAATAAAAACGAAACAAAACTAACTGAAAAAGATCGGATTATCTGGCGGCTCTGGAACAAAGCAGCCGAAATATATTCACCAACCAGGACAGAATTGGGCGTGTGTTGCAGTTTCGCATTCGACGGGTTTCAATACTTGGGTTGGGTTAGGTTGATTGAAACAAATGCTCCCTTCTCGCAGGGAAACATTCGCGCTCGTATCCAGATGGGCTTGAGTTGGAGTGATATCAAGCTCTCCACTCCAATATGCTCGTTAGTTTCGGTAAGCTTGTTTCTCGTGTGCCTAGTAACCGAACAAAAAAAAATCGCGCCTTTTCGCTTCATATCGATCTATTACGTTTGCCATTACTGCTCCTTTCCAGCTCCTACACACGCTCCTGGCTCCGTTCGCTTCTGCTGCATTTCCATACCTCCCTGTCTCCGCCATCTTTACTTTCCCCCTTATTTGCCCTACCTTCCCCCCCGTCTTTCTACTGCGTCTTCAGTTCCTTACCGATGCTATAGGATACTATCTTACTCCAGTCGATTTTCGTCCGGGTGACGGGCAGTTGCCGCCGCAGCGCTTTGAACGTCGTGTCGGACATCGTCTGGTAATTCTCCGATATTGCCGTCTGGTAGTCGTGCTCGCTCTCCTCGATCAGTCGGATGATCTCCTTCGCCGTGTTGGCCTCGGTCGTGATCGGCACCGACTCGCGGCAGTCCTTCGCCGACACTAGCTGAACGTTGCCGTCCTCGTAGTAGTGCACCTGCAGCTTCAGCGAGCCTTTCAGCTCGGCCGTACCTCCGCCGGCCGCCGGGAACGTGATCGCCCAGACCGAGCGCCACCGACCGTTCCAGAAGTTCTTCGGCTGGAACTGGTGGTCCTCGATACAAACGTTCAGCGTGATCTGCCCGTTCGTCGACCGGCCGTACACCGAGCAGGAGCTGTTGCGGTAGTGGTTAGCGCAGTATGTGAGCGTCTCGATGTCCAGCATTGCACGCCACGGTTCCGACGTGTGGTCGCCATCGTTGTTCTGCAGGTCGGACGCCTCCTTGCGCAGGTGGTCGAACTTGAAGCTCTGCTTGGTTCGTGGATCTAAGAATCGGCCGCCACCTGTTGGAGGAAAGCAGAGTTTTGAATGTAATCAGAACTACTTTACTTATCATTGTTCACGATTTTAGAATAAAACAGAGTCTTGAGACTCTGAAACAAGAAACTGAAATATGTACGAACAACCCATTAATTTTCTTTTTTTCTCCTGTTCTTCTCTCCCTACAAAAACGCCTTTGATATTTTGTTAAATGCTTCCAATGCCTCCATTCCACGTGAGGAGCTCATTGACACTTCTATATGCAGCTCTTGGGATGTACCAGTGATGTTAATTCAAGGCGAAACAAAGAACTGCTCCGTCGAACCCTGTTCTTCCCTGCCCTCACACTATGCCAGACAATCTCTGCGCGTGGCGCGCGACTTGACATCAATTGGCCCTACGAAGTGTCCCTAATAGGAAAAGTAGCCGCACCTCTGCTGTAGTGAATCATCTTTCGTGCCACAATCGTCTCGTCGAGGTGGTGGTCATTGTAACGTTAAGTGCATGCCACAATTCAACAATGAAAATGCATTGAACATTCTCGGTTTCTGTACTCCAATTGATCGGTAGATCAGTACGGTATTGCCGTACTATAAAGCACACGATCGTTTCCTCGCGTAATGTGATAAGTGTCACGCCCTTTTTACGCAACGTGTACTGCTTCAATTTGCTTCAGAAGTCTTGCCGATGGGCACGGGTCACAAGCCGGTTCACCACAACCATAAACTGGGTGACAGACAGTTGTAAATGAGTAATTGTTGGATCATAAAAGAAACATCCCGCGGACAGTGTGCTGACCCCTAACCGCTAATCGCCACAAAACGGATAAGCGAGGTGATTAGACAGCTCGCCCGGCATCATGTTTTTACTTCATGCAGCGCTTCAGACAAGCGAAGTGGTAACAAGCTGTCTTTAAGGCAGGCTGACATCCAAATGTCACAGTGGGGCCTAGAAGTTCGAATGCTTGAATTAGCCTCGAGCGTAAACAACACTTTTACAACCTACTAATAATAGGTGGTTCTCGACACCTTATTCCTATCATTCCCATCCCATCATTCATGAATCTTCAAAACTCCAAACCTCAAAAGCGCCACCAAACCAATTACTCATGTCACAAAATGTATGAAAAACATGATTGTTTTAAATGCTATCATCTTATCTAGAAAAACTATTCCATTTTCTTCTTCTCAGTTCGGTTTTCGTTCAAAAGCGACAGTGTGTTTGAGCAACAAATAGCAAGCACTGCATGGAATGCGTTCCACTTCATTCGCGTACCTTTGTTGCCTTCGCTTCTCCAATTACATTCCCAAACAAGATGTTATCAACAACCGTGGATGTTACAACATGAGCGAGCATTGTTCCAAATGCCACACGGGCCGGAGTAAAACGTAGCGAAACCGTAAAACTTTCACTATTCGCATAGGACAAGAAGGCAGCACTCGAACAGCTTTTCTTATCTTCCACCCCAGCAGAAGCAGCAGTGAGTTGAAGGTGAAAAGCGCGCCTAGTTTTCCTTTTCACTGCACTAATCCGTAGCAGAAACCGATACCAGCTCAGAAGCGTCAATCGGATCGGACATTGATTTCCGACCACCTCTAGGAAACGTAGCCGTATTATTGATTAATGTGTTTGAAAAAAATCAAGCAAAAGTCACATCAACTTCCAGTGCGGTTCCGCTAGCGTTTCAGATATCGAATACTTGTAATGTTCTTTCACCAATCGTTTCCCTCCACGCCGAGGGTAATTTGATATGCTTTGAATGAAGTGCGAATGATAGAGCCGAGAAGCTCGGTGCCGAACCGGACTGCCCTCCAGCTTGAGCCACATCCAACTTGTGCGGCATTCCTAAAGAAAACATGTGTTTGCCCCCCCCCACACTTTTGTAAGGGACTAAACAAACAAGTAGCCTCTCCAGCTGAGGAAGCGCGGTTCGTTTGTAGTCCATCGTTAGAGTTATCTATTTCAGTTTCGAACACGTACGTTTGGGCTACATTTCGCCGAGTGGCATCCACCGTTCGGGTTTTAATTGCTATCAAACAATCACGCACCCGTTCCACAACGTCCATCAGACCGAGTATAACCAGCGGTGGCGCAGTTGCCACTGAACATTGCATAACCCTACCCCGGCGGCCCGCCGGCATCGGTCGGTCGGTCGGTAATCCGGTGCCCGAGATCTCCTGAACTCAATGCCCGCACACTAGCAGTCACCACACTCCGATCGATGGGTTTTCCCGGAGAATGTTTTTCCGCTTCGCATCGCCGGTGGTTCGACCGGATAGGAAATAGATCTCTTTGCTAGCTTGACGCTGTGGCTCATCGGTATTAATTTACGCACTCGGGAAGCTCGGGGCACATATGTGTGCTAAAAACTGGATCGGACTGAGTTATCCCGCCGCAGCTGAATCCCGGCCTCCATTTCATTAACTTCCGCAAGATGTTCCATTCAATTTAATTTCGTTATTCATCGCTTTCAAGAAATTTGATTTTTATTTGGCAGGTGTGTGATAATTTCCCCATTCCAAATCTGGTTTACAAAATGGAACATTTTTAAACACCATCCCAACGGGTTGGATCTTTTTAGCCGAGATCTAATTTAGATTGTGCTCATACACCATATGCACGTTGGGTGGGCTTTAAATTTAAAAAAACACGGCGCAACCATACCACCAGACCCAATAGAAACGGAATCGTCGGAAAAGTCTTCGCCACATTAAGCCCGGCGTAGTAGTTTACCCTGCGTCACAGAGCAACACGTTTACCTTCTTAGAGCACCTCGCCACAGAACGATCGAGTACGGTGCAGGATCGTTACTGCTCCGTAACGATACATCTCCTAATCTCGCGACCGTTACCAAATAAGTGACACGGGTCAATGGTAACCTTGCGACAAACGGCGGCAGTAGCGTAGCAGGCAGGCTTCGCAGCATTGCTGCCCCACTTTGGCCGACCGGCACGCTCGATTCCCAGATTTCATCACTCTTACGCCTTTTATGGTGCGTTTCTGCCGCTCGGTGACTATCTTCGAGTGGCACATTCGTGCCGCTGATAAGCACGGTGTCGGCGTGGGGGGTTTCGTTAGGTCAGCTGGAAAATTCGGTAACATCACCGGGCACGTAATATGGCCGTTTTTCACGTTTGTCCACCACGCAAGCAGCTGAAATTCACAAAACAAAAAATATCCAGCTGCTTTCTTGACCAACAAGAGCCTTTTCCAACCAAATAGCCTAGCTCTCCAGTGGTAGGAGGAAGCTTAACAGACTTCAAAATGGTTGCCCTAGACTGTGCTGCATCAGCGAAACGACGAAGTGCTGCTCCTTGGACCGTGCCGACGTCGTTTCTGTTTCATATCCAGAGACTATTGGGGAAGAAAAGAAATTTGCTTAAAACATGGTCGTACTTGCGATACCAGTGCTGCACTTCCACATCTACAGTATGTTGTACTTTAATGTGTGTTGTGGGCGGAACCATATTATATTTTAATAAATCCACTCCTCCGTTGCACCACTGGCGGATTCCCCAACAAGATCCGTCGCCCAATGATGCATGCCCGGCATCTATTATAATCAGCGGGCGTTTGAAGAAAGTGAAAGTGCTCCCTCATCGTTAGGATCAGCGGGCGCCAAATGAACTCGTGACGGCTATTGGGCAGTGTGCCATAATGCAAAAATAAAAACCACTACGGCAAAGTGAGAACAGACGGGTGGTGGAACAACGCCCCTTCCTCGAAAGCGGCGTCTACGGAAAATGTTCCATTTTTTTTTTTCAGTTCCTTTCTATCCCTAACGTAGGCACAACGTTCGCACCCATTTGCCTTGAGAGGGCGTTGGCCATTCCCTCCCAATTCCAATGCGACCCCGTCGTGGACGTTTGTCGTTGCCTTATCTCACCTCGCGCCACTTATCGGCTGTCGGGAGGCAGACCGGCCTCAGCCGTATTTCGCTTGCCAACCCAAGGAAACACGCTTCTGGCATCGCTATCGGCATTGCTATCGAACATAGTAATGCTTGAGCCACAGGAAGCCTTCAAACACTGACAATTGATAACTCCAGTGGTTACAGCGGTGTCGAGTAAAAACCCGTTCTGCACTGGGTCTACCGGATCTACAGCTCTATCCGATCGAGTAGGAGAGATATGATCGGACAAAGGGAAATACCGATTCCTAAAATCTAAAAAAAAAACCCGAATCGCTGCACTTCCTTATTCGCATTAACGGATACCGTGTGTGGCAAAAAATAGGTGATCTTCTTCCAGCCATTCCACGGCCCGCAACGAAGATCCGCTCCTTTTTGCCCTCCTTCGAACTTAAAGCAGTAAAGCAAAGGAGGGAAACACTGTTGATCAAATGGTGAACGCCGAAGAGGTGGACCTGAAACTGTGCCACTGGGGAAGCATGAGCTCATTTCATTCCAAAACATTGCGCTGGCGCCCATGTCCAAGAGCAAGTATAGAGCGAGAGTATGATTCATTGCTAACGGTTGACTTTTCAACAGCCAAGCATGGAAAGAGCACATTGGGAAGAAAATCAGGTGTTTATTAGTTGAATTATTTTTACCACAATTCGGCCTTGGGAAGATTGACATTTTTCATTCAATCAATACATATCCCACAGCAATTGCTTTCAACTCTCTCGATATGTATCAATATATTTCTGTCTGAAATATGATTACTTAGCAGCGTAAGCAAAAATGAAATTGAAACCAATCGTTGTTCTGCTCGACTAACAGAGTTC
>JAOEFI010000006.1:17725279-17735366 GCA_034621735.1 Anopheles plumbeus
GTAGGGCCGCCACGGCGGGAGAGAGCAATTGAAGATAAATCGAAAATTATTTATGTTTTGTTCATTGAACCCCAGCAGCCCACCCCCCGGAGGGTTTAGCAGCGGTTTGTATTTGTTTCCTTTTTTTTTTATTACTTTCTTGTTGGTCTAATTAATATCATACTAGTGCGGTGATGTAATATTCCATTTATCCCAAAACGCTGTCGTGCTCGATGGAGCGGTTTGTTCCTGTCAGTTTTATGTTTATTTTTTTTATTTTTACTACAGAGACTTTCGTTGTTGCTGTCAACGAAGAAGCCAACAACGCACACACAACATTTTTCCGTTAACGTTAGCAACCGTGGCCTGTCGTCGGCTGCTGTAAATTGTCCATCATGCGGCTTTTAATACTTAATAATTCCAATGCTATCCTATGTATGTTCTGCACCGTACGATCAACTCCACTGGCTGAAGCTGGCTGCTTTAGGCTAGCGTAGGCTAAAAATGACACTTATCCTTTCGATTGTCCAATTAAATTCCGTTGTGTTCGTTTCTTGAAAGTGAGTGTGGCGCAATGTATGATTTTTCTTGGTGCAATTAATTTCAACAAAGAAGTTGATACTCCTTTTTAATTTTTATTTCATTATGAAATTCGATGTTGCTTTGAGAGTAGTTCTGATAGATGCATTATATCTGAAATATACAAATAAAGCGAGAAAATATAAGCTAATAGTTTCAAATATATTATATAGAACCATGTTTTAAAAGAATTTTTTTTAGCGATGGCCTTACTTTCTAATTCTAATGCATTCTTTATCTAAACAAGTTGTAAGTTAATTTCAGTTTCAAGGGAGGCAGGCAGTCTCTTTCGGTCCTGTCGAGAAAAAAACGAACATCATTTACGATCGAGTGTAATTACGTCTAGAGCGTTTGCGTGTCCTGCACCCATCATACCTATCCGCGCTCCTCTATAAAAGGATGTCAAAGAGAAACTCCCAACTAGATCATAAAATTAAGATGTTTATAAGTCAATCAGCAAGGACTAATTTATATCGACGAGCCGGCACCACACTGCTTGATTTCCTTATCGCAACATGTCATTTTCCTCTGGACGCCATCGCCCTCATTGATCACGCCAGCAGGGTGGGGTCTCTCGCCAGCCTTCCGTCAAGCAAGGTCATAACGAACCGATTGTGGGGTTCTCTTCGCCAAGGGTGGAGCTCAGATCTTACAGGATTACAATCACACCGTCGACAGTCAGCATTAATTTAGCTGAAGAGCTGACTAGACAGTGATTTTCACCCCCCCACCCTTTAATGGGAAACACTCTATTTCTAGTGCCAGGGTGAGCGACCGGTGGTGTGATTGAACGGAAACTCGACCGCTCCGAAAATAACGCCAATTCATTCAGCCGTGGCTGAGCTAGCGTCATGGGTGCATGCGCCATGCGAAGGCGCCGCGAGCGTGTCAGCGTTGCGGCGGCTCGTAAAATTCGACTCAACGAAATAGAAAGTCACGACAGCGACGACTGCCGCTAGCCCGGACAAGCCAATCTGTAACTGCGTCTCCGGTTCGAAGCTCTGCGGCCGGGGCTGGGACGGAGCGAGGACAGCTCAAGCCGGCAGGGTCAAGTTCAATACTGTACTCGGTGCACGCTGCCTCTTGCCCCGTTGCGTTGAGTCACAGCGGGAGGAAAAGAGACCCGGCGGTTGAATGAGTTATGCACGTACCATCGAACCGGATTGTATCACACGCCTTTGCGCGCTGGCGACGCAATGCCGCCGCCAAGAAGCTGCATACGGATGAGGTGAACCAGTTTTCATATGGAGTTGTGCCTCGTTTACACAACTTGCACTTGATGGGATGCAGTAGCACCATCTGTCGGAAAACGGAGGAACGATAAATAATAGTAATCGCGAATCAGTTTCCTAACCGCCTGTATGTAGGCAACCCGTGGAACACCTAGTGTTTTTGACCTTTTCTAGGTTTCCGAACACAGGTTAACTGTTGTTCCTCTTCTCCTTATTTACTTACTTGTTGAGAAGCACACTGACCCTTTGTAATCGTTCGATCTGCAAGATCATATTGTTACCAATCTCTTGCTCGTTCATACCATGTCTTGCAAGCCACAAACGCGGGCCTTAGTAAGCGACAGGATTCAATCCAAGACGACACGTTATATCCGAGTTGAGTGTTTGTAGTTGCGTGTATCTTCATCTTTTCGGCTTAGCTTCCCTCAAGCCCTTAAGCGAATTATTAAACGGAAACTTCTCTGGTTGGCAGACGGACCGGTCGAGCCATTTGTTGTCGCTTTGGGGCATTTCGGGTGGACTACTTTTCACGGTGTCCGGTGCTGAATAAATTTTGGTGTCACGCTCAGGATAAAAAGGGTTCAGCTTCTGCTGGGCGACAGTTGACAGGTCGTCAAGATGTAACTGCGCCCCGTGCATGTTACAACCTTGTAACACTGACTGCCTGTAGGGCGGACTGAGTTGGACAAGTTAATCAACTTGTTGGTGCTACAGTAGAAACAAGCTCGACGGGATTAGGAAATGAGCTTAGGAAACAAAGGGATAGTTTTTATAAGTGTTTCGTAACGAATTCGATTACGTATACTTCATTATATCAGAGATGTTTGGAGTAAGGATTGATGTCATAGAACGAATGGAATATGATATCACTAGTATGTTCATTATGTAACATTAAATCATTTTAGCAAATTCTATGCCAATTATAATAGCGTCTGCAGAATGACGTGTCCTTATTGAAGTAATCTTTCAGCATAAATTACACCGTTCGATAATCATTTGATATTTAAATTGCAATCATTGCAAACATTCAATCTCCACCGGAACGGCGAGCGGAAATCCATTAGCGTTGGAATGGCCATTCTGCCAGCCAGCTGTGTGTGATGTTCCTAGACAGAAAGTCGACAGCCGTCGCGGGTTCTATTGCCCCAACGAAGGTTTGTTTGTACAAAGTTCTTCGGGCTTTCAGGCAAGTTGGTGCAGGTCGGGCTGGCTATAACTTTTTCATTATTATTTTATGCCCCGTCATTTTCATCGCCGATCAAATTTGATTGCAATCCGGCCGAAGGGAAGCATGACCGACGGTTTGCTTCAAGTGTTGGCGATTGAGATATTTTCCTGCCGTGGTCGTTCCTAAGGCAGCACACAACTATCACGACTGATCTCGCACGGGGCGGACCGGTGTGCTTTGTAGCGCACACATTAAGAAATCACACCATTCGATTAAATAAGTAGGATGTTTTACGACGGTAGGAAAATTAAGAAATATAAACTTTAATTGAAAAACATTGCTTGAAGGATTCAATTGGTTGATTCTCGCTATCATTAGCAGAGGATAACAATCGGAATGGCCGTTCTGCATTTATCTTCCCTAGCTCTTCCTACTAAACACACGGAGCGATCTCTTGAGGTAAGAATACCAGCGATTCATTCATAATCGCCTGATGGAACCCACTAGTTAAGCAGGCGTTGTTAATTATTCCTTTGTCGAAAATTTGCCCCTTCCCCATCAACCCCTAATTTCCGCGATAGAGTCATCATACCAGTACCAGTTGCGCGTAGATTTCCCCGGCACTGATAGGCTGTGGGACCCTTCGGGTCGGCTTCTCCCATGCAAATGAGAATGCGTTAACAAATGATTAATCAACAAATTGTTTCGTTTTTCCCTCGCCGTCCCCCAGACGTCGTTGGGGGGTTCGTTGTTGTTTCACACCGCTTCCTTTCTTTGTCGCTTTTCGCGTCGCGGGCCCACGCGCTCGACCCCGCCCCGCTGTGTTCGTGTTTCGGCCGGGGTAGGTGTCAGCCACTGATACCGATCGCTTATGATCACCTTTCGCAATGCGGCAATGCGGCAGCATAAGCACATACCGTAGGAAACGTCACTACACTTACCGGTGGCCACCCCGTCGCTAGGGTGGTTTGTTCGTTTTGTTATTTTTCTGGCCCTTTTTTGTCTCTCTCTGCTCTCACATGCCAACCCTTTGAATCGACCATTTTTTTCAAGGACGCGCCGGATCCCTCCCTCCCTTCGTGGAATGGTTTTTCCCCGTGCGCAATGCAAAAGGGCATCCCAGAGTGGGGTTTGCGGGTGGGCTGGGGCTGGTAGTAGCATCGCCATTGAATGCAATGTTGTGTTGATGGCATCAGCATCGGCGAAAAAGTAAAGAGCAAATTGCACGCAGCAGCAGCCGGCGGTGGTGCTGTACCTGATAGAGCCATTCGCAAACGGCGCCTGCTACCGTGTGACGATTAAGGCGGTTTTCTCTTTATGGCCCGGTGCGTCGTTTAGGGCCCTTCTCTTCTTCATCTGTGCGGTGAGAGATGAACTGATAGAAACACGGAAAGAAGGGCTAAAGAAACGGGGTGGGTAGTTTTGTTGACCGTTAAGTCGATCGATCGCAATTGAAAAAGCCTGAATATTTATAACGCTTCGTTACGCCGGACGATGCGGCATGGAGTTTACTATAAAGCGTGGTTACTTTGACTGGCGTGGAGCTATTTTCATTCACCGCACGTTTGCAAGTAGTGCATTTTTAATCACGAGCGAATCTGGTTGCATCGATTGCGCCGCCGATCGATGTGTCGGCTGACGACGGCGTGGCACAGGGGATGGAAAACCCTGCGTGTGTGCCAAACGGCGAAGGGGAACGGCGGGCGGAAAACGGAATCGAAAACGAAAACGTGGTCGCCTCACTTTCGCTTTCGTGGGCGCAATCCGAGACGTAATCGTGTCCCGGGGAGGTATGAGTGAAAAAAAAATGAATCAACCAGACCCTGCAGATATCCTCAAAATGGCACGCATAGCGTCGTCCCCGTCCTTGCGCTCCCGTTTCGGTGGGTAGCAGAAGAAAAAAAAGAATACCTAAAAACCAAACTATCAATCCTCACACAAACCTCCATAGCGGTGGGATCGATTTATGCGTTTCGAAACGGTTTCGGAAAAGTTACGGGCCCGATCGGGACCGGGCCGTCCTGTTTCGTGCATTTCCGACCGAAATTGATTTGGAATTCGAGATTCGATCGTTCGGCGGTTTTGCAGCCCATTGCGTATGCAGCGTTCCAGTGTTCGCTGTGGTGCATGTGCAATGAGCAACGCGGGTGGGGGGGGGGGGGGTGGTTTGTGATTCGCGCGGCTTCTTTAGAGTGCTGGAACATTCGCTGAATGGCATGGCGTGGAAGTTTTGCTACGATCTAAGAGCAAGGGGGGCAGAATTTTTCCCTACGACGAAACGCTCAACCATTCATGATTTCCCTCGTTAAGCCCTTTGGGGGAATTTATTCGTTCGACACAATTTGAATAGTTTCCGAACGCACCATCTAGGATGGACGGGAGTTTAGGTAGCTTGTTTTACTCCCAATTGCATCTGCAATCGGACAGAGTGCACGTTGCGAAACACGGTCCTATAGGTCGGCAAAAAAGTAGACCTATGTCAGCCTCGGCTGGCTATCGATAAAAAAAATATAGTTCCAAGGGCGGTAGAGCAATGGATGTATGGTTCGGGTGGCGTATGAAAAATGTGAAATAGCACGCAAGCCAAAAACGCTGGGCCGGATTGAATAGAAGTGACATTTGCTCAATTAGCGCACAATCTGTAATACAATGTTGCGAAGGGAGATCCAATCGCCTCGAGCAGCCGGTTTTGGGCTTTAACCACTTTCATAACTCTGGCCGCCCTTTTGTACGTAGGTTTAGGGCAGGCACAACTAATGAGCACAGCTTTTAATAAAAAAAAACAGGAGAAAAAAACGTAATCCACCCTTAATAATTCCTCCTGTTTATGGCGCTTTTCTCCCCCAGCTCCTTCGCTGTCAATCGAGTCGATGTTGATCGTTGTTTTGGGAACAGAGAACGGAGGCGGTTCGAGTTTTCATGCTTGGCACTGCATAACCGCATTGCAACCGGACTGGACCGGGCAGGGCTTTGTAGTCAAATAAAATTAAATACCCCGCTTATCTCATTGCCTAGAAACCGGAGCGCCAGCTGAAGAAGCAAACCGAAGGTAGGTTTATCATATGTTAGATAGGTTAATCAATAAGTCCATAGTTACATCCATGGCCTACCAAGTTAACACCATTTTAAACCGGAGCATGTCATCCAACGGTTGGATACAATTATGATTTCTGTAGCTAATCTGAAACAAAAGGACCATTAATAAAACCATTTTCGAATAAATGCAGCAGATTGTGAAGCAGTCACATTTTACACTCAAAAGTAGTTTATTTGATCAGCAGGTCGTACATCTGCTTTTGGAGGGAAACGTTTTTCTTCAAACCAACACGACGTGTGTCCCGGTACGGCCTCTTGGCAGGCTGGTTCAAGAAACCGGCCGACGACCATCGCAATCATTCCATCAGCAGCAGTGATCGAAAACCAGACTCGTCATCGGCCTCGGTCTCGGAGTGCGCCAATGCCTGATAGCTTACCATGGTGCGGTTGTTAGCTGACGATATGACTGATTCCTGCCACGCGACACTGCAGCCCGACAGGCGGGGTGGGTTTTTGGCCGAGCTGCCCAACAAGGGGCACCGGCTGCAGAACTGCAGCAGAAGAAAGAGAAGAAGTTGTCACCCGTATGCGGTGGGCCGGCGATCTATTAGGAAATGCGCCCATGCGTAGCCGGGGCCGGAGATCGCTGCTGGCCGAGCGGCTGGTGGACGGACGATCAATTAAGTTAGATCCACCGGTGGGTTCGTGTGTCTGTGGGTGTGTGCGTATGGGGACGCGCGGAAAGCTTGGGTCATGCTGTAACCACCCGACGATGCTCAGGTATCGAGTACTCGCCCGTACTCGCCCGTAGGGGTAGCGACCGCCATTCGCACGCCAAGACTGCCCCATTCGGTTCGAGCCGCCAAGCGACGATAATTAGACCCAGCGCTGCATAAAAGGGCCGGGCCGGTCGGTCGGGGTTGAATAAAGGGCTGAGGGCGACAGCAGACCCCCGTACTGCTGCGTCGCGATCGGTTGAATGATTTTCTTAGAATTTTTGCTCAACTCGCCCCAGCGGCCCTGTGATCTTGGTGGGAAAAATATGTCGGTCACCGAATTGACACCAACTCCTTCCCCGCGTTCGGCGTTGTTTATATGGTGCCCGCGGTGTCGCGTCTAACGTGCCGCTGCTGGTGGCGTTGCATAATCGATTCTTAAAATGTCCGCCAACCGCTGGAGGGAGGGGGGGGGAGGCCGAGCGAGCCGGAAAACGGGCCAGTCGGTGGAAGAGTGCGCACTTCTATCCGCGCCAAGAAGGTGACATTTCGCAGCGCAGTCCCCCGCAGGGATCGCACTCAGATCACGGTCGGAAAAGGTTAAGAGAACAGAATCGTGGCGAGAAAATGGGCGGAAAGACGGCGGGTCCCAGACGTCCGGGGAAGCCGAATGGAAGTCGCACACGGATTTATGTGTATATTTTTTGTAGTTTATTCCGTAATAAATACAGTGAATTTACATCGTATGTACACAGTTGTTGGACTCAGTTTGTTCTTGCTTGATGGTTTGACATTGCCGAGAACGGGGATGACATCGGAGTCGCGCTCAGTTTCTCCGGTGTTTTGTCGCGTGTTTTTTTTTTCCTGCGTTCTGCGCTTTATGCGGACGGAATGTGTTTTGTTGTTTTGTTTTGTTTTGTTTTGTTTGTTTAACACTAATGGCAAGTGAAGGGAGTGGTGGGTACTAGGGAGGTGACTGGTACACTCAGGCCACGGAGCGCCCGCTAGCACCGGCGAAGGGGGCGGGGCAGATCACTGCTGGATCCCCGGAGTGTCCCGGGTGTGGTCCGGGTGTGGGGCGGCCCATTCCCGAGCGTCCCAACCGTACCCGACTCGGTTCCGGGCACTTAGTGGTAGTATCCGTGGGCGTAGGCCGGGGCGGCGTAGGCTGGGGCGGCGTAGGCGTGGGCGGCGTAGGCCGGGGCGGCGTAGGCTGGGGCGGCGTAGGCGACCGGGGCGTGCGACACGACGGCCGGGGCGGCGTAGGCAACCGGGGCCTTCACGGAGACCTGCAAAAAGGGACGAGAGGCGTAGTCGCATTTCGCGGTTAGCGGCGGCGTTTACAGTCAACGGCACGAAAGACATCAACCAGCGGGCAGGCGACAAACCCGACCGGTTGACCGACCGGTGGAATAAGCTCCCGAGGGAATCCTCATCTTACCTTGTAGGTGTTGGCGTAGCTGGTGGCGACCGGGGCAACGGCCTTAACGAGCGGGGCGTGGGCGTAGGCCGGGGCGGCATAGGCGTGCGCGGCGTAGGCCGGGGCAGCATAGGCCGGGGCGGCGTACGCCTTCACGACGGGCGAGGAGTAGGCGAGCGGGGCGTGGTAGGCGGCAGCCAGCGGGGCGTGAGCGTAGGCCGCGCCGTGGGCGTACGCCGGGGCGGAGTAGGCCAGCGGGGCGCCGAGGTATCCGGCCGAGACGGCGGCGAAGAACAGGGGCAGAGCCAGCTAGGGGAATGGAAGACAAGCAAAAAGACGAGCGGCACACCAGGACACCGGGTTAGTCAGGACGAGACACTGTTTCACGCTAGCACGGCACCACCAGGATCTACGGTGGGCAACGACGGTTCACACAAACAGGGCAACGGCCACCAACTTACGAGCTTGAACATTTTGAAGTTTTGGGGGGTTTTGGTTGGTTGATTGGAACCGAAAAGTTCGTAAGGGCGCTACGAGAAGCTTTGTTACACTTTGAAGCGTGAAACTGGAATGCTACACTGGCGGCCGCTACTGACTATTTATAGTTGGAAAAGTCGCCAACCGCCGGACGCGGCCCATTCACCCGGGCCAAAAGACTCCAAGAACCGAGCAGACGACGATGACGACGAACCGCGCCGAGAGTGGCGGACTCAAGAACGCCGCGCACTCGCTGTTGTCCTCTCGTTCCCGCGCGGTGGTTCTCACAGCTCCTCGCACCGCTCGGCCACGTGTCGCCCCTCCCCCAGCCAGCCTCCCTAAGTGCATTAGTAGCACACACACACACACACACGGGGGAGCGCTTAGTGTTTTCGATTGTTGTGTTTGCTCGTGTTGCGATCGCCCTTCCTCCTTTCGCCACCACCACCGCAGGCCGACGGGGTCTATCTCTCTCCCTCTCCGGAGGGATTGTCTCCAAGATTGGCGGCATTATTTTTCATCACACCGGCGGGTGGGGGTAGTTTGATACTGACCTGACCCGAAGCGTCGCACTGTGGGTTCTGCTGAAATCGAGAAGAAGTTAAAAAAAAAAGAGATACGTAAAAACCGAACGCGAATGAACGGCGGCTACTCGTACCTCGGGCAAGCACTCTCAGGCCCAGAGAGAAGCCAGCGATAGACATCGCGCGCGACGAAGGCGCAGACAGCACGGCCCGACGAAAGCCGTAGCCGCGCTGGTAGTGTCGATGCTTGTCGGGTGCCCTCTCCACGCGCACGGGTCTTGGTAGGACGACGACGGGACGACGGGCGTCACTTCGGTTCGCAGATTGCCATTGATTTAACCTCTTAGTGTCGCTCGGCCGGTGGCACGGCTAGTTCGTCTCCGAGCTCCTCCGAGGCTCCGAGGCTGGTGCGATGCTGCGGTGGCACGATTCGCTTCTTCGGCCCGCTTAGAGTCGCGTCTATCAGCCTCGTATGTGGGGCTGATTCATTCATCCGCCGTTCGACGAAATGGGCCACACGCTCAGGTGTTCGCTCCAGACTCCTCCGGAGTCCTGCAGCGTTTCGCAGGTAGTTTTGGATCCAAGCAAAGAACAGGATTAAACAGAACATTACAGTGACCCCTGCGAAGCACTGGGGATCCGATCGCTAGGGTTGTGGTGTTCACCTTTCCCCGGCCGGTTTTTCGCGGACTGACATTTGGCCAGAGTACTGTGAGTGTGCCGCAAACTATGTTCTCAAAGTTGATGATAAATTGTGTGCAAACGTCACAAGGCGCCCGTAACACCTTGCTGGCCGTAATGGCTTTGAGGAAGTCGTGATGCAGTTGACATTTTTGCACCACAGATCCCACGGTGGTGCTGGCGTGGACCTCGACAGCAGGATGAAAAGCGAAGGCTGGGCCGGGTCTGGCCGGACTGACTCATTAAGTTCACGCTATACACACAGGCACTAACTG
>JAOEFI010000006.1:17781865-17800499 GCA_034621735.1 Anopheles plumbeus
CCATGTACGTTGCCGGTTGAAACTTTGTACATTCAATACAATTTTAATGAGTTTTTTATGTAGGCTTATGTATGCCAGAAATTGTATGCTAGTAATGAACGCTTGTTCAAGAAACATATAACAATAGTAAAACTAGCCGACACAAACAACTCCACGTTCTGCTGTGATCTACTGTAAAGATTGAATATCGGTGAGTTCAATAAATTCGGGATTAATTTCAATGGAACATAAATCAAACGTTGATCCTTGATCGAAAAACGTGGAAAAATGGGGCGGATTTGGCGAGAAAAAAAAACAACAATATTCCCTCCAGCCACTCCTACACACGCTGCAGCTTGGGGCGAACGTGATCCTGCACCGGCACCCGGCACACGTTCGGCCGATGATGATTTTCTGATTTGTCAACAAACGCTCGTCCTTTCCAATGGACAGTAAATAATTCAATGTGACCCGAACCCGGAACGGTCGATCAGATTTCGTGCCGCTATACCACCGGGGACCTCTAGCGGCGCCCGGGAAGGCCGGGAAAATCCTTGATTCGATTAGCGCCGACCGTAGTGCCGGGGCCGGGAGGGATTGAACGATCCGTCGACGGGCCGCCGACGTCGAACGGGGCCATCGTTCAATCAGCCGTTGATTCAAATAAATGATCAAATAAAAAAGCCCCACGTCCGGAAGGGTCTTTGCTCGGTAAAAAAAACACAGTTGGATCGTTGTGCTTTACTTTTTCCCTTTTTCCCCATAGAGAATGCATCGCAAGGAACCATTTTTTTTTGTTCCTCAAAAGCCTCAATCCTCTTCGTTCCGGGCACACGTTCTGGGCTGGGAACGAACTGGGAAGCTTGTCCGTTCGACTCACAACCAAGCCCAGCCGGCGGCCGAGACCGGCCGGCAACAAACAAAAATCAATTTCACTTGGCAAATAGTTTTCGATCTGTGTTTTCCCGATCTCGAACTAGAACAAACTTTCCGCAAATCGAAGAATGACGACGACGGGAAAAGCATGCAGCCACCCATGGCCCACGGTGTCACTGGCACACGCTGGCTTAGCACGGACGTACATATGTTCCTTTTATGACTGCTGGGTTGATACCGTTTCCGACGATTTTCCTCGTCGCCCAGGTAAAGGTGCGGAGGAACGATTCCGTCGTTGTCTCGAGCTTTCGTTTTTTACGTCATTTTTCATCCGATCCCCTGCTGCCATTTTCTTTTTTTTTTTTTTTGTTGTTGCTTGTTTCGATCTGGAACGATCCAACCTCGACAACGTGATTCACTTTCTCTGCCCGTTACTTGTTTCGGGACTTTTCCGCATCTTATCGCCCACTTGTGTTGGGGCATTGCGGTGTTGGGGTTTCTGCCCGGGCCGAAACAAATCGTTCCGACTGCAAATCGTGACGGCGTATCATCATTGCAAAATCGGCAATTGACGAGAAGCGAGCGCCGAATAAACCCGGCCCTTCGGTTACGCTGCCAATCATGGCATGCTTCAACTGTCCACGCCCGGTTCGATTTTGGCGTGGTTTCGCTCCACTGACTTTCCATGCATACGTCACGCATATACATACATTCCCGCGAACGGATGTGGGAAACCCCGTTGAAACACTGCCCCACCTCGGCCAAGGCTGATGCGTGAGTTTGATGCGAGAAAGCAGGCGCCTGCAGGCTTCGATGAGAAATAGATGGATTCGCAAACCGTCGGAGCAGACAGTAGGCGGATTAGGGATTTCGGTTTTATTTCGGGCGTTTGGTTTTCCAAGCGCTTTCCTCGGGCCCAACCGGGGCCACGAACACTGGGCGAAAAGCTTTATTGCGGGTGGGTTTAGCTGGTTCCATTTCCGTTCACCCGTTCCAGTGCGGCGCGGCTTCAAATTGTGTCATCGTTTGATATTGGCATCGTAAGAAGGGAGGCAGAATGGGGGACATTTTTCTTGTTTACTACGGGGTTTTCCGAAGCTTACCATTTATCATTGATGGGTCCCTTGTTCTCCGTTGGCGCGTGTGCTTTCAACTCGTCCATCTCATTCTCTCTTGCCTGCGAACTCGATGCCCTTTAAGCATACATCCGTTCGGCAAATAAAAGGATAGGCAAATTCGAGGTTTTCTTTTGGCGTTGAATAGCATTTTTGTTTTGTTGCTTTCCTTTTTTCAATCCTGTCACCATTTACTACCCACTTTCCATGGTATGCCGTGTACGAAATCCTTCGACCAAAATACACATATTGAGCCTTCCGAAAAGACGGAAAACATGTCCACATGCTGCATGTGTTATCGGTTGTTTTCTTTTTCTTTTGTGTGTGCCCCGACGAGTTGTCCGTTCCGTCGACAGCAGTCCCGTGGCTGTGGCTTCCGCAGACGCGCCGAGAGCACGTGTTGAAAATTATTCCTCGTCAGGGATTTGTTTTCACTTCGAGATCATCATCAGACGGTGTCGAAGCGAAGCCGGCCCCTTCCGTCCTGCCGGTGCTGCCGGTTCCCGGGAAAGACCGGCTGTTATACCGTATCGATCGGAGCCGGCAGTCCCACGGAATGGGCGCTACGTCGAAGGATAACGGCCCGGTGCAGGGAGATATTTCAATTTTGCGGCCCATTTGTATGCATGCTGCCACTAATCGGAAGCTTTCGTTTTGTTTTTTTTTTGTTCTTGCATCGGCCGGGCGAAATGTCCTTCTTGTTCGCATTCCCCGTCGTTCAAGCCGGGACCGGAGAGTCAACGTTGGCACCTTTTGACACGTTATTATCGGCCCGGCATCTGAGCCGTGAGAGTCCTTTCCGAAGTGAGCTGGCATCATGCTAGCGGGTCGGTCGGACGACGGCAGAACCATGGCACAAGAGATTGCCGGTGCTCGGCGCGGGAGTGGGTCGTAAACGGACCGGAAGGGAACCTGGAGTGTTTTGAAATTTAAATTTTTATGTAACACATCCTCGGGAAATTGGTTCAAGTGTGTGTGTGAGTAAGGTCGCCTATAGCCACCGGAACCGAACCCCGGGGAAGCGTTCGGAGAATTGTGGGAAATTTATTCGGGTAGCTTAAAAATTTACTTAACCGCTTAACCCGACTAACATAAATTATTATTCACTTCGGTTCTGGTTACAAACTTCTGTGCGTACGTATAAAGGTGCGTACCTCGCTTATTTTTTGGAGCCGGAAAAAAGAAACCACCCCAAAACGGATTGATCCAAGTTTATGCTTCAGCGTAACCTCCGCGTTCTAATTAACGCAAACAAAGGATCGCTGCGCACGTGCAATGTTTGAACGGTAATTACACTTTTCATTAAAGAATCTTACACTTTTGTGGAACTTTTGTCGTCCTTCCTGGAACACCCCTCCCCCGGCGTGATGGTTCAATCTTTATCCTACTTTTATTGAAGGTGGGAAAATGGAAAAGCATTCTCCAGCTGCTCTAAACAATTTCTCTCTCTCCCTCTCTCTCTCTCTTTCTTACCTACATAATAACGGGTTTGTTTTTTGCAATTCCCATCGCTAGTTTAAAAATAGCTTCCAATGGTTAAAATGCCCTTCCAGGACGTCCTAGAACGGGGTGATGCGCCACCGATTGTGACTGCGAAACGAACGGAAAAGGTAACCAGTCAGTTTAGAACAAGCAACCCACCTACCCAGCGGCCGGATGGGGATGTATTTGGAGCAGGGTTTACAAAAAATTTCCTTTCGAATTGTTTTAACAAACACTCTCCTGCCCGTTTGTCGGATCGACCGTTTAAGCATTCCCTCTCGGCAGACTTTGGGAAGGAAAATTCTTCGAATCCTTTTCGAAGTTCCCTTTACATTTGTGATGTATGTTTTGCTTTTGTGAAATTGAATTGAACGAAAAAAAAAGAGAACAATTCATTCAACTTTCATAACAGTGTTGTTTGACCGACGGGGACTATTTTTAAAACTGGTGTGGGTGGACCGGTTTTGCTATCTTCTGACAAAACTTCCATCTATTTCCATCAGTTCTAAGAACAACATCAGCATAATTGATAGAGCCCACATGCGGTCCAGCTGGTTGAAACGTTACATTCATATGTTTGGCCTTCAATTACAAAACTGTCATGCAATAATTTCGAGAACCGTATTTGCGAATATGTTATGCATGAGTGGTTGAACAAAGTGCAACCCCAACGGAATCATGAAATCGACATACACACATCGTCGAATAACCACGTGGGAGTGTACAACGTAAAGTTATGTGAAAATGGAAACACATCGTTGTGTGTTTGTACCAGAAAGTGATCCAATTTCATTAAGCGACGATTCGAAAGAAAAGGTTTTAAAATTAAAACCACGTTGACTGGTTGCAATATTAGAGGGATTTGTTTTGAAACATCTAACCGAACGTATTATTAAAATGTTCCCAGCACAATGGAAAATTATGCCTCAAACACTATTCATCTGGAAACAAAATGGAGAGTGTTCAACACCAATTGCAATTCCCCGAAAACCGTTTTCATTATTCATCTAGTGTATACACATTACTTTTCCCCATTTTCCCGAATAGACGAGCGTATGGATGGGAACGTAGAATTTCATTAAAATAGTTCCCCGCCCCACAACAGCGCCCGATGCGTCTAATCAGATTAGGAAAGCTTCACTCGAAACAGTTGTTCGTTGACGGCTCCTTGCTCGGCGAGATGTTCACACTGTTCAAAGCTCAGCTAAGCCCTCGGATACTACCTCACCATCTCGCCAATTCCGCCAACATTAACCTGTTTATTCATTAACAGCTGCTTACCACGGATGCAACGCATCGCCAGGGATCCGCCGTCAGGATATACGGCGTACGTAAACTCGCTCGCCGTAATGGGCGATGTTCATCCACGTCCATCCGCGGATGTAAGTGCGCCCCGGCTCGTTGCAGAGTCCGCTTTCCAGTGGGCTCCGGGCAGGTCAGAAACTCCCAACACATTATTGCCGCCGAAATGGCTTTTACGTACTGAGCACCAAACTTTCCCCCACCATCGACCGTCCACCGGGCTTTACGTGGAGTTCGGTGGAGTGCAATTTTCCCGCTGAATGGATGCTGGTGCAAACAATCCTGCCAAACTGGGGCGTCGCTCATTCGCCAGCGATCACCTAATATGACGGATAAGTTTCGTAATCGAGCCTATTAAGCAACTTTTGAAAAGTTGGTTTGTTCACCGAGCTACAACCACCCAATGCGTCGGCACCGTACAATGTGGGGGCGAACTATTAGAAGCTCAGCAGCACCTCGGCTCTCTCTCACTCTTCCTCTGTTGTTCCCTCTCTCTCTCTCTCTCTCTCTCTCTCTCTCTCTCTCTCTCTTTCTCTCTTTATTGTAGCCTTTTCGTTCGAGTATGCTATTCCATTAAAGATGGCGAACGGGCGGGCTCCTAAACGTGAGCACAAATGGAGGAACCTAAATACATATAGAAACATTTTCCACGCCTCCGTACTGCCTCTGGCCTCTTGGAAGTGTTCCCGGAAAACCTACGCCACACTAGAGCACGTTCGTTTGATTTTTCTTTCTTTTCTTTTTTTTGTTTTCCATTTCTCCATTATGGACCTTCCTCGCAGGACGGGGTGAGTGGGGGTGGGGGTGGGTTTTTCTTTTTAAGCATAATTTAATCACCAAGGTGTGAAGCAAACGTTCGCCGTATGGCAATGGAAATATCCCCACCCTCCCCAGCGGGGTTTGGGCGCGTGGGAGGTTCGGTGGGAAAAAATATGTTAAACAACCGTTTGTTCCGTAATAGCGCAGTCATGTTCCGCAATTCCGTCCAGCCCTCGTCCTGTCGATGGTGTCCCTCCCACGCCCTTGAAAGGCATTCTTCGGCGAAACCGAACCGACGGCCCAGCGTCGGGTCTGGCCGGGAGTTTTAAAGTGAGGAGCAATAAACAAGAAACAAAAAGCGAATCAACATAAATTGACATAATTTAATTAACAACATCGTTCAAAGTTGCTGCAAAGTGTCTAATGAGTTTAGAGCATTGAATGGAAACTTGAGCGTATGAGGCATGGTGGGGGAGGGGGGGGGGGAGCGTGGGGGCAGTGACGCTGATGGACGGAGCGACGAAACGTTGCCATCGAGTGGCATATGTTTTAGGACGGTTTTCAAGGCTCTCCCATCTCACTGTAGGGCACTGTAGGGCACGATTGCCTGGGGGTGAGGTGGTGAGTAATTTGGTTTGGGGTGTAACATTTTTTCTCGTATTTTCGTCTCCACCACCAAATATCAGGTACTCCCAAACACCCCCCCCCCCTCCCCACCCCCCTTGTTACGCATCGAATGAATATTTTATTTTCCTCCACAAGACTCGTATCTCGTACGAGTGTAATCAAGACGCTGAGTTTTATGCTTTTTATAACATCCTACACATCCATTTATCTTTCGCTTTACTTCCAAATGAAGGCTTGCGAATGGCACACAGCCTGTGCCCTGATGAATGGGCGTAAGATGAATCAAGTTGATGCGTGTGCTTCAGCCCGGGCATCAATCCCAACGGATTGGAAGACGCCCTTCGCCATCCGGAAAAAGCACGAACAACACACACACACAAATACACACGTACATACAGCCTGAAGATACGACCTCAAAGAACCAGTAAAGCCGGGCAAAACGTACTGCAAGGTTGCCCTTTCTATCTCACCCTTGGGTGTGCGACGTGTCGTTTTCTGGATTTCGTCCACCGGGAAAACGATCCGGAGACTGGACAGCTCCGAATGAAACACAACACGTCATCGCGAAACAAGCCGTGATTCCTCCCGGAAGGGCGGTCATTCAAGGCGCTGGGATTGGGGGGCTGAGAACATGAACCAAATTATGTTTTATTGCATCGCCTGACATTGGCACAAATGTTTTCGTCGACGGACGGAACAGGGTTGCCGTTGGAACAAATGGCAGAACTCTGAGGAGGCGGCGGAGGACTTTTCTCTTTCTTTCGTCGCCTACATAGATCGTACGCATTCAACAGGAGTAGTTCTACGCCATGTTTCACTACAAACGACACACAGCTCCGTTTGCTGGCACACTCAATTAACTTCTTTTCAAATGGTTTAGCTATTTCTATGTTAATTGCTCCGTTTATGTTTAGGTTAAGATATTTCAGCCAACTTGCCCGATTTAATCCGCATATCCTTATGAGCCGGAACTTTGAGTTTGGGGGAATCGAGGGAATTGCTTCCTGAAAAACCCTTCATAATTTAAGGTACTAACTTCATTCCACGAAACGGTTCCAATTTTCATCCACCAAAAACTTATGCCACACAAACAATTTTACTCTCGTGGCAAGCACGTGGGGGGTGGGGGTGTTCCCGGGTGGCGGAATTCCATTTAGTGAATATGAACTAATTCACTTTGCGCCAGAACTGCCGGTTCAACCGGGTCAACGTCCCGTTCCGCTAGTCCCCTTCCGGAGCGGGTCGGCGTGCATTGGCGTAATGACAAAATTTAATTTATCGGCCCCACATTCACCGCCACCACCAGCAGCGGTGTGTGTGTGTGCGATTCGAGTGGTGGCGGCAGCGAAAGTGCTGCTAGTTTATTGAATCTCGACACGTGTGTGCGAGGAGAATATCATAAGATTATTAAATTAATTTTACAAACCACCCGTCACAGGCGCCCGCCCGGGCGCTTCAACCCGCGCGAGGAGAAACAATCGAGTGGGTGTCGGGAAAGTGTTTATTTTGATTGAGGATTCAGCGCCCCCCCTTGTCCCGGCCGGCGGGTAGGTGTGAGTTCCAGGGACACGCGGCGAGGACAGCCGCCAATCAGCTCCGGTGTTCATGGTCGGATCTCCAATGTGATAGAATTCCGGTATCTGGGTCACCGGTGTGCGGTCGAGAGTGGTCGTGACGCCGCGAACTGACTGCAGGAAAAGCGGGTCTATTTTTCGGGACACGTATGGTGCGCGGAAAGTTATGCTAGACACGCGTCCTCACCGGAGGCCACCAGCCGGGGACTACGTGCGGCCTGATCCCGGCAGTGCGGTCGCTTGACTTTGACAGTAACGCCTCGCCGGAGGGCGTACTCTACGGCCCTCTACTCGACTCCACCGCCGCCGTCTGTTGTCGAGGACGCTCCCGATCCCGTGGCAAACAACAACAACAACAACAACAACAAACCGAACAACAATCCACGTACCTATCGAGTGCCGGTCCCAAATCAAACGGGCTTCGGGCCGCTGTCGTTGCGCGTGCCACAAACTCGGGCGGATATCTCATCCAAAAGCCGGACCCTGCGGGCACGGGAACCCACCCTGCTAGCGCACAGAACGAACAGGACAGACGCTTCCTCGTCATCCGACTGAGACCCCGGGCTGGAGCGCCTCCCTTGCGAAGGGCAGCACGAGCGCTTCACGCCTGGAGTCCCGAGGCCATCGTTGTTGACTCGGTTGAGTATATTTACGTACAACTGTATCCACCGAGACACTGGCTTGACTTCGAATAAACTAGACACCAGCACCCCGGTCCTTCCGCTGCTGCAGAGCAAATGGGAAAACGATGTCGTCGACCACATTGCCGCGTCCGCCCATCTCTCCTTCTGCCTGTCTGTCTCCGGCGGAATCACATCAGGTGGAAGCGAACTGATGGCTTCTGCTAAGTGACATATCGTCAACATCTTCATCGCCGTCTTGTTATGATTGTTTGCAATTTGGTCGGGATTCGGGATCCCGTCGGCCAGGGTGCCCAACCAATCCTTGTAATGGGACGCGAGCATCAAACGTCAAAGCGCGTCGGACGAATGGCGAACGCGCAGTTAAATATGGAACGCAAAAGATGGATGCTGTGTCGCAAAATGCTGATTAATGTTCGCCCACCAAAACCTACCCATGTTTCCCGTGGCGGTTTTTCTTCTAAAATAATAATAACTACGTCCCGGGGACTGCCCCCACCTACCCCCGACGACCTGGAACGACGAGACACGGCAGGGAGCCGTGCCGAAGCTGATTTCGGCAATGTTTACCTCGGGTAATCGAAACGAAAAAGGAATCTCCGCCAGTTCCACGGCGAGCGAATGGAAGTGGCATCCCATTTTTCGGTAAAGATTAATTTTCCCCTTTCGAAAAGTTCGCATGCCCCGAAGGGCTTCGGTGAACAGGGGCACCATAAGAAGGGCCAGGACGACGAACAAGGAAACAGGAAAAATCTGAAACTTCCTCGCTCCTGTCGGAATGCTATTTACAATCGGCGCAAATCGGTTTCCTCTGCCAGTCCTTCCTCGCGCGCGAGATGGTCGATCGCACATTCCATTTATTTTGCATCATTCACTCTTCCGTGTTCTCTTCTGCGTCCTCTGCTTCGCCGTAGGCGAGAAGGTCAGAGCTCAATAACTATCCGATCGCTTTTGCGGGAAGAATCCAACGGCAAACAAAATGGCACGCCTCTACCCCATCGTCAACAGTCGCGAAGGAAAACCCTGACATTGTCGTTTCCCCAACACGCCACACGGAAAGTGTATGGGCAAAAGATTGCAGAAAGATAATTAAAATTTAATGAAACTAAACTTTCGTCCCGGTCGGTTATCAAACGGTCCCCGTCGGTACGTGGCTCTCGTACCTCGCTGGTCCTGGGGTAGTCCTCCAGATGGGAAAGTTTGCTGCACGCAGAAGACGGGACAGCCCCGAAGCTCATTATGAGTTCATCATTAGGGTATCGGGATCATTGCAGAGACAGTTGCCAGGGAAAAACAGCAACCGTGTGCCACCACGAACCCGCCACGTGTTCGGAAGGTAGTTCCGTTGCGCTGTCGCTGCGAATCGGGAGACGAGAAAAGCCTCAGCTGTCTGGCGGGTGCCGGTTTTCCGTCCGTCGGGCTCTCTGGTGGCAAGTGGATTCAACCTCATTACCATAAAACTTCATCATTCGTGCGACCGCCGAGAAGGATGCGCGTGGACGAAGAAATTAATTTCATAACTGTGCCGAAGCCCCGACCAACTGGGCCACCACTAGACCGGGCCGCCCGGTGCGAGGCGTGTGTAGGCACTCGGTGCCAGTTTTGTTCCATCCTGGAGCCATCTGAACAGCACGGTTAACACGTGCTTGTTGTTCCTCCGCCACCACTTAGCGCGTTCGCAAAAATAAACCCATTTCGTACATAATGGAAATACGGTTATGGTTGTTTTGAATCGAAAAGCGTGGAAGGAGTCCTCGCCAGCCAACTTGTAGTCTTTAAATCCGGAAAGGAAACAGTGGATTTTAAACTAAACAAACGACCAACATTGTTAACGCCGGAGTTTGCATCAACATGTTTCTATGCCCTTCTGAAACTATCAAGAGTTATGAAGTTTTACAATTAACTTTGTGCTTACTTTGATGAGTTCCTTCACTAAGTTTATCTGCCCGTTTGTTGTTTCAGCTAGTAAATTTAATTATGTTACACAGACTTGAACAACGATTCATCAGCGTTCCGGTTGATGGATCCCTACATTAATTAATACATTAGGAGAAGCGAATCTACTCGCGTCATGAGCATGACATGAAGCATGAAATATGAAGTGGACAATTTCTATCAAACCTGTCACTCGATTTTCCCAACGGACGGATATTTCCGAGCCGTCTTTGTTTTCCTTGCCGTCGGTGCTTAACCTTCAACATATCGGATAGTAGTAACTAGAATGCCATTATCCAGCAACCATCCGGGCAGCCGCTTCCGATTGGGTTCGTTCGATTACCGGCACCGTGGCACTGTGTGTCAATCGATCGCCGGCGGGACGGCGAATTGGGAAAGCGAAGCCGGTTGGTCCCGGCTTCTGTTTGGGAAACACTCCACTCCAGACGAAGTGGGACACGAGTGGATGGAAAATCGATTCTCTATTATTACTTCCTACCGGTTTTTCTTCTTCTGCTGGTCATTCGTGTCCCGGGGCGAAAAGATTGTGCGAATTTTCCGGCACTTTTTCCATTTTTTGTCCTTCAATTTTCCTCTTTCTGTTCCGCTTTCTGCGCGATGCATTTACACAATCGGATAGGATTCGGTTCCTGTTCGCCTTTTCCGGAGTTCCCATTCCTTCGAGCCCGCCGATTTCCCACACCGCTTGGATTGAGGGGGGCAGGGGGAAGGTCCTTTTCAATTGAGAGGCATCAGTTCGCCCATTTCATTCCACTAATCCTATTTTTATTTACTCTCCAACCGATGCGGGCGCGGACATGGCCGGGACACAATCCGTTCCAGACTAGAGGCACGCCGTCTGGGAATGGCGTTGGCTGTTTGCCCGGCACCGGAATAGCTTGCAACGGGTAAACCTGGGAAACCAACGGGAGAGTGAACCTGTTCCGCTTGAGCTTGTCCTGCCCGAACGGTTGCACACCATTAGTAGTGTTTAAACGTAATGGAACACATATTTGCAGTGGTGCAATTGAATTAAATGCATTTCAGGCTTCTTCGCCTACGCCTAAACGTCTGTAGGAGAAAATACAATACGAAAATGTGTTTTTAGTACGGTTTGCTTTCATGGTCATCGATATATTTAGTGAAAACTGCTCCACATTATTGACGGCGTAAGCTCGCAGCATAATTTATGCGTTATTCATTCTTCCACCCTTCTTTTTCGAGTACTCGAAGGTCCCGATCGCCCCTTCCTTCGTATCATACCAGTTATTCCCATCTTCTGTTCCGAAAATGGAGCATCTATCTGTCAAATGGATGGACGTATGTTTTCCGCTGAATGGAAGTGTAAAATTGTTCTGTCAAAAGGGAAGGAAATTGGAGTTTCCAACACAAATAAACCGGATACCTTGCGTAGACAAAAGTATGAATTCAACCAAATGTGTTTTGTCAGTTGAAGCAGTTTGAATTCTTAGAAAATGATCTTTTGGAAAAGGCAGAAGGGGAGGTGTTTATGTCGTATGTAATAAAATCGGGCTTTGGCTCAAAACCTTAGTAAACTCGAAATTTGATTTGAAAGGGGATTTTTTTTTGTTGAGCAGGAAACTTTGAAAAAATTATATCAAATGAAAACAGAAGAGTTTTTTTTTAACTGCAACTTTTCGTCTGTGAGCATATTTCAAAATGACTACCGCAAAAAAAGTGATTTCTCAAACGGGAAAGCCTCCGCAGCCGGTTCAAAGTTGCATCACTCACGACGGTATCAATTTCCCCAATCAATTTCGCAATAGTCAAATAAGGAAATGAATTTTCTTCCCCTGCCAGGTTCCACAAAAAATGTTTAAAAAACTCCACTTCCAGCGGAGCACAGCTGGCAAATTGATTGGTTTTTCATAGACGAAGACGCATTCCAGTTATGGAAGAACTTTGCAAGAAATAAATTGAGGTTCATGGCGTAACGGAGTACAGAAAAAATAACTCCAACTGGTTTGGGCTGAGAGGAAAATATGGCAATCTTTTGCGCCATATTTTGCAATGCACGCGGAACGGGGCTGTCGGTGACAGGCCCACGCGCGGAAACACAATCTGTCGAGAGAAGAATCTGTAAGCCTGTTAGCGAGGACAAACCGGAAGTGTTATGAAGTAGTGTGAATAGAAAAATAAACTATCCATAGACTGTAGTTGGGGGCGTAAAATTCGTGAAAGTAATCTATATCGAATAGACGATATTAATGATGAATAAATTGCACTGTGCACCTGTGTGACCAGCAAAATGGCTTTCGCTTATTTCTTTCTTCGCTTTTCTCGCTTCTAGCTGCAGAATCTGGTCGACATCACAGCAGGCCGAGAGTGACAACATCATCAACGGACTGAAAAGCCTTTAATCAGCGCTCCGGTTCGTCGGAGTCCTGCAGTGCTCCAGAAGAAGGTGTACTCCTGGAAAAACGATCGTCCTTTGGTAGAATAATCTGGCCAAGAACAGAAGCGACAGACACCGGGCTCACCTCCAGTGCTCGTCGAACGCTGTAAACGATGGAATATCGATCGGTGAAAAAATCAATGCTACTGCGATCCCGACCAGTCTCCCACTGAAGCCGGCCCTGCTCCGGACCGCTCACGGACGGATGTTGCTAGAAGTCGTACCGGTTTGTTGGAACAGAAACAGGTGCACCGGACCGATGTCGAGGTTGATGGATTGATTTCTAAACCGGCACGAAGATAGGCCATGTACGTGCAGGAACCTTCCGACCATCTTGGTGCTCCCGGCAAGAAACACTGTCAAAACTTGATTGGCGATCTGAGTAGGCTACAGCCAGGAAGCGGCGAGTGCTCCGGCACGGGAACAACACAGCAGCCGGCGATTTAAACAACCTCGCCGAAGCGGCTGGTTCACGGACGGAGAACGGAAACGGAACACAGCACGCCAAGCGTGCCGATGCCTGCGAGGTGATAAAACAATTTGCAGAATCAACAGGAAATTGCCCGAATTGCTCCCGTCGGATGTGGTGTGTGCGTGCACACTCGAATACAGCGGATACAGCAAACGGAAAACGTCGAGCGAAGCCGGCCGGAAACCCGTACGAGAATCGAACAAACTCCGTTCGGGGTCCGTTCGGTGGCGTTACCCTGCGAAGCGTTCGGGTGGCAGAAGGCCATTGCACCTGGCCGGATGTGATGTTTGCTTAAAGACAATCGCGAAGGGAGCGGTAGAAAAATCGGTTGAAGTGCTTAAAACAATACTCCGGCGTGTAGAAATTCGCCGTGGGATCATTCCCGTCGAGTGATCCTGCCGCCCACTTCAGGGCATTCTCGTGTGTGTGTGTGTGTCTGTGTGAAAGAGAAAGACAAAGATAACGAAAGAGAGAGCGAGAGAGAGTAGGTTCAGGAGTTGTGTGTTGTTAGTTGCTATTGCTGCGTTGGCAAATTATTCTGTTTTGCTTTCGACCCTAATCTCCTCTCCTGGTCAGACACATTTCCCGCGCAGTTTCGAGCTGAATGTGTGCCCGCGTGCTCGATGTACCCGCGCTGTAAGGAGCACCACGCGAATCGCTCGAGGAGGCGGCGAAGGAGGAGAAGGGGGAAGCTTGTAGGGGCGAGCGCGCGGCCCGGGTGTAGCTTTTAACAATGTTATGTCAGTACCGCCTCGTGCTCGCCGTGTCGCTGGCGTGGCTGGCGGCCAGCCCCTGCTGGGGTTCCAACTCGGAGTACCTCATCATTCGGCATGGCCGGTCGCGCGTTCGCCACTCGAGCGAAAAGGACCACATCCGGTGGGGCCTGCAAGTGTTCGACAACTTCACGCTGCTGGACTACGACGCGACCGGCGGCGGCAGTGGGGCGGGGAGTGGCGCCGGCAGTGGCGGAACTGTCAGCGAGGAGCAGCAGGCCGTCCCATCGGCACCGGTCGCGGGGAGCAGCGGTGGGGGTGGCGGCGGAGGAGGTGGAACGCTCACGATTCAGTTTAATGAGTCGGAGGAACTGGAGCGCATGATTGAGGTGAGTGATTTCGATAACATGCGCTTCGGTGCTGCCGCCAGTCCGCCGGGTCACAGTTCCTCCGCCGTGGAGGCGGACCCATCGACGACGCGAGCAGCCTACGGAGTGGCAGACAGCAACAACAAAAACAATAACCCGTCAACGACCGGGCGCCCGCCGAAGGAGCGCAAGCTTATCAAGAAGGAGATAATGGAGAACATTCGACGCACGGTCGGCAAGGGTCTAGAGTATCTGAAGTCGCACCGGAACCTCGATGAGGTGAAAATAGAGCTCGTACCGTTCCGCTCCGCGGCCGAGCGATCCCACGCGGGCCGGACGTCGGCGGCGAGTGCCGTCAATAGTGAAGCGACTGTTTTCGATGTTTCCAGCGCACCCACGATTGACCGGTATCGGAGTAATCGTCCGGAAGTGGAATCGTTCTGGCCAGCGAGCGGCACCGCATCATCCAGTTCGGAAATGTCCGGACAGCAGAGAAACGCGATTGACGCGGCCGGCATCAAGCTCGTCCCGTGGGACGACGGGCGGAGGGGCACCGTCCGTCCTGCACCGAGGCCCGCCAGTGGTCCAGTGGCCGCATCCAATCAACGACTAATCTCGTTAGACACGATTCCCGGAAGCGCTACTGTAGCGGCAGCAACGGCGGCATTACCGGTGCTGACAGGCGAAACAGCAATAGCGTCACGGAGAAGGCTTTCGCCCGATTCGGGGGAGCATTCCGAGGCGGGGACCGGTGGGCCGGATGGGTTAAACTCGAAAGCCTCACTCGAATCGGACTGGAGCGGACAGCAGCATCCACGCTCCTCGGTTCGCCCCTGGCCGAAAGGCGGCGAGGATTATCCGAACGACGGGGGCGACGATGGCGAGGGCGGGCCGGGGGTGGACAGCGCGCCCGATGCCGAACGTCCGCCGGTGTACGACGAACCGCTGGACGGGGAAGGCGAGCCGCAAGTTATGGACGGCCCGCAGGACGACGATCCGCTCCTGCAGGCCGCCGAGGAAATCGACGACGGAAACGGCGAGACTGACGATGGCGCGGACACCGTCCCTGGCGCGGGGGGCGTCGTGGATGTGAACGGCATTTTCCACATGGAGGAGGCCGACCTGAGCGATCTGGACGAAACGAGCCGCAACAACCGGCGCAACCTGATGAAGGGCCGCGACGTGGTGACGCAGTTCCTGCAGATCGTCGAGAGCCAGCATCTGCTCGGGGCGAACTGCACGGCCGGGACGGCCCTCAACCTCGGCGAGGGCGTCGTCGACCGGTACGCCCAGGATCGGTTTCGCGTCGAGGCGGAAATTGCCGTCAACCGTGCCAACATGCTGACCAGGTGAGTCTTCGCCCCCTCGTTTAGCCGTGTTGTACGAGTGTGCGACTTTTCACCCATTACATCAATAGCTTCACGGCGACGGAGTCGGGACAGTGTCGCGGCTCGTTTTGCATGCCAGTGAAATTGCCTCGAAGGTATCTATAATTGAAGTCCGCCCTGGCGACCCCTACCCTGAGTTTTCCCAGACCTCATACCAGTGTCGAACCTGGTCTTGTCGGAAAAGCGATACCGACGGATTACTTTTTCCCTGTCTGATCCGGTTCGGGTTAGTTTTTTTTTCTTCCTGCGGCCCTAGAGCTGCAGGGCCCTTACCCTTCTATATACCGTGACCGTGGTCGTGTCGGATGATTGGATCTAGTTTGCCTTGCCTCTAGCGGGACATCGGACATCCTTACATTGACGGAAGCTGATGGAAATTACCTCCGCGGAAAATACCGATGGGCTTCTCGTTTGTTGGTGCAATCAGGACCGGAAGATGCCTTGTTCGCTACCCGGTCACTTGATTTTCCCCTGTTCAGTTCATTTGGAAAACGTCCTTTGAACAACGCCCCGTGAGAGCGAAGACAATGTATGCTGCTGTACCAATGGGGGAAAAACAGTACTTTCCGCTTAATTGGCGGCTTCAAAGTCTCTGCACTGACTTTCGAGGCGGACTTTCCACTACAGAGACAGTGTCATACTTAAAATTAATTTACTAGCAATACAATTACGTGGAAGTGGTTCCCGTCTTTCTGGGCGGGTGGGTGTTCACGTTACGAAGGTAATCAAAAATCGATCCCAATTTGTCCAAAACCATCTCCAAGTGGCTTCACCTACGTGTGAATAATTCAGTTTTCCCGAAAGCTTACCAGTTTGGCATTGATTCCCCATTCGTCGCCCCTCAATTATTCAACGCTGCAAGAGCGTACAACAAAAACATACATACACCCAAAGACAAAAGCCTCAATTCACCGACCAGAGATCGGAAGCCCACCGCGCTGTACAGTCTGTTTCCCCCTTCCTTTCGCACAAGCGGGTCGTAAAATTTGATTTTACCTATAATTGAAATACGTCAGATTCAATCGCTTTCCCGAGCCGCACGGAAGCTCCCGGGCAGCATCTTCTGTGGGGAACACAGCGAGTGAACACAAAACAGCTGCAGCCGCTTACCGACACCATCGATTTTCCACGGAAAACCAAAATCGGGAACTAACGAGCTGGCGGCTCCCTTTCCTTCGACAAGCTTCATCGAAAAGCGCTCTCGGGGAACACTCGATTGCCGAACCGTTGAAGAACGTGAGACCGGGAAGAAAGAAGGCAGGAACCAGCACACCAGCCCCGTTGCTCGTTGAAGTAAACTTCCTTGGATTCGGTGGAACCGTTGGGAAGCGGGGAGGTTTTCTTCCGAGGCAGCGGGAGTCAAGTGCCATTTAATCTGGTCCACGGAGAAGAGGGGGTCCAGGGACGAAGCGGAGAGGGAAACCGCGAAGGTAACAGGCTACGAAACAGCGCCCTTCACTTGCCGCACGTGCTTCGCTGAACCATACCATCGGGAAGAAAGGCATCAATGAAGTGAAGAGAATTGGTCCTGAGAAGGTATTACTTCTGGTTTGGGCGCTTTGCAACGTCTTTAGCCGGTTCGAAAGATTTCCAACGCCCATCCCGCCGGTGCTGCCGGCTTGTGGCCGACGTCTACCTTTCCTTAGTTTTTCCCCCACGAATGGCTGCCAGTCCCGATTCGAAACACCAAGAGTCGAACTCGAACAGCGTCGCCGTACGAACGCCACGAGAGCATCTACATACACATGGAAGCGCACCGAATGTTCTAAAATAGCTCGATCTTCTGGTGTTGAAAATGTTTGCTCTACTGGGCACTCTCTGGTGTTCGGTCTGCACGCATGTTGCTCCAGAACACACACGGGCATTATAATAAGCAGCATGCTGGCTGGGGTTGGAGGAGTAGTTGGGACTAGAATCGGTAAATTGCTATTCCACCTGACGTTAATTGGTTGTGAGTGCTTCCATTAATTAATTTCGCAATTTCGCCGTCGGGAGAGGTGGAAACTAACTGCGCTCCCGTTTCCCCGGAGGGACGGGGTAGGACCACCGGACTTTCCACGGAACCTGCAGCATGCTTGTCAGTATCAATGATTGGATTTCATGTTCAATTTTCTTAATAGCTCCGGCGTTGCTCTCTATATTTGTTTGAGTAAGAATCCGGTCAATCGTTACTGGGCCTCGCAACCTTTCACTTTCATTGCCCTACGGTGTGCCTGAAGCAGCGTGGCGCTACACAATGAATAATGGCAAGGCCTACCACATCTGCCCTTCCATCGAAACAAGAACCCATCGCACAGTTTACCCGGCGAACTAGGAGGCTGAAGGCAGACCTACTCCCACTCCGGGGTTGTTAAGGTCGTTTTGTTTTTTGAAGGAACGTTTGCACCGACAACCACAACACAAAGCACCGGCTGGATGGAAGAATATTGTATATTGGTTTATTGAAGGATATTTCCGTAAGCGTGCCTACGAGCGCTTTCCTACGTTGCTAGGAAACGTAACCGCAGGAAAGCACCAGTGGGGAAGGTCGTAAAGGGCACCGGAAGGTGTGCGGAAGGTGTGAACCTCTTCAAGCAGCTCTTCATGCTGGGATAGGGTGCCTTGCCAGGGATCCTAATTGTTAAACAGTTTATACAACAAGTGTTGAGAGCGCGAGCATGCATGAAACATTCATGATTAGATGGCTCCAAGACCTCGATGCGGCAGAAGCGGTCTGAGGCTTAAGGGAGCATATGCACCGTACATTGCATTCAATGTGCACCACCACCACTACCACCCCTAATCGACCACAAACATATCCCGCAATGGAACCGGATGATTGGAAAACATATTTACAAATCGCAGGGTATTGTGGATTTCCTGTGTCGGGGTGGTGGGTGAATGTTGTTTACAGTTTAGTCGGGCGCGCAACAAGTGCGCCTGCTTCCAGAGCAGGGGGGGGGGGGGGGGGGGTTCAAATTTTAAAAACAATTTGCATCCGTAAAATT
>JAOEFI010000006.1:17800509-17828867 GCA_034621735.1 Anopheles plumbeus
CAAGAGCCTTTTGTTCATTTCTCCATCGATCCGTCGTTGCTCCACAAAGAGTCGCTCCCCAATTTGCTTCCGTAATCTTTAGGAATTTCTTCCACATCAGTAAAGTTCAGGTTTATTTGTGCATATCAAAATGCCATTTGATCTTCCTCCCATTGAGGGGAGGGACTATGTTCACAACCGCATGCCTCATCACATTGTTGTAATATTTGGTGTTAGCAAGGCAGGGTAGTGTTTTATGTAGTTTTTCTGACGTCCAAAACCACACAATTTATGCATTTAATATCCATAATTTCCAAGTAGCCATCGGATGGAACCAACGTCCAGTCCAGTCCGGTCCGTCTGCTGGTTTGTTGAACTCATCCAGTCCAAGCACAATCCTTGTCGTCGGATGGAGGCGCCCAGTAGCTCACGGTGGATACAACTCACCGAGCGTGTGCCTTCACCGAACGAGCGTCGAGTCTAACCGTCCGCCAGTGCAGTGATGCTCCATTGTGTAAGCTTTACCTCCAAGTTGACAACTTGCCCGGGTTCTCTACTGTGTGTGTGCTTTGCCCCGCCCCGCTTGCCCCAATACAACAAGCCGCGCCGCAGTATGACTTATTCAAAATAAACAGTGCCGGGACAAAGGAAGATTTAAATAAACCGGGGCGGTGCAAAACTCCTGGAAAGAGGACTCATTTTTGCTTCTACCGCTACACTACTGGTACTGCTGGGGGGAGGGGGGGGGGGGGGAATCCACCAGTCGACCAAATGGGAAAAGGACGTCCCCTATCGGGAGGAAGAATCAGCATGTTGTTCGCTCGCTCAGTGAGAAATAAAACTGTGCTTTATTTTGTGTCTTCATGGTTCTTTTCAGCTCCACAACAAAGGCACTGTTTACACGCAGTATGTGTGTGTGTGTGGTGTGGTACTTTTGGGTTGCTTTTGTTCGCGGAATTGAGACCTAACATGCGACTGCGGCCTCCCGTCGTCCGAGGGTGGCTCAAAACCTCCTAGGAGGTCCTTCTGCAAACACTGTTACTGTTAGCAGTACACTGGGCTCGTCTCTTGCACGGTGGGCGAGTTTCCCTTTTCGTGGCATCAGCAGATACTGGGGCTTTCGTTTTTTTTCTCACGCCCTCTGTCCTGACCATCCTCCCGGGAATTGGAATCCGCGAGATTCATTCGGGGTGAACAACGACGGAATCATTGTATACTAAGTAGCACTAGTGGCTGGGCTTACACTGTACGCCAGTTGGTGGAGTCCCATTTGACCCACAAGGCCCAACCGGCAAGGAAGAGAGAGAGAGAGAGAGAGAGAGAGAGAGAGAGAGAGAAAGAGAGAGATCAAAATCCCTCCAGATTGCCTTCTTGGATGAAAGTTGCAGCACTGGAAATGAAACAGTCATCATATCATCCGTACAACTTACTTACTGCACAGTTTCTGCTGCACACCAAACCGGAGGTGGCGAACATTGGCCAGAGCATCCAGAGAATGCAACGTACACCGATGCACTTTTACTCCCGGTGCATCATCCGAGTGATGTTTGTGTGCACAATAAACTAGTAATTTATCGTACAAACGAACCAGAGCTTAGCAGGCTCCTGTGCCGCCTCTGCCCCTGTGGTAACTTTCGGCCACTTGCTTGAAAAGGTTATTAGAATTAAAACATAATGAGTGTACATTTGCATCACCGTGCCACGGCCTCTACGGTACCGGAAACGGATAGGCAGGGTGTGCCGGATCTGTTCGTTGGGAGGGGTCGCTGCCAGGACAATAACGCTGCGGTGAGGTGAGCACTCAAATTTACAGTTGTTTATGCTACAACAATAAACCATCCACAATGAGCACACTGTCTAGTGGCCGGTCGGTAAATACTGGACGGGTTGGAAACAATAGACAGCAGTGCACAATACTGGGAACCGGCGTCCGGGGAAGTTGGTTGTAAATTAAACTTATTTGTGTTTGATAATTTACCGTTCCCGCATGACACGGATGTGTAGATACGAACGGCAGGCAAGCTGAAAAATGGTACATGACCATGAACACAGATCTAACAAAGGTAGTACACTCATCGCCCTGGGCTTAGCCTTAGCTTTCCTGGAATTATTGTGGACAATAGTTACACATCATGTTAAAGTTACTGTAACATGTTGAAAGTTGACTTTAAAATCCATCCATCCATCAAAGTCAATGATCTGCGGGAAAAGTTAAACATATTAGATTATGCAAAACAATTTTGTGAGTTCTGTAATGTAAAATAAAATTCTCGCGGAAGATTGATTGCATAGTTTCAGGCGCGTCAACCAAAGAACACACCAAATTGCGATGGCGCGTCTGCAAGGGCGTAGGTCTACCACAAGACGAAAATACAGTTATTCCCATTTTTATTTATTTATTCAAAGTTATTTCATTCCATGTATTTAATGTGTAAACCTTGTTGGCCTTCCGTCAACCACCAGGCGCCTCCATCTGCGGTATGGCGTCTCAAACCGGAACGCTGCGCTTAAATGCCATTTCTTCCCGAAAGTTAAACTAATCGGATTGCTAATAAAGAATTCAATGGGGAAGCACTCGCCCGCGCCGTTCTAGCCTTCGACTCGGTTCTCATTGCTCTTACCTCAGCAGGAGCCCCAGCAGCAGACCTGAAACAGGATGGCCATTTCCCAAAAGTGTCACAGCAAACACACAGCCGCCGGTTCCGGTCGGGAAAGTCAGCGAAGAAAATAATATCTTCGAGCCACCGGCCACCGAGCTGGAGTGTGGAATGCCGGCCGACCCCTGCAGACCGACGACATTATGTTGCCGCTCGTGTAGTCACGTGCGGTGGCCGAAAAAGGTTCGCTTTGTCAATGAAAACAAGCGCCCCCCACCCCGTCCCCGGGTGGTCTGGCTTATCTTGCCCACCGTGCGGTGTAGACGAGAAGAAAATCTCTCTGTCCACCACCACCGGCAGCCCACTAATGGCTCAGCTAATTTTGGGCCCCGAACCGACAACACCTAACGTCTTTTGGTTTTGCGATGGTGGAGGCAACAAACAGAGGCTCAACGGGGAGATTGAGCGGCACATCAACGGAAGGGCCTTCGTTTTGCAAAGCTTTCCGCAGGATTCCGGAGTTCCGGGGGCGGTCGGAATGAAGCCGAGAAAGATTGAAACCGTGGGATCAGAATGATTAAACGCCCCGAGTGTTGCAAATTGATTCGCTAAGTATACGGTAATCAATCATCGAAGATTGCGATCGGACCGGAAGTTGGCCGGAAGGCCGGGGCACGATCCGCTTCGGCACGTGGTGGCCGAGGGATTGAGATGGACCGTTCCGGAACAGATTCCTCGGCCGCCATCTAATCTACGGCGCCATCTCGCACGGGTCCTTGTTTTTTCTGAATAATGAATAGACTGGCCCTGGCGCCCGGGAACCGGCGGCCGAATGGTTTGGATTGATAGCGGTTGCAGCAGCAGGACATTTCTTCAACCGCACCACGGTCCGGACGGGCCGAAAAACATACAGAAGTCATAACAGGGGATAAAGTTTCGATGAGGGAACATTATTCTTCATCCCGACGAGCCCTGGGAGGGTTCCGTGCGATTCGTCCTTGGTTGATGATGAGTGCGGTGGGTGAAACGTTACAGAGCCATTTTTGTCTAATTTGGATGGCTTCGTAACGACCAACAGTCCGTGCTGGGTAACATATTACTGACTTCCTCCGTCCAACATGTTGATCTCATACTGTCCATATTTCGCTTTTTATGAGCAATTGACAATTTTCGACAGTCTATGTACTATGTAAATTATTGTCTATGTAATAATATCAAAAAACCCCTTCAAAAGTTCTCAAATATTCATGATGACAGCCAAATTGTGACCGCATGTCTTTTCGAATCACAACAAAAAGCTGCCAGTGGTGATGTTTGGGAAAAGTTGTCCATCGACGAACCGTTTTTGCAGCTCCTCCGAGGCTGCTGGGTGGGTAATAGTTGTCATAATCAATTTAGCCACCCCATGGGCAATTAAGCACGAAACTTCGCATTAAAGTGACCGAAAACTTCACTCCGGACCGCTCCGACCGGACCGTTGGCGAGTAAACACAATGGAAAAACCGGTTGTTAACAAGTTGTCACACAACTTGATGGGCACGTTTTCGTCCCGTGCTTCTTCGTGTTCGAATTAAGGCTGTCGCTCAAAAGGATCGTGCGGAAGGTTTATGCATATACGGATGGGGAACGAAAGGGAAATAAACAAGAATCAAACTCTGACCTGCAACGCAAACCTCCAAACTGCCCGGAGCAAAAGTTAATTAGATTTTCCCTGCATTTATCTCGTTCACTTTCTCTTTCTTTCTCTCACAGAATTTTCAAATTCTCCTCCATGGACGTCCAGGCATCGGAGCACCTGTTGCACGCGTCCGTCCTGTCGATGGTCGAGTTCGACGACGATATCTTCGCCGGCGGAAACTGCTTCGACTGGAACCAGCATCCGGCCAAGCGCGGTCTGTTCTGCCCGTTCGCCTACCGGCTGCCGCCCCCGGACCAGGGTGCGTCGCTCGTGAAGGACCTCGCCTTGGAGTACCACTACTTGGGCAACACTTCGGAATGGTTTTTCCTCGCGCGCAAGAACGCCGAAAAGGTCATCGCGAGGAACGAGCAGTATATTAAATGTGAGTACATATTCCGGTCGGTTTAATGTTCACTCTCCCTCTTCCGCCCACTCCACTCCACTCTTCATTCGGTCTCTCATCCGTCCGCCTGTTCATATAAGGCTTCTTTGTAATGCTGTGACCGTCAGTCGCCGAGACGTGCCCTTTTCATTGGGGAAAAGCTGCGAATAGTTTTACTCCATTGGTGAAAAAAAGGAACCCTACTAGTAACCCGTTCCATCATTAGCAAGGTGGCGTGCTTTTGCAACAATTCTGCCACCGTTGCCGTCGGTGCATGCGTCCCCTGGCGGCTGGCAAGGCGACTCTGTGTCTGAGGCATTTCTTTCCAGTGGGAAAACTCCGCTCCACGTGACGCTTTTGCGGCACCAATCGTTTGCATCGGGCGGAATACTTTACCACCCTATTTACTGGACGGTTTGCTGTCTTCGTTTGTATCCTTTTTTTTTCTCTCTATTGCTTTCTTTTGGTGCTCATTTTTCTTCGTCATTTTCGCGAAATTGAATTTGAAAAGTTCTTGGCAGATTTTTCTTGCCCGTCCACCGTCCGGTTCCACGTTTGCCGAGGGCTCGTGAGGTCTCGTCATTGCCAGGCCAGACGTAGTCGTTCATTAGACACGAAAAACAGTGCACAGGACAATCTTTCCCGGGAAATGATTTACAGCTAAGGAGATAATGACAAAAAGGTCACCAGTTCCGACAAACTCTCTATGAAATGGAGAAGATGTGTATAACATTATTTTTCCAGTAAATTTCACCATAATATTTCACTTATTTATGTTGCCCTCAGCGTCACCTCTGGAAAGTAAACAAGTTTGAAGGAGGAGGAAAACCATCAAAACACACAGCTGAAAATAATCTCATCATCTGCTCCATCTGTCCGGTGGAGATAACTTTGTAAACGCTTCCTTTTTGTTGTTGTATGAATGTTGTTTTTCGCCGCATTACCGGGCTTGTTTTCGATCTTCGCCGGAGGGAGGTTGTGGGAAAATATTTTTCTTTCCAAAACCCACAGAACACAACTGCACGGACCGAACGAACAATGAACAGCGTATGAAAGGGGCGCCCAACCCACAGCATCCCAAATTGAGCGATCCACATCCGCACACACACGCACACATACACACACTACTATCATTCCAAGAAGCAAAATGTTACATCTTGCACAAGTTAGCTCCGTCTTTACGGCGGGCTTTCCTTACGTCGGCTGCCCCTGCCGGACGCCAGGCAGGCTCACAAAAGGATTTCACTTTTTTATTGTTCGCCTTTGCACACGATAAACCCCGAATGCTGCAGCTGTCGTAACAGATCATTATTTCCGCACGCACGCACACATGCGACCGGTCGAAGAGCGGTGGAAGGTGGGGAAAGTTATGGAACTGCGGGCTGACCCAGCAGCAGCAGAAGCAGCAGCAGCACCTGGTTCCCCAGGAGCATGCTTCCGGAGCATACGTCCCAGTTGGCTGTCACTCGCTGGTACTTCTTCGTTTGACATGTCCATTCACGGCCCCTCGAGACGCTTTTCACGTCGTCCGTGAGCATTTTCCGCACACTCGAGCGGCCGGCAGGGTCGCCATTTTCCGCTCTCCGGTCGTAAGTCTATTTCCGTTTTTCACCGCAGTACCAGCAACATTAGACCACCGGGGGGGAAATGTCATAAAAAATCGCGAAAAATGTCCGCCACTTCATATCCTGCCTGCCTGCTGCACGTGACAGTGCGTTGCAGTGTTCCATTAAACACCCCTCCTCGATGCATCACGCAGGAGAAGCTTTAGTGTGGCAAAGAAATAGGGCCACCCACCCCGCGCGGATGGAATACCGGAACAGGTTTGCGGTTGAAGACGCTTCCTGAAGATTCTCTCCAGTGGAATAGTTCAACGTCCCGAGCCACGAATATAATGCGATAAAAAAAAAACCCCCAATTGGTGCTTGTGGAAAAGTGCCGAGTCAGCTTGTTTTACTTGAGCACATCCCCTCACGAAGGAGAACCGTTTCGATAAGGACGAACAAGTGTCCTCGTAATCGTTCCTAAATCAATCTGCTTAATATAGATATAGGTTTTCCGCCTTTCGTTTTTCGGTTGCCCACCCTTCTCCTCCCCCGCGAGAGGTGGGTCGACGAAGGACGGCGTCAAGCCGATTAGGACAGTCATGACTAATTAAGCGTAGTTGCGAGTTGCCGTAAAGAGGGAGCAACGCGTTTGACAAACCGGGCGAGTGATTAATCAACGCTTTTCGCTCTTCGTCCCTGTGCACTGGGACGGTTTCTTGTCAAGAACACGACACTAATTGTTCACTTTTCCGTCGCCGTCTTCCGGCGGAGCAGACCACCGGAAAAGAAAACCACTTTTCATCGCCGATAAACGCTAAATGGTTTCATTCTCGGCTGAACGCCCGCGCTGAAGCGGGGGATGGTCTTTAACCTACCTTAATAATTAAAACGCGGAAAAAACACCCTCCACGTCACGATGGAAATGACCTACGGGGAAGCATTTTCTATTTTCCAACGATTCGATGACTTTGACTTTTCCCTCAAGAGCGGTTTTATTTATGTTTCCCTTGAGCACATTCGTTCCAGCAAGCGAAAGGATACTTCCAGTTGGGAAATCCTTCCAGTTCTGTTTGGAAAGTTACGCACAACTTTCACCGCGCGCCCTTTCCCACCCCCGTCGTGGTGTCAAATAGGCTGGATTCTTGGTTTTCCTCCCTTCTTGTGGGTGCGTACTTCAAGCGCAATTTCCACGGCACGCAAGTGGAAACTCTTCGAGCGGCCGGAGGCGGAACCCAGAAAACCGCAAGTCAGCTGAAATTTATTATAGCACCAGCATCAGTCAACGAGGCTGACAGTGTTCCGTCGCTCGCTTCTCGCTCGGTTCGGCACTCGATGGAACCGATCTGTACTCGATTCAACAACGCAAACGAAGCAGTAGCGCAACAAAAACCCTCTAACCCTGCCCTCAAAAGGCTCCACTAAGCTTCCCATTAACTCATTATACTTCAAAAGGGCACTCGATGGGCTTGAGCTTACGAAATCAACCCGATGACGACGGCGGTGATGATGATGATGATGATGATGATGTTGAGAAGGGTTACTTGAAGAGTTTTTCGGGGCGGAGAAAGCATTTGGCTTCCTTTTTCTTTTAGTGTTCTCCCGCCACGCTGCCAAGCCGGCCGAGTATTCGCCGTATTCCGAGGCGTCCCCGACAAGTGAGGCAGTAAATTGGATGATGCTACTTTGCTTCCCCGCTGTGCTTTGCCCCCCTGTGTCCCGTGGGACGACTGTTCCGTTGTTTTTGTTTTCCATCAAAACTTTCCGGCCGAACCCGAACCGGAACCGGCCGGTGTCCGTGCTCGAACTGCAGAACTGCTTCCGGCAAACACCAGTGGCGCGGGCGTTCGTCCTCCGACGGCGACCGGCCGACGATTGTGTGTGAATGAATATTCAAAAGCGGCACGGCTGCGTTCCATCAATCATTCGGCCGAGACCGGAGGGTCGGGAGCGATATATATATATATATATAGAGCTATTTCGGTTTGGCTAAGATTCCCCTACGTTCATCAATTCCTGGCATGTATATTTGATAAACAAATAGGCTACGATGCTGCGTGGGGCCGAGAATGAGGGGAGATAGGTGGGGCGTGACGGAATGTCTGTAATGGTTTCGTTGCGTCTGACGAATTTGTAACGAGAAAATGGCAACAGAATAACCCTAGCCCCGTCTCCCGGTCGACGTCAGCTTCCCAAGGAAGCATTTTCCATTCCTTTTCACTTTAAACCATTTTTCACTGATGATTTATTATGTGTGTGTGTGTGTGTGTGTGTGTGTGTGTGTGGCCATGACCCTTCTGTGTGTTATGTTATTGCAATTTCGATTTTCCTTCAATCATTGTCTTATAAACCTGTATTGATTTCAGGATGTAGTATCATAAATCATTTAAAATCGATAGAAATCATAGTGGAATGTTTCGTGCTCGGGAAAAGTTTTCCCCTCTTGGGTGAAGGATAGGTGGCCAGTAACATCTAGGTCAAGTGGTTTTGCCTGTGGAAAAGTTAAAGGACCGTTCTTTTGTCTTTGTAACACACGTACCACACTGTAGAACCTTCATTTTCCACATCAACACCATTTTCCTCTCAACGGTGATTTAAACGAGTTGCCCCTTTACAAACTGCTCCGTCACGGGGCAGGACACGAGAACTAAGGAAAAAAAAACGGACGGAACATTCCTCGGAAAACTTCGCTCACAACCGATCATATGGCTCCCATGCGAGCGAAGTTCTACCGCAGTACCGGAATCGCCCAGCCAGTACCGGGACACTGACGATAAAATATTCAATACAACGCGTCATAATGTGGCTTCCGGCTGTTGGGCTTCGGATTGCTCTTCTTTGTCGCTCGGCGAATCAAAAAAACCTCACCCTGGGAAACGGGGAACACGGCGAGTTTTTCCGCATCGGATGATCGGAATGTTTGGCCGCGCACATCTATGGCAGGCCGCTCAGGGAAGCAAAAGTTTGGCTCCCGGCTAGCACCCGTCTTCGGGCGGTATGTAGGATAATTTTATTTCCCCTCCCCCCTCATTCCTGGGGGTCCTCCTTCGTCGTCGCGTGCACCGCAACCGTTCCCGAATGAGCCGAGCAGGAGGGAAATCTATTCCCTCTGCAGCTTACGATTGCTAATCTGGCTAATTTCTCTTCCGGCACGTTTTGGGCCGAGGGATTTTTTACTGGAAAGCGGGGAACCAACGGGAAAAGCCCGACGGGTCGATTGTCACCAACATATACAGCATGACAATGGTATTAATATCGTAGAACGTACTTTTCTGAGACAAATTCGACAGCCAGAGCGCGCGTTCGCCTGCCGGGGAAACACTACAAGCCCGACAATACGTTATGCGAGGGAAAATTTTGGAGATTATTTTCTAAATCTTCTACCATGCGGGGAAGCCTGCCGGTGGCTGTAAATAACAGATAAGCCACCGGAATTGACTGCCGGCTGACGGGAAACCGTTTTATGACTCGCGGGTAACTCCTAACATTCCATCTTCTTCTGGACGGGAATTTGATCGTAGGGGCTTACCACGCCGGACGAGTCTCGTCAAGCCTCCCAGGAGGATTTGATATCCGGCTTTCGGTGCTGGTACGTGGAAAAAGTGGGCAGGATTCGGGTGGGTGTATGTGTCTTCTTCGGCATACAATTAATCCCATTGTTAAGAAAATCAGTGTTGCCGTCTGCGAGCGAATGATGAACAGTCCTTCACGTCAGCTTTTAAGGATGTCTAACGAATGTGCCTTCTGATCTGATTATCGTAGTATGCTGCTAGCAGCTAGCATTGCCTCCAGAAATCACTGTTTATTGAAACAGCTTTATTCGATGAGCTACTATTATATCTTTCCATTTTTCAAGCTTCAGTACGATGCTTTTTCATTTGGCAATGATCTTTCAACGTTCTACTTCAACATCAACCGAATAGCAAACGCAACGTCGCTCGGGCACAATCATGCTTAAAAACATGTTAACCGAAACACTAACGACAACCTGCACTGAAATCAGCAGCACGTGCCGAATGCGAGTGCTTTTCCCCATCATCAGCACCAGCGGCAAAAGGTTTTCTTCATTATCCTCAAAGTGTTTCGAGGGATTCGGACACGTGTTCCCCAATCCGCTGGAGACCGGCGTCTCGGGGACAGACAAAATTGGTTTCGTTCTTGCCCCGGCATACCTTGGAAATAGTACACCGACAGCATCATTTTTGCACACACACACACACACACACACACACACACACACACACAGACAGACGCATACGAACACGTTTAAACAACCAGTGGAACATGGAATGCATTGGTTTGGTTTTTATTTTGGTCCCAAAACGACTTCGTCGTTCTCTACCTCGTTACGATGGCACGTAAGTGTCCGGAATAATTCCAGACGATCGTAATTCCAGACTCTCTCAAACTAACTAAGTAACGGAAAATGGAATTGCGTCTGGAATTGCAGAAAAAATGCGTGGAGTGCCAAAATAATCTGGTTGTTTTTTTTCGGCAAGGATTTGTTTATATTTAAAGTGGAGATTGGGCACAGAATTCGCAATGCTTCGTTACGATGTTTGTACAAGTTGAAACGATCGCAGAATAATTGGATGTTTCAGTCAGGTTCGTTTTATCTTCAATTCGCTTTTGACTCTTTTATTTTAACAAAAAAAAACGACGTCGACGTGCAAACTGTTTTCGCTGTATTTTATTCGTCTCGACATACAAGGCGTCCCAACAACCTATAAAATATTTAGTAACATGACCTACGAGTATGGGAAGCATATATTTTGCCCGAGCAATATGACAGACCCCATCAGAGGGCAACCGACCGAAGTGCGGAAAAATCCGAGAACCAAATCTTTTCACCAGCTCCAGTTGCTTCTGTTCGTCTAAAAACGAACCAAGAAAAAAAAAGACCCGCCACGTGAACTTTATCCTTTTTGTTCTCACCGGGAAGCAGGGACGATGCTTCGGTTCTTCCGGTCCGAAACTCGATGAACATGATACGATGTCAATTTTATCTCTGACATGCACACACACACCACACGTGGGCACGCACACACATTCTTCTCACATGATTATTATAACTCACTTTAGCGTCGGGAACGATTTTTTTTCCTCCCCGAGAAAATGACACGTCTCACACTGGTGGTGGAAAATCGCTGATGACAGTGCCATTGATAACATGGTTCGGATTCGCAAAAACCCCTTGGCACGCCGGGCCGCCTGGTTCGGGGCGGCTGCAGGGCACGGTCGTCCTGCCAACGGCAGAGTCAACAAACATATTTTTCCACCCTTCAGCATCATCGACCGATAGTAGGGATGCCGTAGCGGTTTAGACGAAGACTACACGTAGGCTGTCGTCGTCCGGTTTCTGTGAGGCAGGCTCTTGGCCACGGCACACAATATCCGAAAAACCCACCGCGTGATTCTATCCCATGTCGTTCCTGGTCGGGCTTACGCTTGCCCACATTACAGCCCATCTCTCTCTCTCTCTCTCATAAGGAAGCGAGCCGATGGCGTGCGTGAGGAGCGATGGAGGAGGATTAGAAACAGAAACGTGAACATATTCTATCGTCTTTCATCTTCTGCAAACCTAAAATATGAAATAACGTTTCGAAGAAGAAGAGGGTGCGGATGGGCTGGAAGTGGATCTCGCCCCACCGAAACACAGACAACCAGTGTATATCAACCGCCAATATATACCGGAACATATGTGACCCTCTGCGAACTCGGTTCGCACACGTGTCACGATGATGAGCTTCGGTGCCGCCTGTCGCTGAGACTCTTGGCAGAACTCCCCGGTCGTCCGGTCGTTCAGACAAGGAGCGAACCCTTCCTGTGATGATCCACACGTTGCCCCAGATCTCTTTGTAAACGCATTTTCCGCCACATTCACACCCATGCGTGAACCATTTGACGTGTGTGCGAGGAGTATGTTTCGCTGTGTTTTGAACTTCAGCTAGCGAAGCGTGTGTCAAGGAACTAACAAACAAACAAACAAACAAATATAAAAGTAATATAAAAAACAAGGACCTCTCTCAAGTGAGTAAGGCGCAAAACTTCCGGACGTAAAACCAACATTCATTCGTCATTCAATGGCACTCCGACGTACGATTCGTGAAGACGCCGTTGGGTCCTGAAAACGTTTTAGTATCTTGTCATGCCACGTGTCTGCCTTCTCAACCCGTCTTTTTTCCCCTCTCTTCGCACGACCGCTGAAATTGTACTGACAGCTGCATGGGAAAGCTTTCACCTCTGGATAGGAAGCATGCTGTGATCTCTTGCGAGTCTTCTTGGTTCCGGGAATAGTAATTAACACCGGCAAGAGGACCACCCTCTGATATCAGTGAGTTCAGGAAGTGCGGTGCTTCCGAGACGTGGCAGTAGTTCGAAACACACACTTTTATTGCTTCAGTTAGGAAGGTGAAGAACAAAGTTAAAGCACTTGCCGAACAAACTATCAGGAAATAGAGTTACCACGATATTTCATAAAATATTATTTGATTTTACGATATTCCTCGCTTCGGAAGTTCTGCCGTCGGTTTCTAAATGAACGATCGGACTATAATAAGAAAAGCGATTATTATGGTACTTGTTGACGATAAAAATCTTTTTTAAATAAGAACCAGGGAACTTTCCCAAAATTTCCCTTCGTTGATTTAATCGGCAGAAGATGCTTCCAAAATTACTCTCTGTGTGCGGTACTGATGGAATTTCGTGGAGTACCCTTTGTTGCATTAACACACACAAAAAAACCTGATACCTGTGTTTCGCAAACGAAAACGACAACAGTCGACATATTTTTCGAGCATCAGCATGTTTTTCCCCGAAATGACTCGGCACAATCATCGAACCGCCGATGGGCACTGAATTGGTTTGCCAGCGATAAGCACAATAGAATCAACAATTGGGTATTATGTTGGAACCGATTATGTGCTCACGACCGTCGAAGTCAACCGGTGGCGCAGGGTTTCTTTCTCTGGCGCTTTTCCGTTGTCTCGTACGGGGAAAAAATGGCAATATCGGGAAACCCGTATCCAGGCTCCTTTGGGCTCCTACCGTCAGGTAACTTCTTGGTAAACTTTCACCGTGCGGTCCGTTTCGTTCGGGTCCGCTGTATTTCCCCACCAGGGGATGTGCCGCTGGGAGTTGGGAAGGGGGAGGAAAATTGAAACTTTACTCGTATCATCACGAGTTTCGGTTGATTAGGTCACGAAAACCTTGCGATATTCGACGAAATTGGGTAAGTTGTTGCCAGATAGATAATGGCGTTCCGGGTGATCCGGCTCGAAAGACTCAGCAGGAAGGGAATCGAGGAAATGAGTCAGCGGAAAAAAAAAATTAAATTGTTTCCCTGTGCAATCTTGTCACCCGCCGATTACAACAATGCTGTGCAAACATTTCAACTGTGGGGCAATTTTCGTTAAGGAATTCTAGGGTCTGTAAAAGAAAACGAAAATAGATGAAGCTTGTTTAAAAGCGTTCTTGTTCTATGATGAATTTTACTTCCTTCAAGGTTGTGGCCCTTGAACGAGAAAGATCACCCCCGCCACAGAAACTCCCACTGAAAACCCTACACTAAAAGAAAAGCGACCACTTGAACCTGGAGGCACTTGAGCGACTTTATCACTTTCTTCAATGAGTCTGGCAATAAATCTTTAAACTTTCATCGAGGCACCAACCGCACCGGAACTTGTGACCGTTACTTGCGCCCTTCTCGGTGATAGTTTTACTTCGCGGCGACCTTCCCGGGAGGACGCTAAATTAATCATTCGCTACGGAAACACTGCAACATCGTTGCAAATGGGGCACGAAGCGGGGAACTGAACGGCGGCAGACCGAATGCGGCCGTAGGACTCAACTTTGTCTCCTGGCCCAAAAACCGGGTTCTCGTTTTTGCCACGAAGAAACTCGCTGAGACATTCGCGAAACCGTGCAGCGAATTCCAGTCCCATTGCAATGCATTAACTGCAGTAAAGAGATGCAAATTTGGTTGGCAATAGAGTTGCATTTGTACACGCAATATGTTGAATTAGTTTATGAAACAGTTTTAGAGTCAAAGACTTGGTTCAAGTTGTTGTCCTTCATAGTTTTGCGATCGAGAAGAAATATTTCTAAGATCATTACTCACAACGTTTAACTGATGACATGTTCTTTCACTTTAATATTAAATCGAGCTAAAATAAATGTCAACCTTCCCCAACACTCTGGACATTCCCTTTACCTTCCCCGCGCCAAGCAAACTTCTCCACAACGCTTCTCATCAGAAGTCGCCTACCGAAACCGATGTTTGAAAAATGCCGGTGAAAAGCTTTCAAGCAAATGGATTGCCGTTTCCGGCACCTCACGGACGGCGACGTCTTTCGGTTGAATGCTTCGAACGGCCGATGGCCAAGGGTCATTTCATCGCCAGGTAGTTCAAAACCGGTGAAAGAAGTATTCCTACCACCAGCTTCCTAGCATGATTGAGTATTTCTGCTTCTTCTTCGCCCGTCGGTAAATAATTTTCCGTCTTCGTGCTCTTCGGTCGTTTCAGCATTCCACGTTTACACCAACAACACCGAGCGGCAGGCGGACGAGATCCTGTCGGTGAAGTACGAGGACGGGCGCTGGTCGAAGCCGTACTACGACTGCGGCGGTGGCAATATCTGGATGCTCACGTACACGGTGCCCTTCTTCGGTTACGAGAATGGAACGTACTTCTTCAAGTAAGTCTCGAAACGAAACAACGCGATTATATTCTTCCATTTATCTTCCGGTTTGTGTTGGAATTTGAAAACCGTCATCAAAGTCAGCATTTCCAAAGCGTCGATGTTCAAATGCGAGGAGTTACGGGCTTTAACAAACCTTCATCACTCTGGTATGGGATTGAAAATTAAGCCGAATTTAATAAAACCTCCAGCTGCAACAATGGAATGGAAACTTGAATCATTCTGTCCCAACGGGGAAACTCATCCAGGGAGTGGAAAATCCGACAACTAAACCAATTAGCTGCCACAAAGACAGCCACGCCCGATTATCTCCTCGGCAAACGATACGCTCCCGATGTGTACCGATTAGCGCAACACGGAGGGCACGTTTTCCGCACGAATTCACGTGCCCGGGTTCGACTTTCGGCCTCACCCGACGAAACCCGCCCACCCGGCACGACACGGTCATTATTAATTGGAGTTGGGTTGCACATAATTGCCGAGCTTTCAATTTCCAAACGCGCGCCAAACGACGACCGTCGGATGAATGGACCGCCAAGTGTATGTGTGCCTGTGTGTGGGAAAGGGATTGGAAAAACAAGCAAATGGAATCAGATAACAGTGAACCGATGCCGTCCGAAGATCGGCCGCTGACCACCGACGTGCCGGTGGCAGGAGCTTTTAGCGGCGTCCGGCACGCAACCGAGTCACTGCAGGACTCGCATGTATCGCCATTTATAGCAGAAATATTTGTTCCCATTCTTCACCCGGTCAACAATGAGGCCGGGCGCGCATCGCTATGTTTCGGTGGTTTATGCTTCCCATGGTCAGTTCGGGGACCACACCCGCTCGCACTGACTCCGATTTTTTCTTCCACACAACAGGCGGGATCCAATTTGATGCGGATTGTTCGAAAAGGAAAAAAAAAAGATTTTCCCTGGACCTGGACCGGGTCGGAAAGAATACCCGGCAAGTGAAGGGAACACGGTAGGGATCATGTTGCTCTCGGATCGACTCGGCGTGCCTGGCGTCCGGCATCGCTGGGAGGCGATTTTTTTCTCCGCTCGGTTGTCCGCTTCGGTTCGGTTTTGCACGAAACCCAAGAGTCCCAGCGGGAAAAGAAGCAGTATATTTCACTCCACATGTCGCGGCACTACAAGTGAGGCGTGTGATGACGCACGGCCACCACTGCGATAGAACACAAAGCAACAGGACAGGAGCAACACAACAACTAAAAAAAGAATGGAGCAGAAAAATGAACCGGGAATGGAAGCGTTTGCACAGCCGGGCCAAAAGAGAAAGGATAACGAAAAAAAGAAGAAAAAAAACGGAAGAAAGAAAAAGCTAAGAAGCATCACTATTCTTCTCCCGAAACCTGACGTGCTGGTGTGTGGTCGAGCAGCAGCCTGTCCAGTGGTCGGCACGAGCACGACGTGCAAAACCGTAATGGGATTTGATTGAATGAGCTTTTACTCTTCTCATCCCTCACCGCCCTCACACCCGCACCCACACTCCCGCAGGCAAGTTGACACGAAGAAAAATGGAACGGCAAAACCGTGTCATCGTGAAAATTTGGATGAAGAACCAGACGGCGAAAGAATGCGGGCTAGAATATGACCGTATCGAGTATTCGAAAACGGACACCCACACACACACACAAGCGAGAGAGAAAAAAATATCAAGTCCTTGCAACCAAACCGTCACGCTTTTGTGGTTTCAAGGATCTCCCCCGATTCGTCAGCAGCGACCACAAGCACCGCAAATGCCACTTGTGGTAGTGCGCTTCCGGAGACGTGTAGCGCAAACGAAAATTGATTGCGGTAATTTCGGCACGCCGATCCGACGTCCAGAAGGGCCTCTCTTTTTTCTCCCGCCCTCCACCCACCGGCCGGCTCCAGTAATCCGGGGTAATGGCCGACTTGTTGCGACCGTTGTTGGGGTTTGCCCACTAGTGCCACGATTGATGTAATATAGTGCCCTCTTCCGTCGAGTGGGCCTATTTGAATCAATCCTCTCCCCACAGTCGCCTTTTCCCCCACACAGTTCGTCCCCTATTAGCTCCTGTGGAAACAAAAATCTACGTCTCCGGGTTTGAGCCGTGTGGAAAAATCCGTAAAGTTCGGTCTAGTCTATCAAGTATCGTAAATCACTCATCGTTACATCATTGGTCAATAAATTGCGCCACCGTTTGCTTCATCGACGGTTCCGCCCAGGCTAGATGGCGCTCCCGTCAGAAGTTCTCCTGCCCAACAAGTAGCATCAACCGGCTGCTGCGGCTAGGGCGTCCTACCGGGCTCAGGTTTTCAATCGATGGTACGTGTTTGCGTTGGCAAAAAGCGCCTGGCCATACACGATGGCAGCCCGCCAGGCTGTGAATGAATGAAAGAATGGGAGAAGCTGACGCTTTACTCTAAATGACTAGTGAAGCTGCACGGACCGGCGCCTCTGTGTTTCCCAATGAAAGTGATTGACTAGGACCGCTCGTCTCTTCGATCAGATGCCACGCCCACCGTCCGCCTTTGGATACATTTACACCGTCATGCGGGCACCTAACACCTGCGACTTAAGAACAAAGCCGACCCCGCTTTCACCCTGGTCGAGGGCCTCGTCAGGTCGAGGGCCGACGTCCATTTGGGCGAAGATGTTCAACAGTTTTGGCTTTCCGGGGCCGACAGCGGTAATTAATGTCGGGCTGTGTGGCTCCTTCCTGGGGGAGGGCGTACCGCTAATCCGCTTATCTTTAACTTTGCTCGGGCGTATCATAAATCCTGGCCCAAGACGCGGTTAACAGAAGCGCTCCCAAATAGGACCCTTTTCTCTGGGTCCCGTAGAAACACGTCTCTTCGATGGGTATTACTTTGAGTTTGTTCACCGAAAGGCTGATGACGGTGATCGAGTTTGCAGTGGCAAAAAATGTAATCAACCCAATCGAGGGCATATTACCAATATTCCTAAATCAAAGGGACCAATCATGAAGAATAAAGAATCACAATTACTGAGCCTACCATTAATCAAGGCTCTTATCGGTGGGCGCCATCTTCGATGCCACCGTGAACGAGAACAAGGTCAAGTAGGAAAGCATCGTTCGCCAACTCTCGGTATACACTCACCCCAAGGAGTCTCCACCCCCCGTTTGTACGCACATTTCGCCATTGCGATTAATTATCTGACTGTAATTAATAGTTTGTGAATGGAGAGAAAAGTCGAGCACATGACTCGCTTTGATGTTACGCGAGATTGGCCGATCGCAATCGGTGTTTCCCTAGTGCCGTATGGACATTCGTTGGTTTGCCGTAATGCGATGATTGATCGTTCGTGGACAAAAGCATTTGGACGGCTTTCCTTCGCCCGAGAGCTTCTCGCTGCTCCTTTCCGGAAGGAGGGCGTCAATTGCGATAAGTTTAATGCAATCAATCGTGACGCTTCATCGGGAAAACGAGACAGTGTTTAATGAGTTGAGCGGAACGTTAACCAAAGGACAAAGGGGGATTTATATTATTCCATATTGTTTAGTATTGTAAAGGTACCGTGTTTCACAACAGACGATATTCTATATAATTTAACATTTCCTTTTGAATGTTTTGATCCTTGCACATTTTCGGAACAACCCATTGCTCATTACAAACCCAAAACGATCTGGTACTTATCGAACGTCTGAAAGCTAACTCCAGCCAAACTCCATCAACTGGCCCGCCAGCGAAACATTGTCCATTGCTTAGTGCGCCGAAAGAATGGATAAAACTTTGGCCACGTATCCATCGCCAACCGGGGTGCCGGGGCGGGGGTGAGTTTAGCGGCTCCAATTAAGCTTGGAAAATGGTGGGAAAGTGCCGAAGCAAGCAATAACGTTAACGATAACGTGCAGCAGCATTGTGCATTTTGTGGCGAGTGTGAAGAGCGGCGGTCGCATGGAAGGATTCGAAACATGGTTCCCTCAAAGCTTCGGCTTATCGCTATCTTCGTACCCTAGCAGCAGGGTGGAGAAGCGGCTAAATCGAAGGAACCGGACTGGCAAGAAGGCGATTCGAAGAAACCATCGCGACCGCGGTAGTCCCGGGTTGTTCGGAAAAGGGCGGAAAACTTTGCCGGCCAGTGTTCTTGCTGCAAAGATGACTTTCACTTATTAACAGGCTCTCGGGGGTCCCCCCCCCCCAACACGCTGGGGGATTCGCCCGCCGCTCCCCACGCCCGAAGGGATTTCTTTTGTCGAAGACGCACACCGCTTTTCCCACATGGTTCAACCACGTCCACCACGGCGGCCGACGTCTTCGCCCACGACGTCCATTTCATGTTCAATTAAAAATCAATGAGCGACAACTTAATAGGATTACTTTCCGCCGGATCCGCCGGCTTGCGCCATTCTATACGTTTCATCACTTCCGATTACGACAGTCAGCTCCTGCTGTCTTCGTGCGCCCGCATCCAGCTACTCACTGTCTCTGCCGCTACTGCCACCCCCCGCCCTGTCGATTGTTTTGCTTTCATCAGATTAAACTTTTCGCGATCGACAGCCGAGCATCGCGCCCGACGCCAACGTGGGCAGATTGTGATGTTGACTTACGCTCGCACGCCGCAGCCACATCGGTTTTCCCGAGTGCCGAGTGTATTATTTTTCCTCCAAAAGTCCCTCCCAGCGCGCCAGTGTGAACGGCTTATTAGACACTGTGTTGCCGGTTGCCGTTTCTGGTACTGGTTTGGGCCGGCTGGCTTGCGATTGTAATATAGTAGTTTGATCAATCATTAACATTGCAAATATATAGCGTTCATATGATGATTAAATATAGCATTCGCCAGAAAGAGAGATAGAGAAGCCCTTAGAGACCAGTGAAAGAAAGGTTTGATAGAACTTCTTTGACTTTGGTATAAAACCATAAAAGATAAGATAAGAATTTGGAAAATGTTACTTCACGGAAAGCTAGGGAAATATTTCTATCTGAATTGTAACTTTGATCCCTATAAAATTTATCGCTCGTTCTCGGAGAAAACTCCGAGAAAGTATTCATCATTATTGAAATTTATCGCTTCTGTACGGAAATGATTCAATGGGACATCATGACGACGGTAATGGCGATCAAATAAAGCCAATATGGACCGTCGACCGAATTTTACTCCCGTTTTCCATAAACCAGCATTAACCGACCCATTTGCTGCCCACTTTCTCTCTCTCTCTCTCTCTCTTTCCGTCCTGTGGCCGCCCAGGGGCACATCTGGAATAGATATCGATTTACGGCGCGTCGACATTGATCAATGCCCGCAGAAGAACTCCCCATCTGGGGCTCCCCAGCCGCTGAACATTTTCGCCGGGACGGACAAGTGCAAGCAGCGCACGACGGAGGTAAGTCGCTACTTTCGTTTTTACAGCTTTCCCCCCCCCCCCCCCTCTGTCACTGGCAACTGCCAACCCCCCGGGAGACTGTCTGAGGACACCGGGAATAAGTTCCATTCCTTTTTTCTTTCCTTCACCATCCGGCTTCGGTCTACGTGTAGTAAAGCTTCCCCTTCTCACTGCTGCTCACACAAACGATGTGGAAACTTTCAAATCTAATTTCTCCTCACGAAACAGAAAATCATGCCGTGTCCTCCAACTGCTGCAAGCCCTCACCCCAGTGTGCGCGGAAAGCGAACGCAAATAACGTGAAAATGTAACGCGACGCCGCCGGCAACGTTTTTATGGGCCAAATGCAAAAAAAAAAAGGGAAAACCAACAAACAAGGCATGGGCAAAAAAAAATACCCTCCGTTATCCTGCCCTCTTCGCTATTCATCATTGAAAGGGCACGTAGCCTTTTTGTATGGTGGCGTTTGGAAAATACATTCCTATTTTTTCTTTTTTTTTTTCGTTTCTGCTCTCGTGTTTCCTTTTTCCAGTTTTGTTTCCCGTCTGTTCCACCAGACAACTTTTCGGTCAGGCGTGTTTTTTTTTGTGTTACTCCTTTTTTTTTTGTGCTACCGCGAAAAAGGCAAATTTTTGCCATACGTAAACTTCGTAAGTGAGATGTTGAGTTATGGTACCACATTAAAGTTGCAAAGTGATGCATCTCCGGCGGTGTGTTCTCCTTTTTCCACGCAATTTATTCTCCCTCTGTCATCCACCGATTATCATCCGGAGCTTTCCGGAGCGGAACTGGCGTGGGATGGAAACTTCCCGAAGGCGATAAATTTCCATTGCTTTCATTAGTTTTAATTAATTTAATGCTGTTCCGATGCCCCGCGTCCGCCGGTCGCGCAACTTCACTCGGCCCAATTGCTCCATGTTATTAGCCCTCGCCAGTCTAGCGCCCGATCGAGAACCAGCCGAAGGAATCAGGCAGCCCCCCCCTCGTCAATGTCGGATTGTAGGAAAATTGTGTTTTCTTATTTATTCTACTTTTCTTATTCGTTTCGTATAAACGGTTTCTCCCTTTCTATCGTCGTTCGAACCCCTTTTCTTAGTTTACTTTTCTGCTCCACCTACTCGGGGGACGAAGAAAGATCGCATTTCATATTTCATTCACTAACTCTCTTTACTTTCCCTTTCCGTAGTGCATACCCATCCCGGGCCTTGGCTTCCGGCGCGGCTCGTACCGATGCATCTGCCGGAAGGGATTCTACTTCCCGGACACGACGATCGAGCAGAAGTACTTCAACGGCAGCACACTGGAGGAGGAATACGAAAAGCTCATGCTGGTACGTACGGTCGGCCACCCGCCTGTGACGCTGTGTCCTGTCACCGACCTGTTGGTCTGTTTCCTATTACCATTTCAGCACGAGTACAACACCTACAGCATCCCGAATACGTACGAGTGTTTGCCGTGCGCCGAGGGGTGCGACTTCTGCGAGGACGCGTCTCCCTGTGTGGCGGCACTGAACTGGCCGATGCGCACGTCGATCCTGGTGCTGGCGTGTGCCGTCATCGGGCTGCTGCCCCCGGCCGCCGTGTTCACGTTCAAGTATCAACAAGTGAAGGTATGGGTAGTGTATAAAAATAATAGATACATACGGTTCGATTCGATTTTCGTTTTGTTTTAGTTTTTTCTTCTTTTTTTTTTTGCATAAAAGTTCATGCCACGCCGTGCTTGACCCGACACTCGTCCAATTGCATTCTCGCTCCGGATGAAGTGAAGGGTGCCCGGGTATGATGTTTGATTAATTTTCCGACCCAGGGACAAACGTGTACACGCATGTTCACGCCCGTCACGCGGTCAGCCCGATGCATTGTCATGTCATCACAGTGGGCGACTGGCACGACTCCCGGGGCACCGCGTGACGCGGAAAATGGAAATTACTGATTTTTTATGATTCCTCCCGGCGACGGCGGACGGTTCTCGATGGAAATTGACTTTTTTTTTCTTCGTTGAACCCAGCGTAGTTCATCCTGCCTACCATCGTGTGGTAGAGAACAATGCGGGAGACGTGTGTTAAGCAGGTGGCATTGTGTACAAGCAGTTTCCGGGGGATGTATGTTTTATATTCTTTGTTCTGACCCATGATGATTTCCATACAGGCGTTGATTGGTTGAATAAAAATGTTTGAAAAGATCAATAAAAAAAACCAACTCAAATAGGTTTGCCCATGGAAGTGTTTGTATCGAAATATGTACGTACATATGAATTGTTGAATTCGTTCGTTTCATTCGTGGAACGAATCGCTGTAGGAAAATGAGGGAAAGGTCAAGTATAAATATAACATTAAAATTAACTATGAAAAAGATCCAACGTAAACGCTTCTACATCCCCTCGCGCGCACTGAAGCATTTGGTTAACAAAAAGCTCCCCGTTTAAAGCGAGAAACGCTGCCTGAGTCTGAGGCTGGCGTGCGCAGAAAAACGTGGGCATCCGGCAAAAGCTACGATAAGCGGCCAAAATCCTGCAAAGGATGAATGGCTTTATGTTGGCGGAGAGTTTGCGTGTTTGTGTTTATGTCTGGGTCGTAATTTTTCTTTTCTTTTTTTTGCATTCTACCTTTTACTTTTACGAACCATTTACGTTTGGATTTAATTCCAACAATTATTTGTCGAAAATTCACACAAAATTAAATTGCTCCATTCCGGGCGGTGTGCCTTGTGTGCGGAAAGCAAAAACTGACCACTCACCATTTCCTTCTTTTCGCTACCCTCTCTACCCCTCCATTGCAGGTCGTCCGAGCTGCGAGTCCGGCGCTGCTGCGTGTAATTGCATTGGGTGCATTTTGCATTTACTGTACGGTAAGTTTCGCCATTCAGCGTTCAACATTCTTCTTCTGCCCACTGCAGTGGCCGAAAAGTTGGGCACGTTTTAATTTAACATACTCAAATATGCTCGATTTCAGTGTTTTTGTTTTTGTTTCTCTCGTTTGCCTGCTTGAAACAGGCGAGTGCACTCCGCGTACAAGAACACATTAATCTTGTTGGCTGCTCATTGCGTTGGGATGTTTCTCGTTGTTTTTATACCAGCGGGAATTTGTAACGCTGCTCCAAACCTATCGCCAATCTCGTGCCTGCATCCGTTACGAGCGACATACAATTTAATTTCACTTACGAGCCGGTTTTTTGAGACTATGTTTGTAAATAGTTTTTCTGGAACAACACAAAAACCTACAACCGTGTTGAATCGGCATCCGATATCGTTGATTCATGAGTGTTAGCGCCTAAATCCATGCAACCAGCATAGCACGGACGGTGGAATATAGACGGCTTTAGTTATAACCGAAGTGCAAAGCCGGGGTAGCATTTTGCTAAAGGCTTAAGATAGATAGAACACCGAACAGACAACATAAAACTTTCATCGTATCATCTTCAATGAGATTCGAAACAGTTTCCAAACCATTTATGAAATTGCGTTAATGCGCATAACAGTAAAAATGTTCCTCAAATTCAGACTGGCCCCTTTAAGAAAACAAGCTGATGGTTTAAGGCCGTTGCATGCTGGACACCATAGCTACCTTCATCCCAACGCGTTATAAATTGAATAGAATAAAATCATATTACGTAAGCGAACGTTATCCGTTGCGACAAGCAACAAATTAGAGACAAAATGTTGCAAACAATAAATAAAGCCCTCGGTGGTGCATCCCAACTCCAGGCGAGATGCACGTGAGCGGAATGTAATAAAAATCTGTAACACTTGTACTACTACTACTGCATCCATGGATTCCGGGACTTCGAGCAGCACACTCCCATCCCCCGGTTTTCCAACATTCCGACCTTCCGGTGTTCCGGCGGAAAGCGGGCGCCACGAGCGAGCCCGCCGACAACCATGAAGCGGCAAATATTTGCTAGCATTATTCCGGTTTTTCCCTCCCCACCGGAAGAGCATCCGTTCGGGCAAGACGCCCGACAGTCGCCCACGGTTTTCCGTGCCCGCTCGATGCTCCTGCAGACTGGGCCGGGGGCTCTGACCTAACGATTTCCCCGGCGCGGCCCAACGAGGCGGATCGACGTAAATCAAAGCTCGCCTCGACCCACCCCGCCTGCCGCTCGGTTTTCCTACCGGCCAGTTTCCCGGTTCCACTTTTCGTAACTTTTGCTCGACCGGGTCAAGGCGCCTAGATACGTTTCCCACCCCCCTGGGCTTTTCGCTTTCGCTTTCGGTTTTTGGTTCGTACAGTCCAGCGACCAGTGTCCCGGAATCGGGGACTACATTTTTGTTTGCAGGTTGCAAATTGCCACCCACAACCAACGTGACCGCAGGCAAACGGTGCAAAATATTCATCTGCTCGTTTGCTAACCGGGAAACGCCAGGGCAAAGTAGGAAATACAACAACAGACAAAAAAAAATCTTATTTTAACTTTGTCCGAGCACCGCCGGAATCACTAATTACGTTTATTAACATAAATAACTCCTGCGCACGTCGACGAAACGTAGCGTAATTTCATTTTCGTTTACTAAATCTCCCTTTTCAACCACCGCCACCGCGGTTGTTTTAATATTATTATATCAAACACACACACACACATTTTTTCTCTCTCTCTCTCTCCCTCTCGATGGTCACTTGCAACATTTTCACCATTTTGTGACGCGCGCGGGGATTCGGGTTCGGCCAACCTACCACATTGCTGACACAATCTCCGACTGCGCTGCTCCGACGCCAACTCCAACGAAACCAACCCCCTGCAGTCGGTGGTAATGTATCCTCCGCCCTCGCTGTACTCCTGCACCGCGCGAATCTGGCTGCGCGAAATTGGCTTCTCGCTGACGTACGGTGCACTGATGTTGAAGACCTGGCGGTGAGTACTGTCTGCCGTGTGTTCGTGGAGAATCGAGGCTGTTTTGGCCCGGATTGGCCTTTTCGCCCACAGTATTGCCCACCGTTGTGCAGTTTAGAAAACAGGAAACTGAGCAGCTCCTTTTGTAGGGCACAAAAGGAAAACTGGAAAGGAGCAAACAATATCGTCCTAGCAGGGTGTTACCCCTAGCGACGAAACGGATTCCCCGAAAGGACGAAGCAAACAGCCTCAAATATCTTTCCAGAAAGTGAAAGGATACGCCACATGCTAACCCATAAACGCACCATCTCTTTCTCTCTCTCTCACTTTCTTTCTTTACAGGATATCGGTTATTTTTCGCGTCCGGTCGGCGAAGGCCGTCAAGATTACGGACGCGTACCTGCTGAAGCGGCTCGGCGTGCTGTGCGGTTTCGTCGGGATCGCCCTCCTGGTCCGAACGCTGGTCGCCCCACCGGTCGTGATCGTCGGGCGGACCGCGGACAACCTGAAGGCCTTCCTGTGCAAAACGGACTGGTGGGATCATACTTTCACCTCGAGTAAGTATCGCGCTGGTTTCGCTCCTTCGTCCTTGCCGCAAACATCCAGGGCCAGGGATTGGTTGGTCAGAAACGGTCCGCAATTCCGAGAAGATTTGCGCCGGTCCAGAGCAGAACAGGAAACTCTAGGGTATGAGTTCAAGGGGGAAGGAGGACCCTAGTGGTTGGATTAATTAAAATGTTTTGGCCCGTAAAATTGGCTTCCTTTCGCGGTTTTGGGAGTATTGTTTTTCCTTTCCAATTTTTTTTTCCCCCATACCTAGCATGGATATATTTTCCCAGGAAGCCCGTCCGGGGCGCCTAGGTTACTAAGTAGCCAGTAACTTGCGATTACGCGACGTCTATAATTAAATGGCGAAAGTTACCAGGCAGCTCGTCTCGCCGAACGCCCTTGAAAGTGAACCATCATTGTAGTCGGCGGATAATAAATGGCTTCGTTATGCCGGCGGCTTGAAAATAGCCCATTTTCCTGCGAACGAAGCGTTGGACAACGAAACTGTTTCTGTTTTATATTTACCGCCAAGTGCTCGCTCCGTAGACTGGATAATAAATCAGTCAACACGGATGGATGATTGAGGACGTTGGGTTTGGCTTTTCGAATGCACTTCCACCTTCCAGGTTGTTAGAACGAACCTCACTTTCCCAGGCAGATGCAAACAGCAGATGTAAGACAACGCTGGTAATTTTTCTCACATTAGCGGCTTCTTTATCACACCTGCATACGGCGTGTGTGTGTGTGTGTGACTCCTCCTCGAGTACCAGCTGCTGACAGTGCTGCTCCCGGCGAGTGATCCATATTTTCCCAACCAAGCTGCCTACTAACCTCTCCGGCAGTGCATTGCAGTGCACGCAGGTAGTTCCAATCTATCCGCTATCGTCCCTCTCATGGGGGCATGGTTTCGCTTGTGTTGTTTCATGACTTAAATTACCGGCACATGGTGCAGTGGAAAAGAATGGTCCCTTCTTTCTTTCTTCTTAGCGTTGTTTTTTTTTTCTAAATGCAACCCAACTGCTCACTTCACGTGGCACACGGGTAACCTAGGCGTACCGTACTCCGTAGCCCGCTGTATGGCTTTACATTATTGAACTTTTTGCCCGAGAGAAACATATTGCCGAACAAGGGTGCATATTATGGTTCCGGACTTGCTTTCCGAAGAATATGCGCTAGTAAATCCTGGCTTCCCCGTGGCGGGAGTTGGTCTCACCTGCTCACCGGCAGCTTCATAAAGGCACGTTCGCATAAGCTCCTAGTGACGAAGTGTGAGAAAGGATCGGAATAAACACCGGCACAGTGTTCTGCACAAAGTTCTCTTCAGTTCCCTCTCCGGCGTGGCCTATACGGTGGGTCCGTTGTTTTGTAAATGTTATCAAACTAAAGAACTAAGATGTTTTATGTTCTTTTCTGGAAACAATGCACAGTTTTTCTATGTTGTTCTTCCTGCACTATAAATTTACTCCGTGTTTTTACGTGCGAAAACTTGTTTCCCAATTTATTTTCCTTGGCTTTCGGCTTCTTTTTTTCTCCAACTTCGAATATTTCGCCTCGCTCGCCCGGTACTTCAAACAACAAAATAAACTCGTCCATTCTATCGAGCGAAGCCCGCAGGAAAATATGTTTACCATCCAATGTTTTTCCCGCGGATAATCCTCCGCCATATTCACATCATAAAGAAAGCTCCATAGTGCACAGGGTGTGTTTTGCGCAGGGGAGCAAAAAAAAGGGAAGAATATATATTTATATACACATATTGCTAACGTCCTATATTTCGTCTATCGTTTCTTTATTTTTCCCCTTTCATCCGACGGAAACTTCTGCCTTCCGGATGCCGCGCCGCTGATATATGACCGTGAATGAAACACACATAAAAAAAAAAAAACCTGAATAAAACCCCAAACAACGCAACATTACACCCTCACTTTTCGCCACCCCGTGTGCCTGTGCTCCCGCCTGCGCGCACTGATGAACAACAACAACAACAACAACAATATCCGGTCAACCCAACCCACAGTGGAGGTCCTGTTCCTGGCCTGGGGCGTCCGGTTGTGCATCATGGTGCGGAAGGCACCGTCCGAGTTCAACGAGAGCCGCTTCATATCGATGGCGATCTACAACGAGTTTCTTCTGACGTGCTTCCTCAACGTGTCAATGTGAGTATAGCCGCCCGTAGTGAATGACTGTGGCCTTCATTCGGCATTCGCAGAATGAATTATGCATCGCGCCACTGTCGCTCACTTACCCTTCACTTCAAGACTCCATATCATAGACGTATAGTGCTGTTCCTTTTGATTAGCTCCACTTTTGTTCGGTCAACAAAATGGCGAAACGAATCAGCAAAAGCCGAGCTGAGCTCTTCTTAGATAAAGTTTGCCAAAGTTATCATTTCTCCATGCCGTACCGTTGGATGAACATGGATCATAGTTGAAGCGAAGGAAACTCTGGAAAAAAATCTGCAAAATATTTCCTTCTCGTAGCTTAATTGACTACAAACAATTCATCAATGAAATGTTGCCATGTAAAATGTCACGAAATACTACACGGAAGTGCAACAGTCCCTTCTATTGTGGAAAAGTAAAAGCTATGGCCGATGGTATGTTGGATGGGAAACAGTTCCCATTTTCTGGACAAACTCGTTGCGAGGAAATGAAGAGAGCAAAGAGAACGAGCGGAAAATCAACCTCCCAAACACGGATGCAATATACATCAAACCAGGAATCTCGATTGAATATTAATTTGCGGGTACGGTCGGCCAATATCCGCGGCACCTTCACACGAACACACACA